>CM069907.1:116191727-116748997 GCA_036172215.1 Camellia granthamiana
TAAACAGAGAGAAACTATTATAAGTTGAAAAAAAAATACCTAAATGAATCAGAAATGGCGAAGATGGACGGACGGCGGCACAGACAGACGGCAAGGTTGATGGTAAGGTGAGGTGATTGGCGCCACTGAGCTTTGATCGAATTCGACTGAGGTGTGAAAAATGCGCGTATTTATTTTTATATGTGTTTGAATTAGTAAAGTTATCCCCTACAAACCTATTGGTCGGCTAATGTCTGTATGTGAATTTAGATACCAAAACGACATCGTTTTGGTATCAGCAACCAAATTATATTAGTCGCTAAAAGATCATACAGCTCCCGCCCATATTTTTGGTGACAAAAATTGTAATTTGGTCGCAAAAAATTACTTATTTGCAACAAAAAAAAATTTAGTCGGTAATATTATCAATTTTTAGCTACGAAATTTTATTTTGGTCGGCAAATATCATTTTTTTGCGACCAAAATTTTTTTGGTCGGCAAAAGTGGTCGGCAAATGTGTAAATTCATGTAGTGCTATTTCAAACTCTCGTTCTTTGTCACACGATTAAAGTCAGGGAAACTCCTCGAAAGATAGTCTTGACAGTGTCCACCGTCCTTCTGTCAGTTTTTAGTATTGAAATAATTTGTGACATTATTCAAAAAATAGCACTAAAAATTAGGATTAAAAAATAAAATTAGATACGAAATTTTGATTGAGAAAAACAAGGTGCTTCAAAGAATTAAAAGCATGAGTTTCCATATGATTATTTAAAGTAATTCAACAATTTCAGTAAGATGAAACAATTGATCATAATATTTGGATATTACTTTTCAATTCATTCTTTCAACATCAATATCAAGATAAATTCAAGAGACATTTAAGAGAGAGAGAGAGAGAGAGTGAGTGAGATAGAGAGAGAGTTTCAACACTGATTTGATTTGCTAGACGTGAAATTGGTGCTGCAACTTTGAGTGTTAGCTGTTGCATCTTGGGAAACAAACGGTGGTTAAAACCTGGTGTCGTTTCTAACTTGCATTATTAAAACAACAATACATCAAGCAATACGCAATATGCTATGAAGAGAGAGGACTCACCTAGTACTCCTTAATACCACGCTAATAAAACATGCAACAATAATTAACAATGAACCTAAACATGGCAACTAAAATATGATTAGTTAGGCAACTAAGATGATAAACATGCGTTAACATAACACTTAACAAATAACAAATTTAACTAAATATGTAAGAACTAATTGGGTTAGTATGCATGAATATACAACAACTAAAGCATCATAAACAATCATAGAAACATGAATTAAATATTAAGTGAAATGAAACTATATCTAATCTAACATGATGCTATGATAACATGCAAACTATCTAACTATTCTTAAGGAAAACATGATTATATATATTGATATTAAAGAAGAATAAGATCATTAACTTAGGTTTGATAATCAAACCGAAGAACAACTGAAAACAACGAGAAAGTGTGTTTGAATGTTTCTCTCAAGCTTTTATTTCGCTTTGATCAACTTTCTTCAACTCAAGATCTACTTTTTGAAGTTAGTATACTGCTATAATTAGGGTTGAAAATTTTGAAATTGGAGGCAAGAGGATGAACACACTTTCCTAGCTTAAATCAACAACTAAAATCACTCTTAACACTTGGGAATCATCAAAAGGGAAGGCAATGGGGTGTATTTATAGGCATGTGGTGACTTGGGGACAGAGAAAGGTCGTCCTAAGGTTCTTCATCGCTGACTCGTGACGCCTCCCATCCAAAATGCAACACAATCCCAAATGAACTAGGAATCTAGGTTGGCTGGCCACAAGTGCAGCCGCACAACACAGACATGGTTGCATATCACACGTGTGGTTGCATGTACTAGACAATCATTTTTATTTTGGTCATATCTTTCTCAGCCAATATTGGATTGAGGTGTGATTCAAGTTGCGTTAGAAATCTACCTTAAAGGGTTACAAGTTCGTGTGAAATATAAATTTTCCAATTCCAAATTTTACTAGGTTAAAACAAGCCCTCAAGATGAGTCGAAAAATAATTTTAGGTAAAAATAGTTTTTAGTACGAAAATAACAACACAGTAGTTCTAACAACTTCAAACGTCTCAAAAGTTAAAATTATAGTACCTTTCATCATTAAGCGCCTAAGTCTCAATGTCGGTTAAAATAGGGTGTTTACAATGAGGAAAGTTAAAATGATGGTACCTTTCATCATTGAGAATCATTTTAAGCGCCTAAGTCTCAATGTCGATCAAAATGGGGTGTTTACAATGAGGCCTACA
Organism: Camellia granthamiana; assembly: GCA_036172215.1. Lineage (NCBI taxonomy): Eukaryota > Viridiplantae > Streptophyta > Magnoliopsida > Ericales > Theaceae > Camellia > Camellia granthamiana. The sequence goes on from CM069907.1 coordinate 116,194,015, forward strand.
AGGTAGATACTTCAGATCATCTATGTGTGCCCTTTATTAGGGCTCACAAAAAGAATATGGGAGAATATAGAGAAATGAGGTCTGGAGTGTCTGGGTGTGCGCGTTACTATTCGGGCTGTTTGAGAGTAAAATTATAAACCAAATGGAAGATTGGCAAATAATCAAATCCCGATTTAGGTTGTTTGGGGCGGATTAGCAGATTAAAAAATATTCTTAACCAATTATCAAGTATTTGCATAATATATAACACTAATTTACATAATATTTATCATATATAATACAAACTAATTTTACATAATATTTATAATACATATAACTATTCATTTGTAACAAATTTTACATATTAAATCTTTCTTACACTCATTTTTACTTTTATATTTTATTAGAGATTAAAAAATATATATGTATTAACTATAGCGGAGTAGAGTGATTTTGAAGGTGGATCATAAATTTTAAAGTGTAATCCGCAGTTATTGGATAAAATAGTTTGAATTAGTCCGGATTGGTGCGGTTTTAGTGGATTTGGTAGTATTTTGCACAGCCCTAATGGAGAGCTCATCCCTATGTCATGGGCATTTGATCCTCAACTTATTTGTAGGGCTATATAAAATATCACCAATATGCTAAAACTGCACAATTCGCATCGATTCGCTTGCTAACTATAGATTGATTTGATCTACGATTTAAAATTTATAATCTGCTTTTGAAATCGCATTGTCCTGTCATAGTTAATATATATATATGTATATATTTTTATTCCAATAAAATATCAAAGTAAAAATAAAGGTGAGAGAGATTTGAAAATTGAGCCAACTTTTTATAAAATTAAAATTTTTATTTTATGTTTTTTTTTTAGTAATTTTTTTTAATATTTTTAGAATTTTTTTTTGAACCTTTTAGCAGCACCTAAGGTAGATACACTTAAAAATTGGGAAATTTATTAAGAAATCCTTTTTCAAATACTTGTATCCCAATTAGTTCATAGCATATTCTTATATTCTAATAATTCCTATTATTTGGACATTTGATCTACCAAATCCTAATTCTCATATTTAAAATATTTTATGGACAATTTTACCATTACAAATATATTTTTTTTGAATGTTTAGCAATTTGGTGATGTGAACATTCATATTTTACAATGTGAATGTTCACATTGACGGTGAATGTTGAATGTTCACACCACGAAACATTCAAACTGTCAATGTGAATATTATTATTAGAGGTATTTTGGTAACTATGTTACCCATATGACTTATTAAAATCTAAGAAAATAATTTGGCCTAAGTGGAATATAAGTACGTGAAGAGAGATTTATGAATAAGTGCCCCTTAAAAGTTATAATATTTGTGAAAAAAATTCATTTAATACAAAAAATACAAAAATAAAATAAAATAATTGTGGAAAAAAACTTTAAAAATTTCAATAAATACAAAAAATACAAAAAAAAAATTATATTTTCGTATTCAATTTTTTAAATAGTTTTTCACGAATATGTTTTTATTTTACTTTTATGTGCGTCTAGAATGTAAAAATTTTATTTAAAATATTTTAAAAAATTCACTAAAATTAAAAATATATAGTTAATATATATATATATTTACTTTCAATGAAATATCAAAATAAAAATAAATATGAGAGATATTTGAAAATTGAGCCCACTTTTGTTGATATGTTTTGCAAAAATCCAACAGACATAAAGTTTGTTCTGTTTTGCTCTGTAAGTTAGATGGCTGATCTATTTTGTGGCTGGAGAGCATGCTTTGTTGGTCTGTTGATCTATTTGATCTGGAGTTTGATCTGTTGATCTAGTATGCAGCTGTCTGGGTCTGCTTTGCTGCTGGTGTTTGCTGTCTCTAGTCTGCAGCTCTCTGGAATGCTGTCTCTGGGATGCTTGCTGCTGTCTTTTGGTTTTTTGGGTTTTTTCGGGTTTTTTCTTGCTTAATGCTGGGCTGTTATGCTTAGGTGCTAGCTAATGAAATGATGGCTGAATGGCTGAGTTGGGAGCTTAGGTGCTTACATGCTTAGATGCTAGTCTGTGCTATGTGTTTGGCTGGTCTGTCTATTCGTTGGTCTCTCACCAACTTTGGGGTGCTAGCAAATGATAGGATGAGTTTTTTGGTACCAACCTAGTTGGGATGAGTTAGCTCATTGTGATGCTTTTGCACTCTCCTTTCCTTTATTGATGTATTTTGCTTGGTACCTTGTTCTTGTTTATTCCATCAATAAAGTTTTTTTGCCGATCAAAAAAAAAAAAAATCCCATTTAGTAGACTTATAGCCTAATAAGTTCATAAAGTTTTCTAATGTTCCATCAAATCTCATATATTTAGACTTATATTTCAATGTCTTTTTTCCCATATTAGAATTATTATGTGGATTATTATACCTTGATAGACTTTTATTGTAATATATATATATTATACTATATATCTAGGGGAGAGAGAATATCAATTATTAGATATATTTTATTTGTGGTATATATATATATAAATTGTTTTAGAATATGGAAGATTATTATTTTTAGTAGTTTCTTTGCCTCAATGTGAGAGATTCACTTAATGAAGGATTTTCCTTCACTATTATTTTGTATTAAGGTCCTGCCATGGAAGAACATTAAAAGAGAAAGTTAGTTGTAGATTGATAATAGAGATGATACCGTCTTTTATTATATACAGATTTTTCTAAAAAAATGCATTAATATATATGAACTATTTGATAATTTTTTATATATTGCTTGATCATTTTTTTTGTATATTGTTTGTTACTATACTTGTTGTTTGAACAATCATTTTTTTGTTGCCATTGAACAATTGGAATAGCCGAATTTTTTTTTTCAATTTTGTTTCATATTTTCGTGTTGCAATGTAAATGTTTACATTGGTGTGAATTTAGTTAAGGCTAGTTGTATGTTAATTGTAAATTGTGAACATTCACATTGTATTTTAGTATGAGTTTTAAATTTATTTTTTTTTTTTGAAAGTAAGTTGTATGTTTGTTAATTTTGTTTCTATACTTGTTGGTTGAACAATCATTTTTGTTACAATTGAACAATCAAAATAGTCGATTTTCAATTTTTTTCACTTATTTATTTATTTAATTTTATTATTTTTTTTACATTGCAGTGTAAATATTCACTTTTGTATAAGTTTATTTTTTACAAGACTAGTTGTATCGTAATTCTAAATTGTGAATATTCACATTGTATTTTGGTATGAATTTTATTTTTTCGAAAATTAGTTGTATGTTTATTATTTTTGTTACTATGCTTGTTGGTTAAACAATCATTTTTGTTACAATTGAACAATAAAAATAGTTGATTTTCGCTTTTTTTAATTTTGTTTTATATTTTCATGTTGCAATGTAAATGTTTATATTGGTATGAGTTTATTTTTTTTAAGGCTAGTTATAGCGACCCCGGTTTTCCCTCCATTCATTATTGTATTCTGGACATAGGTTCCATGGTGTCGGATGTTGTATATATCTTGTTTCCGTCCTTCAATACCTTGTATTTGAGTTATATGATGTTTTGGGCAGGTTTGTTACAGGTTGGTAGTGAGTTTGAACCAAGTGTTGCTGTCCAGAATTTTGGTTCTTCGCTCGAGCGAGACTTTTGTCGCTCGAGCGAGCTCTGTGTTTTAGTTCCTTTGCTCAAGCTAGGGTTCCTTCACTCGAGCGAGAGTTGGGTGTTGTGTCTGGTGGCTCGAGCGAGAAGTCTTACGCTCGAGCTTGCGTCTGCGTCCAGTTCTGGACCTGAGAGTTGCATTTCTTTGCTCGAGCGAGCGAGTTATATGTTTTGGGTTTCTTCGCTCGAGCGAGTATTCTTGCGCTCGAGCGTGCTTCTAGGTTGCAGACCTGAAGCTTCGAATTGTTGGCTCGAGCGAGGCTTTCTACGCTCGAGCGAGCCTCGAATATATCAGTACACAGCAGCAGGATTACACTTCACTTTTTCATCTCCTTTTTCTCTCAAATCCTTGATCCGACTCTCCCTCTCTCTCTACATACCTTCTCTCTAAGGTTTGATCTAGTTCGTGAGTGCTTCTACCCTAATCTCTTTGTAAGAAAGATAGAGGGGTGGCGTGGGCTGCACTTTAATCTGAAAAATCTTGGATTTGGAGTACTTTGGGTTTTCTTCATCAACTCTTTTGAGTCTCTTCCCTTGAGGTAGGGATAACCTACTCCATCTTATGAGTTTTGACATAAGTTTTATGCATTTTGATTAGTTGGTGTAGTTTGGTAATTTGAGAAAAGTTAGGGTTTGTTTTGTAATTTATAAAAAAGGGGGTTTTCAAAATGTTAAATCCCATGTGTATGTGAGACTTTGGAAAATGGTGTTATTGTGATCAAATGGTTGAAATTGAACATTAGGGTTGATTTGTGAAATAGGGGGAAAATGCCCTAATTATTATGATAAATTAATTGGTATAATTAATTTGGGAAAATATGAAATTGAGTTGGGAATTGTGAAATTGAGAAATTATGGGATTGAATGGTGTAGTTGGATTAATTTATCACTCACCTATGATAATGTTGAGACTATATCTGTTTGATGCATTTATTATCTGTTTAGAAATAACTGCTTTGGGCTATCGGTGGAGGATAGTCTTGATTGTTGTAGACACTGTATGTCGATTAGGGAAAACTGAAACTAATCACGTTGAATATGTCATTGAATATGACGGTTGGAATAATACATCAAATATGTGTATTGATTAATCCCTATATATGATGAGTGTTTATATACTTGGAATATGTGTATTGTGTAGGAGGAGATAGGGGATGTACTCCACGGTTTGAGGGGAGATAAGGGATGGACTCTCAAACCTGTTCGGGAGGAGATAGGGGTGGACTCCATTGATATAGCAAATATGTGTATCAAATTGAAGTGTTAATACAGCAAATATGTGTATTAAATGGAAGTGTTAATATAGCGAATATGTGTATTATTTGAAGTATGGAAGTATTTTAATTGTGCATTGTAGACTCAATTGAATTGCGAATCAAGGAAATGTTTTAATGTGGGATTTAGTCTCACTTAACTGTTTGGCCAGGTTCTGAGCCATGTCTATGAAATGATTTGGATAAGTAAAGGAAAGTGGAATGAAACATGGACATGATTGTCATGAAACTGTATTGTGATATAAATTGGTTTATAAGTGTTGACCATCTATCAAATGCTATTATTTTAGTCATTGATTCATATTTGGTTTAGTTTATCTCTACTGGGCTGTGGCTCACCCTATATGGGACATCATTTTCAGGTACCGATGGTATGCCACCTCCAAGGACGTAGTTTGGGAGGCTAGAGGCTGAAAGACTTTTGTGTTGTCTTTTATGTATTACATGTAAATCAAGCCAAGGGCTTACTTTGTATAAAGAGTTAGTACTCTTCTTTTGTTGTACCCAAGTGTTGACTTGGAAAGTTGTAAGCCTATAGGGCATTTACTTTTGATGTCAACATATAATACTTTTGTACTTAATACTCTGATGAATGAAATTATGCCTTATTCTCTTATGTCTAGCATGTCAATAGTGTATGATTTTATGGGTTTATTTTGAGGGCGTTACACTAGTTGTACGTTAATTGTCAACTGTGAATATTCATATTGTATTTTAATATGAGTTTTATTTTTTGGAAGGTTAGTTGTATATTTGTTGTTTATTGTGAACATTCACATTGTACTTTAATATGTGTTTTGTTGTTTTGAAAGTCAATTGTATATTTGTTATTTACTGTGAACATTCACATTGTATTTTAATTTTCGTTCAGATTTTTTGTTGTGTTATTTTAAAAATCCACATTATAAAAAAGTTAAAAATTTATAATTTGAGATTTTTTCCGTGGAATGAGGGAGATATTCTCTTCCTAGAGTGAGTGATAGATTTTTTTCCATGAAATGAGAGACTATTGTCATATTAGAAAGATGATTTCGTCATATTATATTAAATATGACATAATGGAATACTAAAAAAGAAGATGGGTTAGATGAAATAAAACACTTAGAAAGAGGATTTATCAAAAAATGACACGTATTTTTTCGTTTTGAAATTTTTAAATATTTTTTCACAAATATTTATTCATTTATTTTTTACTTTTTAGGTGCGTCTAGAAAGTAAAAAAAATTATTTAAAATATTTAAGAAATTCACAAAAAAAAAAATCAATTTTTTAAAAATCAATCAAAACCATATAAGGTGATTCTTTTTTAGTACGGAGTGCCTAAGAATTAGCTCCTTTTATTTTACCTTGCTTGGTTAGCAAGTGAGGCTTGGATGCTTTATTTATTTATTTTTCCTTTTCGTTTTCGTTTTTATTGTTGTTTTTCTTTTGTTTTGAGTCCTTTTCATTGCAAGTTTTTATTCTTGAATTGTGTCAAGAATTAAAGTGTGCAATGAAAATTGAATGATTGTATTATATAATCTATGTGTAAATAAATCTGAACAATAAATTAGTACTTCTCGATAAATTTTTTAGTAAAATTTCAAAAAATTATGAATTTATAATATAGTCGTTTTATTGTCATTCTTTGGACAAACCACTACTTTCAATTAGGTTTTCTTAACTTCTTGTAATTTTAATTTGTAGGTATAGAGTTAGTGGTTTTTTGAGGCAAGCATAATTGATTTATCTTTCAAAATATGGATTCTTTTCTTTGGTTTTGAATTAGGTTTTCTTAACTTCTTGTGATTTTAATTTGTAGGTATAGAATTAGTGGTTTTTTTAGGCAAGCAATAATGATTTCTCTTTCAAAATATGGATTCTTTTCTTTTGTTTGTCTTCTAGTCATAGAAAAGAAAACAAAAGAAAAGAAAAAAAAATCACTACAACAAAAAAGGCTTTTGGTGACAAACAGATTTTGTCTCCAAACATCAAAATTTCGTCACTAAAGTGATTTGTGACGAAAAAAATTCGTCACCACGTTCGTCACCTATAGGTCGTCACAAAAAGTACCTGGTGACGAAAAACAATTTCGTCACCTATTTTTCATTTTTGGTGACGAAATATTTCGTCTCCAAATGTTGAATTTTTCGTCCTCTAAAACACCAATTTCGTCACCAAAACTAAATAATATTTTATTTTAATTGTTTTTTGCGACGAAATATTTCGTCACCAAATATATTTTGGTGACGAAAGTTTTCCTCACCAATGATATGGATTAAGGTGACAAAAAAATTCGTCACTAAAATGAGCAAAAAAAAATTTATTCAATGACAAAAAATATTTTGTCACCAAATATTTCAATTTAGTGACGAAATATTCAACAAATGTGACAAAATTATTCGTCATGTTTTTTGAAAACTAATAGCGACATTTTTTATTTCGTCACTAATAAAAATTAAAAATTTTGAAAATAGGAATACTATTTTCTTTCGAAATTTTTTCTTTTCAGTAACAATTCCCTGCGCATTTCAATAACCTGTTCAATAAAATATATATTACAAATCAATACAAAAATCTATTCATTTTCATAAACATCACAATCGAATTTTAGCATTATCCACAAAAATACAATATGAACTGCATGCGGATTATAAACATGTCTCTTAATATCCACAAAAAAAATCTACTAATATCCACAAAAATATAATATCAACCGTATGCAGATTACCAAACACATCTCCTAATATCCAACAAAAAACATGTCTACTAATATTAACAAAAATAAAATATCAAGGGCGGATTACCAAACATGCCCCGTAATACTAACAAAAATATAAAATTTGCAACACAACCAAAATACATGTAAGGTAATATGAACAAAACACAAAATGAGCTACCATCGGCCCTCCAAATTACCAAACACGTCCATATCAAATCTCGAATCTGCAAAAAAATGAAACATCAAAAAAAAAAAAAAAATCTCAGTCAGACAATTATTATCTCATCCATAACATATACAATTTAACATGCATTTTTTGACTTAGTTTTCAAACCAGGAGTCCCGTGCTAGTTCCGCAAGTTTCTACAACTCACATTGATTCCTCCCAAGGTGTTCATGATATTTCTGTAAATTTTTATAACTTACATTAGTTCCTCCCAAGGTGTTCATGATATTTCTTGGCCTTTTAACGACTATTTCAAAATTTTACTCCCTAACGGCCTATTTTCAAGCCTAAATGTTTTCCAACCAAGAGTCCTATGATTGTTCTGTAAGTTTTCACAACTTATGTTGATTCCTCCCAAAGTGTTTATGATAATTTCTGATAATCTCAAGGTGTTTGTAATGTTTTTCGGGCCTTTAGATGCATACTTCACTATTTTCCCGGAACCTTGTGCCTAAATGTCAAAAGTAGTTTTTTATTCTACCCTAGTTAAAGAAGAATTGTTCTACTACATTAACATATAAACATAATATACTAACCAAGAAGCTTGTCCATCAGAATCTGAACTTTCCCCACTCTCAAAATTTCCCGTGATACCTTTCTGCATCAAACACTCTATGATACTTTGTATCTTCTTGCTTTGTTTCTTCTCTGACTTTTGAAACCTTGCAATTTGTTCATTTTGCTGTGCTATTTGCATCTCAAGGCATTGAACATAGTCACTATTTTCAGCAGGTGCAACAGTAGTCTTCATAGAAGAAGAAGGCCTCAAGCCAAGTCCTTTCACATAACCTGACCTTGGCTTAAGCACCATAACTGACAACTCCTCTTGGCTTAAAGGGATCATACCAGTCTGCGAGAGGTGTTCGGCTTGCGTCTTTATCATGTTGTCCTGTTAATTTAAAATAAATCGAACAATTATTAGTTATTCTACCCTACAAAGCAAATAAATAATTTTATCAGAATTAATATGCATTGCCTTGTACATACATAATTAGCTTGGCTCTCCGACGAAATCCATTCATGTGTATTCGAATTATAGTGGATGGACTTGTAAAACTTTGCCAAATCAGGAACTTCTCCATTTGCAATTATCTGATTCATTTGTTTTTTAATGTTATTTCAAATATTTAAATAACAAAGCCTACTAATCTGATAAAATAAAATAGCAGAACACACCGAGTTGTGCACCCTAACCGGGATTGATTTTGATCCACATCTATGTTTTGTTTTCATTTGCATCCTATTATTCACATTAGTTAGTGATTGTTCCTACACGATTGAAACACCAATAAAAACAACAAAACTTAACATTAGTAAGAAGAAAATTAATTTTTGATAATTAACATAAAACATTATACCATGAATTCTTTACTATTCCACTTCTTGTCAATTAGAGATGTCCATTGATTAAGAGTAACACTTCTAGGTGGGTGGCTTCTCGCGTACTCCTCCCCTCTTGCATCCTTAAGTTGCTTATATTGTTTGTGCAACCTATAGGTGAAGCTACTCAATCGCCGACCAAACTGTGTGTTTAAAGTCCTTGCTACATCACTCGGATTGCCTTGTAGATCAAACTGATCCTACAAAATCAAATCATTTTTTTTATAAGTTAAATAACCTAAATTTCAGACAAACAGCAATGAGCCTGATTAAACAACAAAGAAAAAAAGATTGCATCAACAGATGTGTTAATAGATGTGTTAACAGTTGCAATTTAATTCCTAGATATGCAGGCATTATATATTGTAACAGTTGCAACAGATGTGTTAACAGATGAATATGTTGTCCATGTTTTTCTAGGCAGTCTACAGGAACCTAAAAATTCAATGTCAAGCTTGGACATGAAATGTCCTACATGTCTTTCTAGGCATTATATATTGTAATGAAAAACATTAACAGCAAGAATATGTGAATCATAAGTGTATACTATTGTAAATATTGCTTTTTATTGTGAAGATATTGCCAAGACCTTCCTAGTGCACTCAAGCAATGAGCTGAGAATTGCCATCTAATTATGATACTTGTTCTAAAGTTTATCAAATTTCTAATAATTTATTTGTAATAAAAAGATTGATATTCAAGTGAAATTTGCTCTATGATCTTGAGGGGAAAGGTGGACTAATAATTCAACACAGAACTGTTACCTTGTGGATTCATACATGCAATTTAGACTCAATTCATAGTTATAGTTGCATTCTTACTAATCGTTAAATTCGTTCCAAAACTAGAAGTCTTTGATATGCTACCATGTAATATCTTGTTTAGCAGCAAGTTCTTGTAATCACCCTAACAAAGAGAGTATTTTTTCACACAATAATTACCATGTAATTTCAATTTCAGATTCAATTTCAATTTTCATGTGTCATGCCTCTTTTACTTGACAATAATTACCTCCAAGCGTTGGATCATCAGCTTCTTATCAACATCGTGAACCTTCTTCCACCTACAAATGCTCAAGTCTGGTAATTGCGTTCGAACCTCTATGCCAATCTTGGAGGCCAACTTAGAGGCTTGATCTCCCACTGGCGCACGGAACTGTTCAGGTATAGGAACCAACATCTTTCCATTTTTCTCGACAATGCGTTGGGTTTGTATGCCGCGTGTTGGACCACGACCACGTCTGTCATGTGATGCTGTAAGGACATAATATTAATTGAGTTAATAAGTAAACAAATGCAAGTTAGACCTTAAATTGAATTTAAACAACTTTGCAAACTTACCAACACTACTAGATGCAGTCACCTCATGCACATGTTGCACATTATGAGGTGGTAAGGGTTGGGTACCAATCTCTTGACGTGGGGGATCCATTCCCTCTTCTAGGGTGGGAGTTAATGGCCTCGAATGAGGCTGTAAACGTAACCCCGGTGGCATCTCTTGTTCCTGAAATAACATAATCGAATAGTAAAGAAGATATTTAACGCAGTTAAAATATATTTTAAAAAAGAAATGATGTTTAAGATATATGAAGAAGATATTTAAATAGTAAAAGATATGTTCACACACAAATATAAAATAATGTATATAATACCTTGCGATAAAAGGAACCCAATGACTCATTATCACTATCGTTCTCACTCTCTGACGGATTATACTCATCATCATCATCTACCTCAGCCCTAATTCCCTTTTCCTTTGCATTTGCACATTTGGGCTGAACCACACTCATCAAAGAATTTGTAATATTCTTCACTCCAAGATTGTTCATTACCTCATAGTTCTTCTTGATTCGCTTATTTCTTTGTTTCTCATATTCTGTTAACTTCTTAGTTCTCAAATCACCTGGTTTCAGCCATTGCCTTTTTCCTTTGACCATTTTCTACAACTATATAACACAATTCAACTTTAATTGGAAAATATAGACAATATAATTATTCACCATTAAATAAAAGAAGAAAAAACATAATCCCAAACATAATCCCAATGTGAATTGTAATGCATATATTTTAACTCCAAATATTTCATAACAAGGAAGTTCCAATCCCTTGAATTAATATTTCACGCAAAAATTTTAAATCATATTGTAGAGTAGTGAAGGTTTCCATGGAATAAAAATCAAGACAAGAGATCCTCTTCTTAAAAGAGGTGATGTTCCTGTTTTTTTTTTTATCAACAAAAACTTCATTGATGAAAGAACCTTCCAAGAAGGAGAAATACATCAATAAAGGGGACAAGAAAGGGGGAGGGGGATGATGCACAGCACCACAAACAGAACTGTTGGTGAGGGACCAACACTGATACAAAACTGAAGCACAACTGAAGAAGATTACCTAGACTAGCAAACAGCACCACAAACAGAACTGTATGCTCTGCTGTAGATTCACACAGCATACCAACAGCAGAGCATACAGCATACAATCAGCAACCAGCACTGATCAGCAGCCCAGATCAGATACACACAGCCCAGATCAGATACAACATACAACATACAAAACAGCACTGATCAGATGCAACATACAGCCCAGATCAGCATACAGCATACAATCAGCAGAGCACACAGCATACAAAATAGAACTGAAGCAAAAAAGCACAAAGTCTGCTACATATTCACCCAGTTATTAAGAAGTTAACGAAAATTAACCACGTGGCGATCATGAGCAATTACCAAGTGGCTATTTCGGCCAATTTCTTAAACGAAGACTAATGGATAGGAGTTAATAATTTATAATGATTTTTTAACTTTTACACTAAATATATTCCCAATCGAGTCCTCAGTGTTTTGGGAATAGAGGATTCAAAGAGATTGATACAAAGGTTCTGTGAGTTTCCACAAAGGAGGTTCCTAGTCACATGTAATTTTTTTTTTTAGGTACATCGGAAAGTTCCTAGTCACATGTAATAGAAACCATATTGTCCATTGAAACCAAGCTGGTGACAACTTCAAGGATCTCCTTCTTCACCATTCAAGGGATTGAAAAATTTATTAGTATATAGGTTGACTTGTACTAACCAATACACATTTGCTAGGGTTAAAAAGCAGAGAAATTCATCTAAATTTCTGATTTTCAAATGCTTAGTTGCCCGCAAAAGACGAAAAATTATTTTCCTTGAAACTTGTTTCAGAAAAATCTTCCATTTCCAAGTTTGAAACTTACCCTAAAGCCAAAGCAACCCCTCAAACAAATTTTAAAATATTTACGAACTAGCAAGACAAAGAAAATAAGAACAATATAAAAAAGTGAATAATTTTTCTAAATTTTATTAATGAAAAAGAACTTAATAGTTGTAAAATCTTAAATTTCAATTTATAACAAACAATGCTTGGTGTAAGTCACAATTCATGCTTTCAAATACAATAAATTTTTTCGTTCGGAGACCACCTAAAATTCAGATCGAATATGAATGTTTTGGCCTGATTCAATGACCTTGAAATATCAACAAAATTATTATTTTACCAACAATTTGCCAAACCGTTCCATGAATTTGCTGTCATTCACCACTGCATTTATACACCCAAATGTCACATATGACTTAGCAATTGGGTCAATTTGAACTGGTATGCTACTCATTTTCCCATATATATATGGATTGGCATTTCAAGTTTTATATTTCTTCTTCCAGGTAACTTCAGGGATGCAACCCCTCAAGTCAAAATTTAAAATATTTATTAAGTATACTAATGCACGAAAATGTATGGAATAAGAAAAATACAAGAAAAAAATAAACCACATAGAAAAGAGACAATTTTTCTGAAATTTTATTACTAAAAAAGAATTAAACAGCCTCGAAAACTTCAAGTTCAATTTACATCAAATAATGTTTGGTGACCAAATCACAATCCACAACCCAAATCAAGCCAAGATTGCCAGGGACAAATTTCATTAAAAGGCCTTTTATATTTGGCTTTCACAAGCCCCTAATAGCACAAATCAACCCAACAAGAACAAAATCAAGACATGTGAATCCAAAAGAACAGTTATAAAACCCTAATAAAAAATAGCAAACACATATATGACAGAGCCAAACAAATATTCGGAGATAATGAAATTCGAGTATCAAATCAGAAACTGAGAACGGGTTTGTAAAGCATGGGGCGTGTTTGGGAATTTTGAAGAGGAAATTTAAAAAATGGAGTGATTGTAAAAGAGAGAGAGAGTGAGAGGGGGGGGAATCCGAACATACCTCAAGAATGGAACAGTCAATCGTCGCCGACGCCGAATGGAGAACACCGTTCGAAGTCGAAGTTGTCTTTCCTTCGAACCCTCTCTCTTCTCCCTCTCTTCTACTAGGTTTTGCAGGTCACAAATTCTATGTTCAGACCCAAACGAAAAAATTAGTAGAGCCTATTTTGGGTTTTCTTTTGCCGCCCAATTTTCCCTCCGAAATTGGTGACAAAATTATTATTGACAACAAAACTGTTTTCTGACCAAATGATATAAAAATATTAAAAATTATTGGTAACGAAAATATATTTGTTATTAATAATTTTATAATTGGTGACAAATTTTTTCCACATCAAAAGTCTCAAAAATTTGATGCCATCCAAAAAAAAGCAGAAAAATTTTTAGTGACAAAACAAAATAAAAATAATGACGAAAAATAATTTCATCACCTAATTTTTTTATTATATATGTAGATTGGTGACGAAATTTTATTTTTCTCTCTAAAAATAGTACATTTGGAGACGAAATATTATTTTCTTCACTAAAAGGTACGTCTTTCGTGACAAAATTTATTTTCGTCATTAGTTTTCGTCTCCAAAAACTCTTTTTGTTATAGCGAGGGAGCTCAGAAAAGAGAGAAGAGGGCAGGGGGAGAGAGAGTGAGGCGAAAGCAGGAAGCGAGAGAGAGAGAGAGAGAGAGAGAGGTTTGTTGTAGAGAGCGCCAGTCGGTGACGTGCGGGTTAACTGGTGCGATAAAGATAAACGAACGGTGTGACGGAGATGTATGGGTGAGGGAGTGACAGAGAGAGATATCTATGGTTCAATTTTATTTTTTATTGATTTTAAGCATTTGGTGACGAAATTTGGTTTTCCTCTCTAAAAATAATACATTTTGAGACGAAATTATTTCCTCTCTAAATTTTTTTACAATGGTGACGAAAAATTTCGTCTCCAAAATAGTGCCAAATCTTTTGCCAAATTTTTCAAGGGCGGGAAATTGTTTTGTGACGAAAAATAAAATTTTGAGACGAATAAAATTTTCGTCACCTATTGTTTAAGCATTTGGTGACGAAATTTGGTTTTCGTCTCTAAAAATAGCATAATTGGAGACGAAATCTTATTTTCATCACTAAAATATGCATATTTGGAGACGAAATATTTTTTCGTCACGCGTTTTCGTCACCATAGACCTTTTTTGTTGTAGTGAATGAAAGTTATTGATAGAGCAATACAATATGGGTTTACACTAAAGTTTGACTCTCTTGGGAAATTTACAAAAAAAAAAAAAAAAAAAAAAACATTTAGAGTTTGATCATTGTAACAAAATAAATTTTGAATTTTATCAATTTAAACTCTAATTTTTAAAATTTATTTTCAGTCTAAACCATACGCTTATTTTTGCTAAATAAAACCGACAGAAAAATAGCATCTAAAATATTTTGATTTATTTTACTTGTTTATTTATATGAGCAATTTTTTTTAATATATTTTATTTTGGGTAAATTTCACTTTATTCTTTTGTTGTATGGCCTATGCTCAAACTATTCCTATCATTTAGAAATAATCAAATAATTTTTTGTAGTTTGTGAACTAAAGTTTACT
The DNA here is from genome assembly GCA_036172215.1 of Camellia granthamiana. Classification (NCBI taxonomy): domain Eukaryota; kingdom Viridiplantae; phylum Streptophyta; class Magnoliopsida; order Ericales; family Theaceae; genus Camellia; species Camellia granthamiana. The sequence continues at coordinate 116,209,045 of CM069907.1, forward strand.
GTCAGACATTTCGTCTAAGTTAACAGCAAATTTGAAACAAATGCCAAACTCTAAGGACTTACGTGTTTATTTCTAAATCTTAACGGGTAAATTGCACATGAAATAAAAGTAAATGTAGTTAAAGTAAATTTTGCCTCAAAATAAATAAATAAATAAAAATACATATGATTTGCACAATGAGATTGGTTACATATAAGGATATTTTAATTTTAAAAGTACTTAAATATATTTCAATTTTTTAAAAGAAACAGAACATTTTCTAGATGAAAATTTTACAAGAACAAGATATAAAAATTTGAAATTTTAGTTATAAATAACTCCATATATAAACAAATGCAATTTTTTAATTAAAAAGAGAGTTTAGATTGTATAAGAAAATTAACTTTTTTTATTTTTTATTTTCCACTACTTTTAAGCTAAGCAAACTTATAAAATGTTAGATTATTATTATTATTCTTTATTTTTTGTCTTTCTTTCTTTTTCTATCAATTTGATCCTAAACAAATGGAGTTTAAGGTTGTATTTGATTGGATGATTTGATGAGAGAAATAAAAAGAGAAAAGAAAACACAATTTCACTTTTTATTTGGTTATATTATAAAAAACACGGGAAAAAAGAAAGTGAAAGAAATATGCAATCTCTTTTTTATCTTGAGTTGACTTAGACTCTTTGCGTTCTCCATTTCCAACTCAATCAAACATAACTTAAAATTCGAATTCTATCAATTTGTTATTATTTTCCTTTTTTTTTTTTTTTTTTTTTTTTTCCTTTTTCATTTCACTCATCGAATTCTCCAATTAAACATAGGACATAAAGTGAAATTTAGCCATTTATTAAATCTTGGTTTCTTTACTTATATTGCTTTTCTTATTGTGTTCTTTTCTTTTTCCTCTGTTTGTGTGGGTCTCTCTCCCCCTTCTTTTTGTGATTAATACGCTTGCTGTCGATTATAAATTGAGTTTTCTTCCAACAATTTGTCAACTTCTTTTCTTCTCTCATTATAAAGAAGCCACTTTTTAGCTGACACGATATTAGTGAAGTGATTGATCAAGAAACCTCAACAAGTAAGTTTTATGATTCAAATATTACATAATTTTATTGTTGAAGTTGCTGTTATTTATGATTTTAAAATAAAAACTACATAACATTATTTGATAATTTGTGATTTAGAAATATGCCGGGAGAAAAATTTATAATAATATTATAAAAATACATTTGATATATAGCGCTCCCGGTTTCCCTTTCTTTATTTGTTGTATCCGGACTTAGGCTCCGTGAAGTTGGTTGTTGTATATGTCTTGTTTACATCCTTTACTCTTTGTATTTGAGTCTTGGGTTGTGTTGGGCAGGTTTGAAACAGGTTGGTTGAGCTTAGAAACCAAAAGTGGTTGCCCAGAATTTAGCCTTCACGCTCGAGTAGAGATTTGGACGCTCGAGCGGGGCCTTCTTTGTTGCTTCTCCGCTCGAGCGGGGGTTTTGGCGCTCGAGCAGGAATATCCATCTCCCAGTATTGTCCTCTGCAGTGTTTGACACTCGAGCGAGCTTTTCGACGCTCGAGCGTGGGTTTGTGTGTGACGCTCGAGCAGGGAGTTTTACGCTCGAGCGGGGACCTGGTTCTGCAAAAGTTCTGGAAGTGTGTATTCGGCGCTCGAGCGGGGGTTTGGACGCTCGAGCGTGAGTCTATGTCTGACGCTCGAACGGGGGTTTCCACGCTCGAGCGGGGCGACTAGTATATCACTTCGGGATTCGACTTTTTGGATCACTTTTTGGTTTCCTTTCTCTCTCTTACTTTTCAAAAATCACCATTGGAGACCACCTCTCTCTAAAACCTCACCTTCTCTCTTAGATTTGATCTAGTTAGAGTGATCTCTTACCCTTTAGCCTTTACAAAAAGTGTTGAGTTTGTCGAGGGCTATCTTTTGATCCGAGAATCTCGCGATTTGGAGCACTTTGAGTTTTCATCTTCTTCTCCGTTTGAGCTCTAACTTCGAGGTAGGGATATCCTACTCCATCTTATAAGCTTTGTCTTTAAATTTTGACATTTTGATATGTTGGGGGTTGTCGGGTAATTTTAGAAAGTTTGGGGTCCTTGTGTAATTTTTAAAAGAGGGGTCTTCAGGTTTAAAACCCATATGTATGTAATGTGTTGAAAAATGAAATTATATGTTGGTTTATTGATGGGAATGGAGCCTTAGGGTTGATGTTGAGAATATGGGGAAAAGCCCTAATTGTTATGACAAATTAATTTGTATAATTAATTTAGCAAAATGGGAAATTGAATAGGAAATATTCAAATTGGAACGATATGGGATTAAAGGGTGTAGTTGGATTAATTTATCGCTCCCCTAGACAAAATGTTGATAATATATCCATTTGGTGCATTTACTTTATGTTTAGAAATAACTGCTTTGGGCTATCGGTGGAGGATAGTCTTGATTATTGTAGACAATGCATGATGATTAGGCGAACTAAAATTAATCAATTGAGTATGCCATAGAATATGGTGGTTGGTATAATACATCGAAATTGTGTACTGATTGAATGAACATGTATATGATAATTGCTTATATACTTTGTGTTATATGGGAGGAGATAGGGGATGTACTCCACTGTTTAGGGGAAGATAGGGGATGGACCTCTAAACTGGATTTTGTTTGACATTGATACAACACTAAAATGTGTATCATCTGTGAAGTATGGAAGTGTTTTTGCATGTTATTGATACAGCACTAAAATGTGTATCATTTATGAAGTATGGAAGTGATATTAGTTGAGATCGATACAGCACCAAAATGTGTATCCATTATGATGTAAGAAATGTTTAACATGAGTTGTTATCCCAACGAATTGGAAATATTGTTAACAAGAGATGTAATCTCTGTCGGATTATCTGGCTAGGTTCTGAGCCACATTTTTTAAATGAAATATAGCATGGACATGATTGTCATGGAATTGTAATGTGGCGTAAGTGGATGTATAAGTATTGACCATCTATCAACTGCTAATATTTTAGTCATTGTTTATAGTTGGTTTAGTATATTCCTACTGGGCTGTGGCTCACCCTATATGGGACATCATTTTCAGGTACAGGTAGCATGCCACCTCCAAGGACATAGCTTGAGAGGCTTAGTGGCTGGAACATCTTTTGTGATTACATTTTTGTATTACATGTATATCAAGCCAAGGGCTTATTTTGTGTATTGAGTTAGTACTCTCTTTTTGTAACCCAAGTGTTGACTTAGAAAGTTGTAAGCCTTTAGGGCGTTTACTTTTGTTGTCAACATGTAATATATTTTGTAATGGATACTCTGATGAAATGTAATTGTGCTTATTTCTTTTACTTCTGAGCATGTCAATACTGTATGAGTTATGGGTTTATTTTGAGGGCGTTACATGATATATATATATTCAAAGTCATATGGTATCCATGTGCAACTGTTTGTCGAATATATATAAGGTTTATTATACGTTTTTATTCTTAAACTATCATAAAATTGTTTATTTAGTTCTTGAATTATTGATTGAGTCTTTTTGGTCCATAAAATATATAAATTAAAGTTTATTTAGTCTCTAAATTATCGATTGAATGTATTAAGTCTCTAAAATATTTAATTTTATAATTTTTCTTCTAAAAATATGACACATACCACTTATATGTGTATTTTCTATTAAAAATTGTTAACATTTGTAATCAGTTGGATTAAATTGAGACAAAATCATAAATTTAAAGTCAAAATCAAGTCAAGTAAAATTACATGAACTAAAATGATACATGGGCCAAAATAGAGAGACTACCAACCTAATTTGTCCTGTTTTTGTATTTTTAATTTTATTGTTGCAAGAGTAATCCACATAGAAAGACAATAAAAGAAAGGAAAATGCTATATTTATAAGTGGATTTCTTTTCAATTTTCTTGTATTTACGGAAGTCAGATCCAATCAATTAATTGTGTCTAATGATATGAAAATATGATAAAAATTTCATTTGTAAACATTTTATTTTTAATCATTTCGTGTATTGTTTATTGTCTTTAAAAAACTAAATTATGAAATTGTGTCTTAAATCATAGCAATGAAAACTAAGTTGAAAAATGCAACGTGATTTAATTGAAGGTATGAAAATTCTTCTATTATTTTGACATGCTCTTGTAAATTTGTCCATAACAGACATAGAAAATGTCGGAGCCAAGTGCTGATCATGTGCTTTGCTCAATTATCTCCTATACCATCTGAATGTTGCATCTTCAGAGTACATGATCGACTACGAAACGAAAATCAAAATGCTTATGAACCAGAAGTAGTTGCTATTGGTCCTTATCACCATGGTAAGAAAAAACTGCAACTAATGGAAGAGTATAAACTACGTACCTTACGACAACTTCTTGAACAAAGAAATGAAATCAGTCCGGAAAGATACATTGTGGCCATGCAACAATTAGAAAAAAGAGCACACGATTTTTATGCAGAACCAAGTAGCCTTTATAGCGATCCCAGTATTCCTTTCCTTTGTATATTGTATTCTGGACTCGGTTCCGTGGATGTGTTGTTGTCTCATTCTCATTTCCATCCTTTACTCTTTGTATTTGAGTCTTGGGTTGTGTTGAGTAGGTTTGAAACGGGTTGGTTGTGCTTTGAAACCAAAGGTTGATGCCCAGAAATTGGCCTTCACGCTCGAGCGGCGCTTTTGACGCTCGAGCGGGCCCTTTGATTTTGCTTCTCCGCTCGAGCGGGCGTTTTGATGCTCGAGCGTGAATTTCCATCTCCCAGTATTTTTCTCTGTAGGTCTTCGTCTGCTCGAGCGGGTGTTTTAACGCTCGAGCGTGACCCTTTGATTTTGTCCCTTCGCTCGAGCGGGGAGTTGACGCTCAAGCGGGGGCCATCGCCTGCAAAACTTCTGCAGGTGTGCATTCGATGCTCGAGCGGCGCTTTTGACGCTCGAGCGTGAGTCTGTGTCTGACGCTCGAGTAGGGGTTTCCACGCTCGAGCGGGGCGACTGGTATATCACTTCGGGATTTCACATTTTGGATCACTTTTCAACACCCTTTGTCTCTCTTACTTTTCAAAAAACCATCATTAGAGAGCTTCTGTCATGACTCGAACCCGCCCCTATGGGTTAAGGACATAACCTGCCAGTAATTCGGTGATTACCTACAGCCTCAGACCAAAACAGATATAACTCGTCAGAGTAAAGGGGCTAAACGGAAGCAAAATTTAAAACTTTGTCCATAGAGTCGTGCTTATATGCACATTAAACAACCATACTCATATACGTTAATAACTCACGTCAAAAGTACAGTAGCATAACTTCTATACAGACAGGCTCATCTAAGCTGAGCCAACCCATAACGGACTATATACAAATATACACAAAGTCCTTTCCAACAAGACAAAACGTAAGTGCATAACAAAATGGCAAGGATGGGTCTCGTGCGTGAGACACAAGGCTGACTCTCCAAAACTCATGTTGTTCATGGCAGACTTCACTGGGGCCAGGTTTGGACTTCTCTTGGCTCACCTACAAACACATGAATGAGCGTGAGTGATAGTCCAGTGAATAATATCAAATACAGAAATTACATATCAATGTAGAACAACAGGTTACAAACGGCCTTGGGCCCAATTCATATTTCCATTAAACAAATGTATAACTATACGAATTTCAAATCAAGTGACTTGTAGTTTCAACATTCTGGCCTTTAGCCCATTCAAGTTTCCATTCATGTCAAAACGGCCTCCGGCCCACTCATTTATGTCAAAACGGCCTTCGGCCCACTCATTCATGTCAAAACGGCCTTTGGCCCACTTATTTATGTCAAAACGGCCTTCGGCTCACTCATTCATGTCAAAACGGCCTTCGGCCCACTCATTCATGTCAAAACGGCCTTCGGCTCACTCATTCATGTCAAAACAGCCTTCGGCCCACTCATTCATGTCAAAATGGCCTTCGGCCCACTCATTTATGTCAAAACGGCCTTCGGCCCGATCATTTATGTCAAAACGGCCTTTGGTCCGTTCATTCCTATCAAAACGACCTTCGGTCCATTCAATTCTATCAAAATGACCTTCGGTCCATTCAGTTCTATCAAAACGACCTTTGGTCCATTTATGTTTGTCAAAACGACCTTCGGTCCATTCATTTATTCATGTCAGACTTTTGTCCACAATCCCGATTAGCAACTCATAAAGCTTATAAGGGAATAAACAATTGGACATTCACAAGCATTCGAATATCGATATTACTCACAGTGATCGGCTTGTGGATTTGCCCCGGAGCTTGACCCTACACATTTCATGAACACAAAAGGGTCACTAACAGTTCAATCCGTTCTTTAATTCACATATTCCTCTTTAGGCTTTATTCTTATCTCATTAACTCATTTACAGTGCTTAACACATGCCTAAGAGTGTTTGCAAGTGAAAGAGAACGGAAAACGAAACACAGAATGTGAAAACAAAATTTCAGAAAACAGGCTCCCCGCTCGAGCGTGGACTCACTCGCTCGAGTGGACCCAAGAGGCCTGCAAAAGTACTGGTTGCATGAAAAATATGCTCGAGCGTGGAATAGAGTGCTCGAGCGGAAGGCCCGTCTACAAAAACTCCCCGCTCGAGCGGACATCCAACTCTGCAAAAGTGCTGGGAGCACGATTTTCCCGCTCGAGCGTCTATTCCCCCGCTCGAGCGAACATAAAAAATCTGGGTTTTCCAGATTGAGTTCTTGAGCTCCAATTCGATTTTCCAGCTACATTACTTGCAAGCAATGGCTCAAATCTCAAATATAGTCATGCTAACATGACACCAATGCAAAATTATAACATTAGGAAGCTCAATTTCTTGATTTATCTACATGCATGTCCCAAAACATGTCAAACTCAACACCAACATAACAAACTCATGCATTGAAGCCTATATCTTCTCAAATTGTACATGCATGTGATGAATTAGCCACATTCTCAATTTAGATGGCACAAATGATGATTATAACATGAGCTTCAATTAAAATTGTACATGGATTATACATTTTCATGCTCAAACATGCAAATTCAAGGTACTTTCTTACATGCATGCACATAATGGCCTTCAATTCAACCAAACCAATTCAATTTCCTCTTAATCAAACTAAATCATGTTCTTGACCATTATTCCAACTTGAATTCACAAAATTGCAACTTAATATCCATGAATTCACTGACCTAGAGGCTTCAACACTCAAACTCTAGTCAAATCTTGAGTTAGCTCCTCAAAATCCCAACCTTGAGCCAAGATCACACAATTTCTCCCTTTCTTCCTTTCTAACCGGCCCTCTCTCCCTTCTTTGAGTTCAAAATCAGATAAAAGAAGCTACAGGGAGAGTTTGTGGGTGAGTGCTCCATCACAACAATTCCCACTAAGTCCAATATAGTAAGAACAAAATAATTGGACACTAATTCATCACTTAAATCAACTTAATCTGACCCGAATCAATTTTTCAATTAAATTTCACCGTAGGCTCTAAAAATAATGCCAATCACAATAGCGTAATCAATTTCGGGTTCTGTGGCCGATAAGGCCCTCAATTTAATTTCCAAAGCAATTAATCGAACAGATATTCCTACGGTGAACAGATAGAAATTCAAAACCACATATTTTCACGTAATGGTACACAAAATCATAACAAAACACGTAATGACAGACGTATTAGGGACCAATTAACATAATACAGAACAGGGGTATCACAGCTTCTCTCTCTAAAACCTCACATTCTCTCTAGGGATTGATCTAGTAGGAGTGATTTCCTCACCTTGGGCCTTTGTAAAAAGTGTGGAGTTTCTTGAGGGCTACATTTTGATCCGAAAATATTGGGGTTCGGAGCATCTTCGATTTTCTTCATCTTCTTCCTTTGAGCTCCTAATTTGAGGTAGGGATAACTACTCATTTTTATGGTCTTTGACATAAACTATTGGTTACTTTGATGTAATGTTAATGTTGGGTAATTTTGGATGTTAGAGTTTCAAATTGAATAAAGAGGGGTTTTATTATTGTGACTCATAAATATGTATTTTGGGTCTTAAAATGATAGCATTGATGTTATTGAAGTTAGTTTGAGCCTTTGGGTCAATATTGAGAAAAGGGGGAAAAGGCCCTAATTTTTTGTTATGAATTAATTGATATAATTAATTTGGGAATGTTATGGAAATACGAAATTGAGATGGAAATGATGAAATTGGCATAATATGAGATACAATGGTGGAGTTGGATTCATTAATCACTCACTTTGAATATGTTGATTATGTATATCTGTTGAGGCATTTATTATCTATTTAGAAATAACTGCTTTGGGCTATCGGTGGAGGATAGTCTTGATTGTTGTAGACAATGCATGATGATTAGGCGAACTAAAACTAATCAATTGAACATGTCATCGAATATGATGGTTGGAATAATGCAACGAATTTGTGTATTGATTGATTATGTATATTGTGATACCCCTGTTCTGTATTATGTTAATTGGTCCCTAATACGTATGTGCTTATATGTTTTGATATGATTTTGTGTACCATTATGTGGATATATGTGATTTTGGGATTCTATCTGTTCATCGTAGGAATATCTGTTTGAATAGTCCGCTTCGGGAATTAAATTGAGGGCCTTGTCGGCCACAGAACCCGGAATTGATTACGCCATTGTGATTGGCATAATTTTTAGAACCTACGGTGAAATTTAATTGAAAATTGATTCTGGTCAATTTAAACTGATTAAATTGATAAATTAAGTGCCCTATTATTTTATATTAAAATAATTGTTAGTGGGGCTTGTTGTATATTAGCATTTGCACCCTCCTTTGGCTCTCTTAAAGCTCAAAATCTGAGTTAGACAATTGAGAGTGAGAGAGAGGCCGGCCATAGTGAGACAAAGGAGGAGAATTGTGCATTTTAGCTTGAAGCTTGGGAATTTTGGAGGTTTAGCTCAAGAATTGTCTAGAGCTTGAAAGATCAAGGCGTCTAGGTGAGTAATTCTTGGATTATAATTGTAATTTTGTGTGTGCTCAAGCTATTTTGGTGATCAAGAACAAGATTGAAATGAAATTGGGTTGTATTTGTGGAATTGAAGCCTAATGTGTACATGCATGTAAGAAATGGCCATGAATCTCCATGTTTGAGCACAATGTGTATAATTTGTGTTGAATATTGTTTAAAACCCATGTATTGGGACCCCTCTTCACCAATTAAGTTGATATGAAGGCATATTTCTCACATGCAAGAATGAATCATGTAAGAGTAAGCTTTGCATGTTTGAATGTGAGGTGTTGGTGATGAATTTGGGTTAATTTGAGACATGCATGTAGGTAATACAAGGAATTGAGCTCCATTGTGATGTGTTTTGGTGTCTATGGCATGTTAGTACAAATATATATGAGATTGGAGCCTTAGCATGTAAGAAAAATTGGTTGAATGTCGAGTTTGAACTCAAGGGAGTGTACTGGAAAGCCCAGAATTTTTGACGTCCGCTCGAGCGCGGGGGGGGGGGGGGGAGGGGAAGTGCCGCTCGAGCGGAGAATTCAAGCTCCCAGCATTTTTCTGCAGACATGGTGCCCGCTCGAGCGGGGAAGTGACGCTCGAGCGGGGAGCCATGTAGACAAGCAGTCCGCTCGAGCGGTCGAGTTCACGCTCGAGCGGAAATTTGGGGCAACCAGTACTTTTGCAGACTTAAGGGTCCGCTCGAGCGGGGAATCCCACGCTCGAGCAGGGACCCTGTTTTCTGAAATTTTGAATATGCATCCTATGTTCTGTTTTCCGTTCTCTTTCACTTGTAAACACTCTTAGGCATGTGTTAAGCATTGTAAATGAGTTAATGAGATAAGAATAAAGCCTAATGAGGAGTATGTAAATTAAAGAACGGATTGAACTGTTAGTGACCCTTTTGTGTTCATGAAATGTGTAGGGTCAAGCTCCAGGGCAAATCCACAAGCCGACCACTATGAGTAATATCGATATTTGAATGCTTGTGAATGTCCAATTGTTTATTCCCTTTAAAGCTTTATGAATTGCTAATTGGGATTGTGGACGTAAGTCTGGTATGAATGCATAAATGGACCCAAGGTCGTTTTGATAAGCATAAATGGACCCAAGGTCGTTTTGATAAACATGAATGGACCAAAGGTCGTTTTGATGAACATGAATGGACCAAAGGTCGTTTTGATGCGAATGTATGGGCCGAAGGCCGTTCTGACATGAATGAGTGGGCCAAAGGCCATTTTGAAATGAATGAGTGGGCCGAAGGCCGTTTTGACATACGTGATTGGGCCGAAGGCCGTTTTGACATAATCGAATGGGCCGAAGGCCGTTTCGTCAAGAATGTAAATCTGAATAGGCCAAAGGCCGTTTTGACATAATCGAATGGGCCGAAGGCCGTTTCGTCATGAATATAAATCTGAATAGGCCAAAGGCCAGTATGTACGGAACTATGGTTACTTGATTTAAATTACCCTTACATATGTTAACTACAGATATGAATTGGGCCCAAGGCCGTTTGGAAAATGTTGTTCTACGTCTTGTTGCATAAATTCTGTAATTGATATTATTCACTGGGACATCGCTCACGCTCATTCATGTCTTTGTAGGTGAGCCAAGAGAAGTCCAGACCCAGCCTCAGTGAAGCCTGTGTAGAACAACCCAAGTTTTGGAGAGTCAGCCCTCGTGTCTCACGCATGAGACCCGTCTTCGCCTTTTTGTTATCTATTTTATGTTGTCCTGATGGCGAAGACTTTGTGTAATTCTGTGTATAGTTTGATGGGTTGACTTGGACTCATATGATCCTGTTTATACAGAACTCATGCTACTATTTTACTGTTGTGAGTTATTAATGTCTATGTATGTAATTGTTTTGATGTGCCATGTAAGCACAGCTCTATGGACAAAGTTTTGATTTGCTTCCGTTTGGCCCCCATTAACTCTGTTAAAATACGTTTGGTTTGGTTTGAGGCCGTAGGTAATCTCATGATTACTGGCCGGTTACGTCCTTAACCCATGGGGGCAGGTTTGGGTTGTGACAGAGTGGTATCAGAGCACGAGCTAATAACTCACACACTTCTCCAAAAAGAGCAATAAGCGTCTAGATAAGATCTAGGATGCATTCATGTGATGAATATGAATTTGGAAGCATTGATTATATGCTTAAATGTTTTGATATGAACAATTATATGTTGTAAGTTATGAATTACTTGCATTGCAAATTACCTGTGTATGTATGCTCCTTGTTACATGCATACTTGTGTATATCCTGTATAAGGCATAATGCAAGTTTAATCAGATGGTGAGAACCCGAGGAGATGAAATAGAAGAATCCTCAACTACCAGAATGGACAGAATGGAAAGATTGATCCAAGAAATGGCAGAAGCTTTGAGACAACAATAGGAGTGGCAACAACAGTGGCAGCAACCACACCCGCCACCTCCACCTCAGGCACCACCTATGCCAAATAATCAGAATGATGACCGGATTATAACTCTCACCAAGGAATTCAAGACGATGAAACCACCACAGTTCCACGGGGGATTAGATCCTTTGAAAGCCGAAGCATGGGTCCTCGGCATTGAGAAGCTATTTGAAGTGTTCCCCTGTTCAGAGACTCAGAAAGTGCTTCTAGCCACTTTTATGCTAGAAGACGAAGCAAGGAGATGGTGGATGTTGATGCGAGAAAATCATAAGGATGTTGATTGGGTGAAATTCTTAGAAATATTCTATGACAAGTACTTCCCGCAGTGTGTTCGGGATAAGAAGGTAGCCGAGTTCATGGAACTCAAGCAAGATAGCATGACAGTGGCTGAGTATGAGGCCAAGTTCACTGAGTTGGCCAGGTTTGCACCACATGTAATTGACACAGACTATAAGAAGGCAAGACATTTCGAAGGCGGACTTCGTAGTGACATCCTAGAGAGGGTGAATGTGCTAAAGTTGGAAACTTACATTGGGGTGCTTGACAGGGCCATCATATCAGAGGCTAATATAGCTAGACAAGCTAAGCCAGTAACAGAACGGAAGGGTAATAAAAGGCAAGGCTTCTTCTCGAAGAAGAAATTCCTGAAAAAGCAAAACACGGGCTCCTCAACTACCTCCAGTTCTTCCCGAGACACAGCTCCCATGTGCAACATTTGTAGTAAAAGGCACCGTGGAGTCTGTTACCGTGCATCAGGGGCCTGTTTTAAATGTGGAAGGCAAGGGCACATTGCCCGAGAATGTAATCAGAACAGTGGGAAACTTGCAGCTAGTTCGACTGCATCAGTTCCAAAGCTGGGAAACACTTTGAAATCTATTACTACTGGGGATACAATGAGACAGGGAAGAGTTTTTGCGCTGGTCCCGGGCGATACACGGAATGCCAACGCTGTTGTCTCAGGTACTATTTCCATATATAAGCAGGATGCCTTTGTATTAATTGATTCTGGATCAACACACTCATTTGTGACGTATACATTTGCATCTAGACTAAATAGACCCCTAGAGTTATTACCATATTTGTTATGTGTGTCTGCTCCATCGGGGGAATCTGTGTTATGTGATTATATATATCGGTTTTGTGACATGTGTATCGAGGATGCCACCCTACATGTTGACTTGTTGCCCTTGAACTTTAGACATTTCGATGTAATTCTAGGTATGGATTGGTTGACCAAATATTGTGCCACCATAGATTGTGTGACAAAAAGGGTTGTATTTAGACCCCCAGAACATAAAGAAATTGTGTTTGTGGGTAATGGGGTAGTGCCTCCACCATATCTGATATCTGCAATGAAAGCATGTAAACTAATCAGGAAAGGGTGCCAAGGTTATTTGTGTTATGTGTTGTCTGAACAGTCTGAGAATCTTGAATTGAACAATATTCCTGTTGTTAGAGAATTTCCGGATGTGTTTCCGAATGAATTACCAGGGGAATTAGTGGACAGGGAGATAGAGTTTACTATTGAGACTGTGCCAGGCACCCAGCCTATTTCTAAAGCTCCCTATAGAATGGCTACTGCTGAAATGAAGGAATTGAAGGAATAGTTGCAAGACCTGCTCAATAAGGGGTTTATCCGACCTAGCACTTCGCCTTGTGGGTGCACCGGTGCTGTTTGTGAAAAAGAAGGATGGTACCTTGCGTCTGTGCATCGACTATCGGGAATTGAATAAGGTAACAGTAAAGAACAAATATCCCCTACCCCGTATTGATGATTTATTTGACCAGTTGCAGGGATCACAGGTGTTTTCTAAGATTGATTTGAGATCCGGGTATCATCAGCTGAAAGTTAAGGCAGAGGATGTTGAGAAAACAACATTCAGAACGAGGTATGGTCATTTTGAGTTTCTTGTTATGCCATTTGGAGTGACTAATGCTCCGGCAGCGTTTATGGAACTAATGAATAGAATTTTTAAGACCTACCTTGATGAGTTTGTTGTAGTCTTCATTGATGACATTTTGATATACTCTAAAGACAGACTTGAACATGAACATCACTTGAGAACTGTTTTACAAATACTTCGGGAAAGGAAATTATTTGCTAAACTAAAGAAATGTGAGTTTTGGTTGGATGAAGTTGTTTTCTTAGGGCATGTGATCAACAAGGAAGGAATTTTCGTAGACTCGCAGAAAATCGAGGCAATTGTGAATTGGCCGACACCAACTAATGTGACAGAAGTCCGTAGCTTCATGGGCTTAGCTGGATATTACAGGAGGTTTGTGAAAGACTTTTCGAAGTTAGCAGTGCCTCTTACCCAACTGACACGCAAGGGGCAACCTTTTGAGTGGAACGAGGAAAGAGAATCAGCCTTTCATGAATTGAAAACGAGATTGACCACTGCACCAATTTTGACACTACCTTCAGGTACGGAAAATTTTGTAATCTTCAGTGATGCATCTTATAAAGACTTGGGTTGTGTGTTAATGCAGAGCGGGAAAGTTATTGCCTACGCCTCCCGACAGTTGAGGCCACATGAGAAAAATTATCCAACGCATGACCTGGAATTGGCCGCAGTTGTTTTTGCTTTGAAAATATGGCGGCATTATTTGTATGGGGCAAAGTGTGAAGTCTACACAGATCACAAGAGCCTAAAATACTTCTTTACACAGAAAGAACTGAATATGCGACAGAGGAGATGGCTTGAACTGATCAAAGACTATGATCTTGAGATTCAGTACCACCCCGTAAAAGCCAATACAGTTGTTGACGCCTTGAGCAGGAAATCAACAGGGAGTATGGCTTGTTTGCTCACTGAACAAAGGGAAATTTTGCAAGACTTTGAGAAGTCTGAAATTGAAGTGGTAGTATGTGAACAGGGCAGATTGATAGCCGCTATTACAGCCGAGCCGGCAATTGTTGACGAAATCAAGCAGAGACAGAAAGAAGATGAGTTCTTCAGAAAGGTAATTGATGAGTTTGAGACAAGCCCAAAAGCAGAGTTTAGCATTGAGAATGAAATGTTGAAATTCCGGAATCGAATATGTGTCCCCTAATATTCTGGAACTAAAGAAGAGGGTTTTAGATGAAGCCCACAGATCCGTATTTGCTATGCATCCGGGTAACAATAAAATGTATCGGGATTTGAAACAAACCTAATTGGTGGCCTAAAATGAAGAGGGAAATTGCAGAATATGTATCCAAGTGCCTTCAATGTCAGCAAGTCAAAGCCGAACATCAGAAACCGGGCGGTCTACTTCAACCTCTCCCTATTCCTGAATGGAAGTGGGAACATGTGACTATGGATTTCGTCGTTGGCCTACCTTGGACTTCTCGAGTATGGATTCTGTTTGGGTTGTGGTTGATAGGACTAACTAAATCTGCACATTTTCTGCCTGTCAAAACTACATTTACTGCTTATAGATTGGCTACCATTTATGTTGATGAGATTGTCCGTTTACACGGAGTCTCAGTGTCTATTGTGTCGGATAGAGATCCGAAATTTGTATCTAGATTGTGGAAGAGTTTGCAGGAAGCTATGGGAACAGAACTAAGGTTCAGTACTGCATTCCACCCACAGACAGATGGGCAGTCAGAAAGAACGATACAAACTTTGGAAGATATGCTTCGCATGTGTGCTTTGGATTTTCAGGGGAGTTGGGAAGATTATTTGCCGCTTGCAGAATTTGCCTATAATAACAGCTTCCACTCCAGCATCGGTATGGCACCATATGAGGCTTTGTATGGTAGGAGGTGTAGATCACCTATCTGTTGGACAGAGGTCGGGGATAGAGCTTTGCTTGGGCCAGAAATTGTGCAAGACACTTCTGAGAAAATCAAGACTATTCGCCAAAGGCTCAAAACAGCTCAGGACCGACAAAAGAATTATGCAGACGTTCGGAGAAAACCTCTTGAGTATGAGGTTGGTGACCATGTGTTCATCTGTGTTTCTCCGATGAAAGGCCAAGTCAGATTTGGGAAAAAGGGCAAGTTGTCGCCCCGTTACATCGGGTCGTTCCAGATTTTGGAGAGGCTTGGTCCAGTTGCTTATAGAATTGCCTTGCCACCGGGATTTGAACAAATCCACAACGTGTTTCACGTGTCGATGTTGAGAGGTTACCTCCGAGACCCGTTTCATGTGATTGATTATCACCGGGGTTGCTATTGATGAAAATATGGAATATGTTGAATGGCCGGAACGAATTGTTGATCGGCAAGTGAAACAATTGAGAAGCAAGTCCATCCCAATGGTGAAAGTGGAATGGAAAGAGCACTATGGGACGGATGCCATATGGGAAAAAGATGAGGAAATGCGACTAAGCTATCCACATTTGTTTTCCGATGAAGGTAGCTTAAGTTTGGATGACCAAACTTCCTAAAGGGGGGAAGACTGTGATACCCCTGTTCTGTATTATGTTAATTGGTCCCTAATACGTATGTGCTTATATGTTTTGATATGATTTTGTGTACCATTATGTGGATATATGTGATTTTGGGATTCTATCTATTCATCGTAGGAATATCTGTTTGAATAGTCCGTTTCGGGAATTAAATTGAGAGCCTTGTCGGCCACAGAACCCGGAATTGATTACGCCATTGTGATTGGCATAATTTTTAGAACCTACGGTGAAATTTAATTGAAAATTGATTCTGGTCAATTTAAACTGATTTAAATTGATAAATTAAGTGCCCTATTATTTTATATTAAAATAATTGTTAGTGGGGCTTGTTGTATATTAGCATTTGCACCCTCCTTTGGCTCTCTTAAAGCTCAAAATCTGAGTTAGACAATTGAGAGTGAGAGAGAGGCCGGCCATAGTGAGAGAAAGGAGGAGAATTGTGCATTTTAGCTTGAAGCTTGGGAATTTTGGAGGTTTAGCTCAAGAAGTGTCTACAGCTTGAAAGATCAAGGCTTCTAGGTGAGTAATTCTTGGATTATAATTGTAATTTTGTGTGTGCTCAAGCTATTTTGGTGATCAAGAACAAGATTGAAATGAAATTGGGTTGTATTTGTTGAATTGAAGCCTAATGTGTACATGCATGTAAGAAATGGCCATGAATCTCCATGTTTGAGCACAATGTGTATAATTTGTGTTGAATATTGTTTAAAACCCATGTATTGGGACCCCTCTTCACCAATTAAGTTGATATGAAGGCATATTTCTCACATGCAAGAATGAATCATGTAAGAGTAAGCTTTGCATGTTTGAATGTGAGGTGTTGGTGATGAATTTGGGTTAATTTGAGACATGCATGTAGGTAATACAAGGAATTGAGCTCCATTGTGATGTGTTTTGGTGTCTATGGCATGTTAGTACAAATATATGTGAGATTGGAGCCTTAGCATGCAAGAAAAATTGGTTGAATATCGAGTTTGAACTCAAGGGAGTGTTCTGGAAAGCCCAGAATTTTTGACGTCCGCTCGAGCCGGGGGGGGGGAAGTGCCGCTCGAGCGGAGAATTCGAGCTCCCAGCATTTTTCTGCAGACATGGTGCCCGCTCGAGCGGGGAAGTGACGCTCGAGCGGGGGAGCCATGTAGACAAGCAGTCCGCTCGAGCGGTTGAGTTCACGCTAAATTTGGGGCAACCAGTACTTTTACGGACTTAAGGGTCCGCTCGAGCGGGGACCCTGTTTTCTGAAATTTTGAATATGCATCCTGTGTTCTGTTTTCCGTTCTCTTTCACTTGTAAACACTCTTAGGCATGTGTTAAGCATTGTAAATGAGTTAATGAGATAAGAATAAAGCCTAATGAGGAGTATGTGAATTAAAGAACGGATTGAACTGTTAGTGACCCTTTTGTGTTCATGAAATGTGTAGGGTCAAGCTCCACGGAAAATCCACGAGCCGACCACTGTGAGTAATATCGATATTTGAATGCTTGTGAATGTCCAATTGTTTATTCTCTTTAAAGCTTTATGAATTGCTAATTGGGATTGTGGACGTAAGTCTGATATGAATGCATAAATGGACCTAAGGTCGTTTTGATAAGCATAAATGGACCCAAGGTCGTTTTGATAAACATGAATGGACCAAAGGTCGTTTTGATGAACATGAATGGACCAAAGGTCATTTTGATACGAATGTATGGGCCGAAGGCCGTTCTGACATGGATGAATGGGCCAAAGGCTGTTTTGAAATGAATGAGTGGGCCAAAGGCCGTTTTGGAATGAATGAGTGGGCTGAAGGCCGTTTTGACATACGTGATTGGGCCAAAGGCCGTTTTGACATAATCGAATGGGCCGAAGGCCATTTCGTCATGAATGTAAATCTGAATAGGCCAAAGGCCGTTTTGACATAATCGAATGGGCTGAAGCCCGTTTCGTCATGAATGTAAATCTGAATAGCCCAAAGGCTAGTATGCACGGAACTATGGTTACTTGATTTAAATTACCCTTACATATGTTAACTACAGATATGAATTAGGCCCAAGGCCGTTTGGAAAATGTTGTTCTACGTCTTGTTGCATAAATTCTGTAATTGATATTATTCACTGGGCCATCGCTCACGCTCATTCATGTCTTTGTAGGTAAGCCAAGAGAAGTCCAGACCCAGCCTCAGTGAAGCCTGTGTAGAACAACCCAAGTTTTGGAGAGTCAGCCCTCGTGTCTCACGCATGAGACCCGTCTTCGCCTTTTTGTTATCTATTTTATGTTGTCCTGATGGCGAAGACTTTGTGTAATTCTGTGTATAGTTTGATGGGTTGACTTGGACTCATATGATCCTGTTTATACAGAACTCATGCTAACTGTTGTGAGTTATTAATGTCTATGTATGTAATTGTTTTGATGTGCCATGTAAGCACAGCTCTATGGACAAAGTTTTGATTTGCTTCCGTTTGGCCCCCATTAACTCTGTTAAAATACGTTTGGTTTGGTTTGAGGCTGTAGGTAATCTCATGATTACTGGCCGGTTACGTCCTTAACCCATGGTGGCGGGTTTGGGTCGTGACATATATGATATGTGTTTATTTTTTAGGAGGAGATAGGGGATGTACTCCACGGTTTAGGGGAAGATAGGGGATGGACTCCTAAACCGGACATTGTTTGGGAGGAGATAGGGGATGTACTCCATTGATACAACAATTTTGTGTATCTATTGAAGCATTGATATAGCAAATCTATATATCATATGTGAAGTATGGAAGTGTCTTGTTTGAGATTGGTACAACAATTATGTGTATCTTTTGTGAAGTGTGAAGTGTTTAATTTGAGTTGTTATCTCAATTAAAATGGAAGTACTGTTGATATGAGATGTAATCTCATTTAGATTGTTTGACCAGGTTCTGAGCCATAGTCATGAATTGAGAAATTGGATAAGAAATGGAAAATGGAATGAAGCATGGACGCATTTGTCATGTAATTGAAATGGGTTATGAATTGATTTATGTGAGATAAACATTTATCAAATGCTAATGTTTTAGTTATTGCTCATATTATGTTTAGCATATTTGTACTGGGCGTTGGCTCACCCTATATGGGACATCATTTTCAAGTACAAGTAGCATGCCACCTCCAAGGACGTAGCTTGAGAGGCTTAGTGGCTGGAACATCTTTTGTGATTACATTTTTGTTGTATTACATGTATATCAAGCCAAGGGCTTAACTTGTGTAGAGCTAGTACTCTCTTTTTTGTAACCAAGTGTTGACTTGGAAAGTTGTAAGCCCGTAGGGCATTTACTTTTGATGTCAACATGTAATACCTTTTGTAATATAATATCTCTTTTCTATATCGTGAATGTATGATATTATGGGTTTATTTTGAGGGCATTACAGCCTTGATTCAAATGAGTTTGTGGAAATGATGCTTCTTGATAGTTGCTTCATCCTCGTGTTACTTTGCACGCAAGGGATGACACAATTAGGAGGTATGGAAAATTTCATTTTCCATTTGGGTCATATTAAACTTGACTTAGTGCGCGATTTAATGTTATTTGAAAATCAACTACCATTCTTTGTCCTCATGAAGTTGTTCAACCTGACCAAAATTTCAGACTCAAACATCATTACTTTGTCACTTGAATATTTTGATGCGATAACACGGGGTAATCTTCCTGAATTACCTTATGAAAATCCAAAGGAAGATGACATCAAACATCTTCTAGGCCTACTGCATTATTGTTGGTGCTATGAATTTCATTCAATGGTATCCCAAAGATGTGTTGTGGTAATAGATAGATTGATGAAGTCTGCAACTGAGCTCTGGGAAATCCCATAGTTAATCGTTGACGACACTACAGAGTTTGTTTCAGAAATTTCATTGCATATGAGCAATATCTTCTCCCTTCTTCTATGAATTATTTCACTGCATATTCGAATTTTATGGATAACCTTGTGAACACCTCAAACGATGTCCAAATACTGATGGACTGTGGAGTTATTCGTAACCTTTTAGGTGACAATGAAGTGGTTTCGACTATGTTGAACAAGCTTCTCAACAATGTCTATGTATCTTTGATATGTTACGAGCAAGTTTATCACGATGTGAACAAGCATTGCAAGGGGAGATGCAACGTAACGTATGGTTGGCAACCTTAAGACAGGATTATTTCAACACTCCATGGGCACTCATCTCTTTTTTGGCTGCTGTTGTGTTGCTTTTACTCACTGTGGTACAAATTGTATGTTCTGTTCTTTCTGTTACGAAATCTTGATAGATATCTTTGCTTTCATGTCATGTTTTGAAGAATGGGAATGGGTCCCCTGTGTGATGGTTTCTTTTCTCATGAATAAAATCTCTTTCTACTGTTTGATGAGAAAAAGAAAAATATTTTGATTAATCAGTTGAATGGTTTGGAAAATACATTCAACTGACAAGCTCAGTTTTATTAAATTCCTAATCCACTTTGCAAATTTTCAAAGTGAGACAAAATTGGTAGAGGCTTAACTGTTTTATGGTTTAAACAAACTCCTTTTAATAGATGTATAATTAGGGGAGAAATAATTTAGTTTGGAGCTTTTAATATCAGTTTTTAAAATTTTTAATTCGTATTTTTATATTTTTATATTTTTATCGATTTTTTTTTTTAAAAAAAAATCTTTAGATCCACTTATTCTTGATATAATTAAAAAGCTCAAAATTTGTTCAATGTAAAAAAATAAATAAATTATACACATCATAAAATAAATATCATAAAAATTTTCATGAAACTAATTCAAGGATGATTGCATAACATACAATAAAACACTACAAACTAATCCAAGGATAGAGAATCTTCATAAATGTTTTTCATGATATTTCTTTCATGGTGCCAACATTACTGTACAACAAAAAATGAAATTGTATTGAATTTTCATATTTGTTTTTTAATTTTTCATATTTAATGGATTTCTTAAAGTTTATATTCACAAATATCATATTTTTTTAAGTGTATCTAGATTAGGTATCTAAGAAATAAAAAAATTGTATAAAATATTTTTAAAAATTTACTAAAATTAAAAAAATACGAAAAATAAAAAATTAATTTTTTGAAAGGCGAGTTAAACTAAATAAGGTAATTGTATTTTCATGATAGTGCAAGTGAGCATATGTCTAGTGCAAGTGATAATTATGGAATGGGACCCAGATCTTACATGCTTTAATTTGCATTTCCATAAAAATAAAATTACTTTGAATTACTCTCACTTTAATATGCAATTTCTTCTAATCAATGTTTAAACTGGATGATGAACTTTAATTAACACCCTTACCCTATCCATTTGTATGATTTTTGATCTCCAATGTATAAACCTGAAGTTCCTCAAAAGTGTAAAAGGAAATTAGGTGTTCAAGTGATTTCAAGAATCTCTTTGGACAACTAGTAATAAGTTACTGCAAGAAAATAAAGAATTAGTGGCATTTCAAAAATATTGGTAAGCGGTTGAAAAACACCATCATAACTTAAGGACAATTTGGAGTGACAATTTGTAATTTAAATTGGGAATTGACTGTCATGTAACAACTATACATAAAAAGTCAATCTCTTAAATTGGGAATTGACTGTCATGTAATTTAAAAAGTCAATCTCTTAACTTTTTTATTTAGTGATTTTTAAAATTTTTAAAAAAAATATATATATAAAAATAAAAAAATAATTTGACAAGTTGTAGTGACATGAACTTTTTAAATCCTTCCCAAACAGGGGCCTTCAGGTGGTGTAATTGCTTGATCATTATCAATAAATTATCCTTTTGGCTGTTTAAAAAAAAAAAAAAGGGTGGTGCATGCCTCAAACATTGAGGATATGCCCATCGACATGTTTTAGCGGCGCTTTTAAAACGTCATTCCTAAGATGTTGGAAAAAAGCACTATCTTGCTGTAGGCACAATGACATGACTTATCTTTTACTTTTAGCAGTGTTTTCACACAAAAAAAAAAAAGAAAAAGAAAAAAGAAAAAAACAGCTAGTGGACATTTCAAAAAGACTACTCATTCCAACGTTTTTTAAACTTTATTTCCTAAATATATAATTTTATTTTAATTTTTAATTTATTAGAGAAGGAAAATAAATAATTCATCATGATTGCTCATCTTTTTAGAGGAGTTTCTTTTTCCTTTCTTTTTTTGAAACAGTAAAAAAGATATTTTATTGATAAAAAATCGAAGTACAAGACTCAAGAATAACTACATCAACAAAGGAATGCGAGTATAAAAAGTATCACGATGAGAAAGATCATTCTAATTAAGTTGGCACCAAATTACACACCCTATCATTTGTTAGCACTCTCAAGGTGGTGAGTAACCAACCAAAAAAACAAAAAAAGAAAACAAAGCAAACACATCACAACCACACTCTGATAAACATGAGAATAAAACCAACACAAACAAACAAGTGCAATTGTTATGCCAAAGCCCTGAACACCAACTCAACCACCATTCATGATGCAGTACTGCAGTTGTTGTAGATTAGACACAATATCATTGATAGAGAATACCACATAGATTGGAGTAGCCATGATCCACAATGCTGCTCTCACGTTAACAAGATCACACAATTCGTCCAAGTTTGGTTGAATATCATTGAACACTCATTTTTGTACTTCCATGTGGACCAAAAAATAGCTAGAGGGAGAGCCAACCATATTTTCTTTTCCAACTTTTTCATTCTACAACCAGACCACCATTGGAGCCCATTCACATAGCCAGGCAAGACCCATTGAAAACTCCACTATCTTACAATGTTTGACTAGAGCATCCATACAAAAGGGCAAAAAAGAAGAACATGGTCCAATGTTTCTAGCTATGTCATTTTGACAAAAAACACAAGCAAGATTAACATTCCCATCAAGAATACCAATTCTTTAAAGAAAGTTAAATTTCAATAACAATGCCCTAATTTTCAGCATTTCCTATATGATTTATGTGTGTGTATATATATATGTATGTGCGTGTGTGTGTGTGTGTGTGGAAACAGGGACAGAGAAAGAGAGAGGGAGACAGATAAATTGAGAGGGAGACACAGAGAGAGGGAGAGATAGATGCGAAATAGAGGACATACCTGGGAGGGAGACTTCCCGATGATCCAGCAACCTTTGCGGTGATAGCGATGGAGACAAAGCTATAGAGAAGAGGGCAGAGGCGTGAGTGAGACGCAGTGACAGAGGCATGGGTGTACCAGTGTATAATTGATTATATATCGGATCAAGGTTGTGTATATATGATTTGTGTGTGTATATATGTATATATATATATGCATGTATGTGTGTGTGTAAACAACGAGAGAGAGAAAGAGGGAAACCGAGAGGCCATACAGAGAAGGAGACAGAAATCGAGAGGGAGATACAGAGAGAGAGAGAGAGAGAGAGAGAGAGAGAGAGAGAGAGAGGCGAAATAGGGGACATACCTGGGAGGGAGACAAAGTGATGATCCACAAGCCTTGCGGTGATGGCGATGGAGACAGAGCAGTGACAAAGGGGGGAGTGCGAGAGAGAGGGAAATGGACTTCTATTCCAATAAAAATAAAATAAAAAAATATGCATTCCCGACCAAATTTTATTTTAGTCGCTAATATATTTATAAAAAATGTAATATTCCCTCCATAATTTTGTGCCACGTTTTGGCTTGTAACGCCCTCAAAATAATACATAATCCCATCATTTAATAGTTCTATATTCATGATAGATAATCACATTTCCATATGTACATCAGAGTTAATATTACAAAAGGGTATTTCATATATATTCCAAATGTTTACAAAAAAAATAGAATGCCCTGAGGCTTACATCTTTCCAAGTATTACTTGGTTACACAAAAGAAGAGTTCTAACTCTTTTACAAGTAAAGCCCTCGGCTTAGATTTACATTTAAGTAATATAGGCAAAACAACAAAATGAAGCCTTCAGCTCCAAAACCTTCCAAGCTATACCATTGGAGGTGGCATATCGCCAGTACCTGAAAAATGGTGTCCCAAGTAGGGTGAGCCAAAACCCAGTAGAGATATGCTAAACTAAATATGAGAAATTACTAAAACATTAGTATCTAATAAATGTTCACCACATGTACATCGCTTTACACCGTTTCTATAACCCATCAACATTTATATTCATCTTTCAATCCGGTTTCATTTCTATTTCCAATTCACGTTATTGACATGGTTCATTTATCCAAATAATTCAAATGAGACTACAACTCATAAAGATAACACTTCAATTCATCAACAATTCAAAATGAGACTACAACTCATAATATCAACACTTCAACTCATCAATAATTTAAAATGAGACTACAACTCATAATATCAACACTTCAACTCATCAATATCATTCAGATGTATATAAGGTTTCGGGACTTTCACCCTGGACACTCCGGCCAACTTAATTATCAATTGAGTCCATCCCCTATCTCCTCCCAAACAGTGGAGTACATCCCCTATCTCCTCCCAAACCATGGAGTACATCTTATATCTCCTCCCAAACAAAAATACATATGCAATGTATTTAAACACTTTATCGTATACAATGATTAATTAGTGCATTATTTCAACAGTCATATTCAATGACATATTCTAATTGATTAGTTTCAGTTTACCTAATCATCATGCAACTCTACAACAATCGTGGCTATCCTCCACTGATAGCCCAAAACAGTTATTTCTAAACAGATAATTAAATTTATCAAATAGATAAATTAATACATTTTCCACAGGTAAGCGATTTTCAATCCAACTATACCAATTTATTACATTTTCCCCCAATTTCATCATTTCCAACTCAATTATGCATTCCCATAATTAATTTCATTATTTTGACAAATAATTTATTTAATCCCAACTAGGGCATTTTTCCATCTTTCTCAAATAACACTTCTAAGGCTCAATTTCATCAATTGTACACCCATAACCCCATTTCAAAACCTCACATTCGCAATACAGTCCAAAACCAAGAACCCTTCTTTTATAATCTCAAATCAAACCCTAACTTTTCAAAATCCCTACATTTATACAAATGCCCAACATTTATGTTAAAACTCATAAAAAAGAGTAGATTATCCTACCTCAAGCCAAGAAGAGGAAGCAAGCCAAAAATCCAACTTTTTAATTTTACCCGGATTTTGATCTCCACCGATCAAAATGTTGCTTTCACCAAGCTCTATGCACATGAGACATACATGCACATCCCTTCAGAAATTCTGCCCCATTAGGACACATCAACTGTTCTAGTCAAAATAGTCCATCAACTATTCTAGTCAACTTCATCTCCCAAGAGTACTTTATCAAAGAGATGTCTATTGTTTTCCCTTTCCTTCTTTATGATTGGAAGTTTAAATCATGGTCCCCATTCAAGGTTCATCCTCTTTGTAGAAATTTCAAAAAAAACAAGTTGCAAAACGAAAAATCTCTATGGGAGAGAGAAAGAAGGCATCCTCAGAAACTCTGCCTGTAGAACATCACATGAGACCAAACTCGAAAGTATAAGGTATCGAATAATAGCACTGTCCTTTGCAACACCAGCCCAGCAACCAAAAAGAACCTAGGGCCAGCCCTCTCAATTCAGCATCCCCCGTATCAAAACAATTTTACTCGTCTTAGCAGTTCTAAGTGGTTCTCTAAACTACACTTGAACATAATTCCATCATTTTGCCCACCTTTCTTTCTACGGTGCCTCGACAGCGATAAGAAAACCTTCACAACACAAAGCTAGGTCTGTTTGTCACCCGAGCCAAAAGCATCTATCAGACGGAGGAAGATTGCGTTTGCAAATAGCCTATCCTCCCCTGGAATTAACCGAAACATGTTATGTTGTGCTATGTTAATTGCAGGTTCTCTATCCCACTGCTCAAGTCTTAGCCCAACCTGTTGTATGGCTTCAAGGGGATTGACCGGGTTTCTTTGATCGAAGGCCCTTCTCGAGATCAATGCTCCATTCCATGGCACAAGCTGCAGATGTTCTATCCATCAAAGCTTATTCCCAGACTTCTTTTATGTTTTGTGACATGGCAAACAGTGGAACTGCAATTACAAATAACAGTGGTCACACTGCCCATCAGTGCCTTTTTTTTTGAAATTTGCCGCTACTACAGAAACTTTGGTCAACAGTGAAATGTTTGATCTGCAGTCTTGCTGATATTGTTTCAAGAGCTTTTACTTCTTCTCGGGGCAGAAGTTTAGCGTCGGATCGGAAGTCGTTAAAGTAATTCAAAACCAGAGATAAGAAGACAATACAATAGAACAACTTGGATGCTGTTGCAATCGACTCCATCATTGATTTTTTTTTTTGAACCCTTTCGGTTCGATTCTGGGTAACGAAATGTATCGATCAGCAACTAGTCATGACATACACACACTGTATGGACTAAATTATATATATATAGAGAAAGAGAGACAGATATACCTGACATTCTCTTTAATCATTCTCTTCCACTAACTATGAAACACCACCTGAGTATATAAATATATTTTACATTCTCTTTAATCATTCATTCTCCACCATCTTGTTTTTCTGACCATGCTTCCTCTCTCCTATGATTCTCTCTTTGTTTTATAGTCCACCGAAAGAGTAAAATAGACAGCCCATGTGTATGCTTTTGTTCCCTCCCCTTATGCACACTACTTCTCTCTATGATATCTTTAAATAAAATAAATAACCCACTTACCACCCTACTGAAAATATCATCATCCTATGATATATCCCACTTATAATCCATTATCATATATTCTATTTTCCACCAAACCCATCTGACTATCTTTTCATTTGGCCAAAAAAAAAAAAAAATATTGGGTCATTACATGGCTATTGAATTACAGTCGGTAAAGCTTTCAGATTTAGTGACCAAAATTGAAATAGTCGCCCAAACCCTTGTTTTGCACGACAAACACACAATTAGTAGCCACGGAATAAATAAATACCAATAAAACAAATTTACAATTTATAAAGACTGTGCAATTAGCGACCAACATCATATTTAGTCGCCCAAAATGTCACTTTTTAACGACTAACACCTAATTAGTCGCCAAAAGAACACTCAATTCTGACAACATATGTTTTTAGTAGCAAAATAGTAGACTTTTACCGACCAAAAAGGTTTAGTAGCTAATGCATGTACCTTGCGCGACTAAATATTGTTTGGTAGCTAATGTGTCTACCATTGGCGACAAACAAATTTTTAGTAGCTAATTGGTATACCTTTGGCAACTAAATTTAGTTTAGTCGGCAAAATTAGTCGCCGAAGCTATTATTTCTTGTAGTGTCACGATTGGATTGCTATCCAATGTGAGGAATGTGCTTAATCTAACTTTTAATAACAGATAAAAGCTAATAATGAAGGGGAAAAACACCACCAAATTCCTTTATCTACCTCTATGAAGAGGATTTCACT
This sequence comes from Camellia granthamiana, assembly GCA_036172215.1. NCBI lineage: Eukaryota > Viridiplantae > Streptophyta > Magnoliopsida > Ericales > Theaceae > Camellia > Camellia granthamiana. The sequence goes on from CM069907.1 coordinate 116,236,245, forward strand.
AGTTCTTAGGTGTGAGTGAATGTAAAACTTAAATGATATGAAAGGTGAAAGAATCTATTCCATTGATGAATGAAAATAGCTCACGGGTTTGGATAAATTGATTGGAAAACAGTTACTAAAATTATTATAGCGATCCCGGTTTTTCTCCATTATTTATTATGTTCCGGACTTAGGTTCCGTGGTTGGTTGTTGTTGTCTATATCTTGTTTCCACCATTTAATTCCTTGTATTTGAGTTTTGGGAGGTGTTGGGTAAGTTTGGAACAGGTTGGTTGGGTGTTGGAACAAATGGTTGCTGTCTAGATTTTGGTTTCTTCGCTCGAGCGAGCCTTGGGTTTTAGTTTCTTTGCTCGAACGAGGGTTCCTGGGCTCGAGCGAGCTTTGTGTGGTGTGTCTCTTCGCTCGAGTGAGCACTCTTGTGCTCGAGCGTGCGTCCGCGTCCTTGAAAAACCTGAAGGTTGGTATTCTTCGCTCGAGCTAGGCTTTTGTCGCTCGAGTGAGCGAACAAGCTCTATGTTTTGTGTTCCTTCGCTCGAGCGAGAACTCTTGCGCTCGAGCGTGCGTCTGGATTGCAAACCTGAAGCTTCTCATTTTTCACTCGAGCGACCATAGACACCTCATTTTTGAGCGACCTTAAGACTTACACGTCATCGATTGAGTGCTCGGTGATGGTGCATGTCGTGCTCATTTTGAGTTTCCGGAGTTTTGGCTGAATGCCTTGTCTTCGTGTAGTGACCCCGGTCTTTTACCATTTGATTATTGTATCCGGACTTATGTTCCGAGGATTCTATTGTCATATTATTGTTGTTGTTGTCCTTTGATTCCTTATTTTGGGTTATAGGATGTTTTGGGCAGGTTGATTGCAGGTTGGTTGGGTTTAGAAACCAAGAGTTGATGTTCAGTTTTTGGCTTGGTCGCTCGAGCGAGCTTATCTTCGCTCGAGCGAGGTCTTTGTTTTTGGTCCGTCGCTCGAGCGAGCATTTCTTGGCTCGAGCGAGGTTTGCGTCCAGTGCTAGACCTGAGAGCAGTGGTTGTTGGCTCGAGCGAGCTTCTTGTCGCTCGAGCGAGCTGGTCTGTCTTGTCGCTCGAGCGAGCTTCTTGTCGCTCGAGCGAGGTCTGTTTCTGTGTCTGGTCGCTCGAGCGACCAGGTCTTCGCTCGAGCGAGCCTGTCCAGTATTTAAACGCAGCAGCGGGATTTTTAGGGCAGTTTTTCATTCTTTTTGATCCCAAACCCTAAAGTCCGACTTCTCTTCTTCTCTAAACACATTCTCTCCTAGGTTTCATCTAGTTAGAGTGTATATCTAACCTAGTTCCTTCATTAAAAAGGTAGAGGAGAGTGAGGGCTACATTTTAATCTGAAGAATAGTAGATTTGGAGCACTTTGTTTCAGGGTCATCTTCTCCTTTGGATTCTTTGCTTCGAGGTAGGGATTCTCCTTGATCTTTTTCAATACTTCATCTATAGATAGACATGTGGTAATTTTTGTATTGCATGAAAACTATATCATGTTGGATTTTTGTATAAATTCATGAGGTTGAACTTTGGGTTGGTTGTTGGTTTTAGATCCATGATTATTATATGTGTTTTGGGGCTAATTGGGTGTTAATTAGCTAGTTGTTGTTGAAAGGAGAGGAAACCCTAATATTTATTGATTTAATAATAAGATAGAGGGGTTTGATCTTTGGGTAAATACTTGGGTATTTGGATTTAATTGAAGCCATTATTGGTTATTATAGATGATTGAGGCATTTTGTTCAATATTGAGAAAGAGGGGGTAAAACCCTAATTTAATAGTTATGATTTAATTTATAAAATTAAATTGGAATGGCTTTGAAAGGAATGTGGTAGATTAAAATGAGTTTTGGCTTTGTTCGCCTTTGGATTTGGTTTTGTGGAAACAAAAAGGAATGAAAACGGTTTTGTGAAAACAAAAGGAAGCAAGATTGGTTTTGTGGAATGGGAAAGACACTTTGAAATAAGTATGAATGTTGGATTGTTGTATCTTATACCACTATGCTAGTATTAGTGATAAGTTGATAATCTCATGACAATTGAGTATGTTTATAGATGTACAATATACCTACATCTAGAGGTTTTGTCCTTGGTCATCGGTGGAGGATGACACGGTTGCGTTGAACTGTTGTGTATGCATTACACTATTGATTGATTGTGTAGATGACGTTGTGTTTAAATGCATGACTTGTGTATGGGAGGAGATAGGGGATGTACTCCCGGTTTAGGGGAAGATGGGGGATGGACCTCTAAACCGGAATTGTTGGAGGGTTTAGGGGAAGAAAGGGGATGGACCTCTAAACCAGATTTGTTGGGAGGAGAAAGGGGATGGACTCCACTAGCATCACATATATGTGTGCTTATTGTTAATAGAAGTATTTCTATTTATTGTTGATATGATACATCACCAAAATGTGTATCAGTTGGGAAGTATGGAAGTGAATGTGGTTATGATTGATACAATACCAGCATGTGTATTTGTTATGTTATAGAGAGGTTTAACTTAAAGTGTTTGTTTATTTGATATGATACATCACCAAAATGTGTATCAGTTGGGAAGTATGGGAGTGAGTTTGATTGTGATTGTTACGATACCAACATGTGTATTCGTTATGTTATCAGATATGTTTAACTTGATTCGTTATCCCTGTTGAATTTGGAAATATTGTTAATGAGAGACGGAACCCTTGTTGAGTTATTTGGCCAGGTTCTGAGCCATAATTGGAAGGTGGATTGTGCCATAGACTATGTGTCATAGGCAATGTAGATATTCATGTCATGAAATTGTAATTGGATTATCTTGTGTTAATCATGTATTAGTTGCTACCCCTTGTCTTTTAGAAGTGTAAAGAGAATCAAACATTTTAGAAATATGTTCTAGAAAGGCACATCTGTTGTATGTGTGGAAATTGGAGAATAATAGTGGTCTTAGTGAGTTTATTTCCTAAGTAATTGCTTATGTATGAAAGATTGGGAACGGGGGATTAATGGAAGGAAAGGAAAGACGAATCGCTTATAGCGTTTAATGAAATAGTTGTTTTCGAGAAAAGTTAATATATATATATATATATATTTTTGTATAAACTGTCACATTACTATTCTAGTATGAGAATGAGTGTGCATGATCATAGCTATCTGTACTGTTGTTATTGTTGAGGATCATGTTGAGATCCCTACTGGACTATATGTTCATCCCACGTTGTTGAATCTTTTTCAGGTGTTTAGCAGGATGTGCTACAAGATTTGGATCTTCTTGTTTGTGGGCCACGGGGCCTCTTTGTTGTTGGCGGAAAGCCATATGTGTAAAGGGTTACACCCTTCATTTGTTTATTTAAAGGTTGTAAGCCCAAGGGCAATTTATTATGTATGATCATGTAACATTTACTTGCATACGTATGAGAGTACTGATATTCATTGCTATGAATTGAATGTATGAGTTTAATTCCGCAGGTTATCTCTGAAATTGGATTAAGTTAATGAACTTGGTAATGACTTCGAGTATTAAAAAGTGGGGCGTGACAACTTGGTATCAGAGCTACCGGGTTTGAATACCTTGAGCTCGTGGGAAGTGGTTTGTACCACAGTGGGTTTACTACGTGTAGTGTAGTGAGGACGTTGCATATAGTTAACATGAATATTAGGACTTATGTGTTGCATTTATGTGAGCATGGGATTCAGTCTCCTGGATAGTATTCATAACCGGTGAACTTGCTTTGAGGTCCTTTTGGAAACACGCCTGATCAACGTGGTTTCTGATAGGAATTCCTTGGGAGTTCCGGGATGAGTGGCTATCTTTGTGGACTTGATTCGATTATGTGTTTATATGTTTAGATGTTTATATGCAGTAGAGATGTAAAGTTTGAGGCTAAGTGTGTCTTGTGACTTACCAGTAGTAGGGTGTGTCTCGGAGAAGGCTATTGTGTTGGCACTAAGTGTATTTTATTTTGTGCTTTATAGGATGTTTACACGAGGGAGTAGAGGTCGGTTGAGTAGTAGGAACGCCTGGAGAGGCACAGCAGTTCCTTTAGTACCTGCCGTTACAGCATCGGCTGTCGGCGAGGATGTCGCACGTGAGATTGTGAGAGCAGTGCAAAACACCCTAGCTCATACTGAGGGCGGCAGAGGGCATGCTCTCAAGCTTACTAAGGAGTTCTTTCGCTCCGGTCCACCTGGGTTTGTGGGGGAGGCTAAACCGTTGGAAGCAGAGAGTTGGTTAGAGCAGATTACCAAGACTCTTGATATGCTTAGAGTCGAAGATGAGGAGTTGAGGGTTTCTTTGGCGACCTTTCAGTTGAAGAGTGATGCGAGTTATTGGTGAAAGAATGCTAAGAATAATGTGGGTGGCACGTGGGTTGCTTTTACCGAGGCCTTTTGGGCCAAGTATTTCCCTCCTTCTGCTCGAGAAAGGTTGAGGGAACAGTTTTTGGAGTTGCGTCAGGATGACACTCCTGTGGCACAGTTTGAGATACGGTTTGGTAGTTTGTCGTGGTTTGCTCCAGAGTTGGTGACAACAGAGGAGCGTCGTTGTTTTGAGTTCGAAAAGCGGTTGTGTTCCGATATTCGGGAGAAGGTAGCTGGATCCTTGTGGAAGGATTATTATACTTTAGTTGAGGCAGCGGCCCATGTAGAGGCCTTGATTGCTAGTGATGGTGGGGTTAAGGAGGAGACCATCTCGGTCAGTCTTGTAGTTCCTAAGCACTCTAGGCTCAGTAAGGGGTGGAGACGGAAACATGCTCAGTTAGGGGCTGGTTCCTTTCTTCGCCAGGGGTTTCGGATCTTTCTGTTGGGGGTTCCGGGGAGGTGCAGATTTCAGACCAGTCTCTGGGTAGAAGGTCTGGCGGTTGTTTTGTTTGTGGCCAGCTGGGCCATGGTTGAAGTTCTTGTCCTCTGCGAGGGGCGACTAATTAGTGAGCCCTATAGTGTTACCTTGGAGAGGGACTTTTTGTAATATTGGCCGGTGGTGTATCATGTTTATTGATTTTGTTGTTGACCGGTGTATTGTGGATGCTGAGGCACCATGTTTATGTATTGCATTTATATGCATAGTATTGTTTGTTTAATCCTCATGTATTGGGGAGTATGTATGGAATTTTGAACTCTCTATTTTATGTATCGAGAAGTTGTTAATGGGGTCAATGATCCTAGTGTTGTTGCTTGCTTGGTACTGTATGTTGAGATAATCTTGTGGCGGCCTGTGGGCCCTGTTCACTTTTGAGATTAATTGTTGAGAGCGGGAATCCATGGGTGTATGGGTTAGACGTGATGGTTTCGAGAGTTGTGTGGTATCAGCAAGGTTATGTGAGATTTGTATCTCGGGTTAGCGGGAATGGTACCTGTTTGTTGGTTTGTGTTTTGGGCTTTGCTAGTTAGCGAGTCTGTAGTGACCCCATCGGTTGTATGGGGGTAGTGTTCGTGTTGTGATTGGTTATCAATTGTGGAGTATGGTTTGTGAGTGAATGCTGGCAGCGTTTGTGTTCTAGAATAACGAGAATAACGTTGGTCAAATTGTCCTTCGTGATTGGGTTGGTATGATTGAGGTTGACCTTGTCGATTTTGAGTTGAGGGGATGAGCAGGCTTGTTGTGTGGCCATAGAGGGTGGTGATACCCTTAGGCACAGTGTTGATGCGGTTTAAATTTGAGGCGATCCAGTGAGATTCCAAAATTTGGGGATTTATGTAGAGAACTCCGTGTTTGGGGTTAGTAATTTGAGTGGCACATCAGTGTGTGGATTACTGAGTGTGGGGTTTGTTGAGTTGATTAGTCAGCTTATTGGTATTGTGTTTTGGGTTGATATTGGTCACCTTGAGGATAGTCTTCATTGTTATAGACCTTGCGAGTGGCTTAGGTATAACTGAAATTAAGTCATTTATGTTGACTGTTGAATTAATACAGAACATTACTTGTATTGATTATGTGTTGTATATGGCAATCGTGTGTTTCATTGCATATGCATGTTGTTTGGAGAAGATAGGGGATGAACTCCATTAGCATTACTTTTATGTGTGCTTATATTTGTTGGGAGAAAATAGGGGATGAACTCCATTAACATCACTTATGTGTGTGCTCATTGATAATAGAAATATTTCTATTTGTTGTTAATCTGATATAGCTAATATGCTTATCTGTGGTGAAGTGAAAAATGCTTTATATGGGTTGCTATCTCATTTTATTGTTTGGCCAGGTGTATGTTATTAAACTGGTTAAGTAAAGGGAGGCGGGATGAAATTGCAAAACCATGAAATTCTTATGCCTTATGTGTTGATAGTATTGTTGTTATTTCTATTAACTATCATTATAGAAATGTCATGTTCTGTGTTGGTTGTGGCATCACTGTGTGCGTGATGGTTGTTGATAGTGCTATTTTGGAAAGAAATGGAAAACAAAAAAATTTTCATAGTGTTTGGGCCACCTAAGGGTGTTGTTGAGAAATTGATTTAATTCAAGGGTTTTGAGGAATTCCAAATGAATCTTTTTAGTAAATGAACAGTGGATGATTTTGTGTTTTGGATAGCACTGTATTTGTGAAAAATATTTACAAAACTGTTGAGCTTCGCATGGAAAATGAAAGATTTATTTTGGAATATTCACATTGAAAATTTGACTATCTTTGAGAAATGTCTCTTGAACAAGAAAATGTTTTCTTATTTGTTTTACTCATAAGATTTGCTTGAGCTGGCTTTCGGGAATCTTGTTGTTGAGTAGTGACTTAGCTGGAAGCGCTAGTCGGTTGTTGGTAATTGTTTCAGGAAAGGTTTGGTTTGAAGGGTTTTCGTACCTAAGTGTGGTCGTTTGGAACGTATTCCCTTAGTGAGTCTCTTCCTAGGTAAGAGCGACTTGATGGTTTGTTGAGAGAGCGGTTTCACTCCTTGTGTTGGGGGGAATGTTGGTGTGTGTAATCAGTTGGTCTTGTATTTTGACGTATCCTTAATTTCGGGGACGAAATTCTTTAAGGGGGGGAGGTTGTAGTGACCCCGGTCTTTTACCATTTGATTATTGTATCCGGACTTATGTTCCGAGGATTCTATTGTCATATTATTGTTGTTGTTGTCCTTTGATTCCTTATTTTGGGTTATAGGATGTTTTGGGCAGGTTGATTGCAGGTTGGTTGGGTTTAGAAACCAAGAGTTGATGTTCAGTTTTTGGCTTGGTCGCTCGAGCGAGCTTATCTTCGCTCGAGCGAGGTCTTTGTTTTTGGTCCGTCGCTCGAGCGAGCATTTCTTGGCTCGAGCGAGGTTTGCGTCCAGTGCTAGACCTGAGAGCAGTGGTTGTTGGCTCGAGCGAGCTTCTTGTCGCTCGAGCGAGCTGGTCTGTCTTGTCGCTCGAGCGAGCTTCTTGTCGCTCGAGCGAGGTCTGTTTCTGTGTCTGGTCGCTCGAGCGACCAGGTCTTCGCTCGAGCGAGCCTGTCCAGTATTTAAACGCAGCAGCGGGATTTTTAGGGCAGTTTTTCATTCTTTTTGATCCCAAACCCTAAAGTCCGACTTCTCTTCTTCTCTAAACACATTCTCTCCTAGGTTTCATCTAGTTAGAGTGTATATCTAACCTAGTTCCTTCATTAAAAAGGTAGAGGAGAGTGAGGGCTACATTTTAATCTGAAGAATAGTAGATTTGGAGCACTTTGTTTCAGGGTCATCTTCTCCTTTGGATTCTTTGCTTCGAGGTAGGGATTCTCCTTGATCTTTTTCAATACTTCATCTATAGATAGACATGTGGTAATTTTTGTATTGCATGAAAACTATATCATGTTGGATTTTTGTATAAATTCATGAGGTTGAACTTTGGGTTGGTTGTTGGTTTTAGATCCATGATTATTATATGTGTTTTGGGGCTAATTGGGTGTTAATTAGCTAGTTGTTGTTGAAAGGAGAGGAAACCCTAATATTTATTGATTTAATAATAAGATAGAGGGGTTTGATCTTTGGGTAAATACTTGGGTATTTGGATTTAATTGAAGCCATTATTGGTTATTATAGATGATTGAGGCATTTTGTTCAATATTGAGAAAGAGGGGGTAAAACCCTAATTTAATAGTTATGATTTAATTTATAAAATTAAATTGGAATGGCTTTGAAAGGAATGTGGTAGATTAAAATGAGTTTTGGCTTTGTTGCCTTTGGATTTGGTTTTGTGGAAACAAAAAGGAATGAAAACGGTTTTGTGAAAACAAAAGGAAGCAAGATTGGTTTTGTGGAATGGGAAAGACACTTTGAAATAAGTATGAATGTTGGATTGTTGTATCTTATACCACTATGCTAGTATTAGTGATAAGTTGATAATCTCATGACAATTGAGTATGTTTATAGATGTACAATATACCTGCATCTAGAGGTTTTGTCCTTGGTCATCGGTGGAGGATGACACGGTTGCGTTGAACTGTTGTGTATGCATTACACTATTGATTGATTGTGTAGATGACGTTGTGTTTAAATGCATGACTTGTGTATGGGAGGAGATAGGGGATGTACTCCCGGTTTAGGGGAAGATGGGGGATGGACCTCTAAACCGGAATTGTTGGAGGGTTTAGGGGAAGAAAGGGGATGGACCTCTAAACCAGATTTGTTGGGAGGAGAAAGGGGATGGACTCCACTAGCATCACATATATGTGTGCTTATTGTTAATAGAAGTATTTCTATTTATTGTTGATATGATACATCACCAAAATGTGTATCAGTTGGGAAGTATGGAAGTGAATGTGGTTATGATTGATACAATACCAGCATGTGTATTTGTTATGTTATAGAGAGGTTTAACTTAAAGTGTTTGTTTATTTGATATGATACATCACCAAAATGTGTATCAGTTGGGAAGTATGGGAGTGAGTTTGATTGTGATTGTTACGATACCAACATGTGTATTCGTTATGTTATCAGATATGTTTAACTTGATTCGTTATCCCTGTTGAATTTGGAAATATTGTTAATGAGAGACGGAACCCTTGTTGAGTTATTTGGCCAGGTTCTGAGCCATAATTGGAAGGTGGATTGTGCCATAGACTATGTGTCATAGGCAATGTAGATATTCATGTCATGAAATTGTAATTGGATTATCTTGTGTTAATCATGTATTAGTTGCTACCCCTTGTCTTTTAGAAGTGTAAAGAGAATCAAACATTTTAGAAATATGTTCTAGAAAGGCACATCTGTTGTATGTGTGGAAATTGGAGAATAATAGTGGTCTTAGTGAGTTTATTTCCTAAGTAATTGCTTATGTATGAAAGATTGGGAACGGGGGATTAATGGAAGGAAAGGAAAGACGAATCGCTTATAGCGTTTAATGAAATAGTTGTTTTCGAGAAAAGTTAATATATATATATATATATTTTTGTATAAACTGTCACATTACTATTCTAGTATGAGAATGAGTGTGCATGATCATAGCTATCTGTACTGTTGTTATTGTTGAGGATCATGTTGAGATCCCTACTGGACTATATGTTCATCCCACGTTGTTGAATCTTTTTCAGGTGTTTAGCAGGATGTGCTACAAGATTTGGATCTTCTTGTTTGTGGGCCACGGGGCCTCTTTGTTGTTGGCGGAAAGCCATATGTGTAAAGGGTTACACCCTTCATTTGTTTATTTAAAGGTTGTAAGCCCAAGGGCAATTTATTATGTATGATCATGTAACATTTACTTGCATACGTATGAGAGTACTGATATTCATTGCTATGAATTGAATGTATGAGTTTAATTCCGCAGGTTATCTCTGAAATTGGATTAAGTTAATGAACTTGGTAATGACTTCGAGTATTAAAAAGTGGGGCGTGACACTTCGGGCCTCTGAACTCTTTGTGCTTTGGCTCGGTTTGTGGACCGAATCTTGTTTTCTCTTCCCGGAGGGAGGGAGAGTTCTTGTAGACCATCTCTTTGTGGTCGCACACCACTTTTTCTGGTCGTAGGCCACTTTTCCCGTTTGGAGACTAGTTTATGATTTCCAGAGCCTTTGGCCGCACGCCTTGTCTCGGGACCGCTTAACGTTCTCCGTTTGGCGTGGTTTTTGAACCATGCCTTGTTGCCTCTGCCTAGAGGAACACTATGGTCCGGGAGACCACTTTTGTGGTCGTATACCACTTTTGATGCCCATAGACTAGTTTTCGAGACTTTCGGCCGTGTGCCTTACCTCCCGACCTCTCGTCTTGCATCCGTTTTGGTTTGTTTTTTATACAAACCTTGTTTTCCTTGTTTGGAAGGTGGCAAAAGGGTGGGAGACCAGTTTTTCCCCTTGGAGACCACTTTTTCTCGTACCAGCCAGTTTTCTGGTCGGATAACTGGCTTTCTTGGTCTTTGGGCCACCTTTTCTGGTCGGCCACCACACCACTTGCTTGTTTTCAATGTGCAGACTTCTCCTACCCCTGGCCGACCAGTTTCTGTTGTAGGAGACCACTTGTAGTGGTTGGCTGCTTTTTGTCACCTTTTTGGAGATATTTTCTTCCAGCTGGCACCGCTGGAAGGCACCAGAACCATCCTCCATACACGTGGATGGAGGGATGGCCTTGAAGCTTAGCTTCCTTGAGAAGCTTTAGCTTTTGTTCTCTATAAGAGGGAGGCTCCTCCTCCCTCCTCTATGTTCAAAATATTGGCGGTTTGAGTTATATATACACACTTGTATCTATATCTCTCTTTTGCTCTTGTTTTGTGCCTTAAAGTGTCATTTTGTCTCACTTTTGCACACAAAAACACACTCAAACACCATCCTTTTGTTGCTGAGGTGCTTAGGAGTTGGTTTTGTTGTTCTTGGGTTGGTTTGAGCTTGAAAAACCTGCTGGAGTTGTAGTTTTAAAGAGGGTCTTCAAGGGTGAGCTTCTAACCTTTCAAACCCCCATTTTTGGTTAAGGTTTAGCCTTATTTTCATGCTGATTTAAGCTTAACTTTCTACTGGAAAAAGTTCTATTTTTGCAAGCTTTAAATGTTTGTTCAAGGTCACTTTTCTATTGGGGGTGATCTACCCTCTCTTAGGCCTTGTTTTGAGCCATCCCTTTAAGCTCTTGTTGTAGCCTTTGCATGACCTTTCTACCACTGAAATCCAGAGGATTTTCAGTGGTGGAAAGATGGTTTTGGGGTCCTAAAAAGGAGAGTGTCATCCCCTCTCCTTGTATTTTGAATACTTGTTTCATATGTCTCATGTTTAAGCATGTTTGTTAATCTTGTGTTGCCTTGTTCTTAGCATGTATTTGGGGTTATTTCAGCATGTCGTGCCACTGTTTTGGTTTGGTTTGGTCACCCCTTGCATGCCTTGTACACTTGTAGTGTAATCCACAAAAACTAGCCTTGTATGCTTCATGAAGTAGCATGTCATTCTAGCTTGATTTGAGTCCATCTCAGCATGTTTTTGGTGGTATTTTGCCATGTCATACCTCTGTTAAGGTTTGGTTTAATCGCCCCATTCATGCTCCATGCACTTGTAGTGCATTTCCATGAAGTAGCCTAATGTGTCTCATGCTTTAACATGTCATTCTAGCATACTTTTGGCTTAACTCTAAGAAGATTTTGTTCATGTTTTACCATGTTTAAGGTCTGATTTGTGTTGTTTTGGTCATGCATGTTATGCTTTGTATAGCTATAATGCATTCTAGCTTGTTAGCTTTGTGTATCGAGTCCACTAGCATGCATTTCTTGGCCTATTTGAATGATTTGACATCATTTGTTATGTTATTTCAGTGCATGTTTCATGGCCATACACTTACATTTGTCACTTATTCAATGCATTGGAGGGTTGGTCCTTTATGCCTTAGGAATAGGTCATTGCGTATGCCTTCATGCCTAAGCTTGTGAGCTATCATTTCAATGTGTTTTTGGGGTTATTATGCCATGATATAACTCTGATTTTTGTTGCTTAAGTCATTCCATGCTTGGTCTTAATATGTGTAGTGTAATCCACCTTATTTGCCTTGTATGCATCATGCCTTATGCCCTCCGTGCTAGCTTATTTTGGCTTCCTTCCATACATGTTTTAGTATCATTTTGACATGTTCTAGGACTGTTTTGAGTTGCCTTTGCCATATGCTTCATGTTTTGCATAGTTGTAGTACAAGTGCTCTTGCTAGCTTCAAGCTTTGGGCACCATAGCATGCTTCATTTGCATCATGTATATGATTTGGCATCATTTATCATGTTATTTCAGAGCATTTAGCATTGCCATGTTCCCACTTCATTCACTCTTTAAGTGCCTTTGAGTGTTGCGCATTGTTGTCTAGTTTATGGCTTAGCTTGTATGCTTGCATGCCTAGGTCTTTGAGCCCCTATCTCAGCATGTTTAGGTCTTTGTTTTGACCTACTTGTGCTTTGTCCATGATTGGTTCATGCATTTGTGCCATGTATTGCATGCCCAGTGGTAGTCCTCTTTGTAGCTTTAATGCTTTAAGGACCATTGCATGCTTTGCTTGTGTTGTTTGAATGATTTGGCATCATTTCTTACCTTATTTTAGTGCACTTGGTGTTGTTACACTTCCATGTTTGTCACTCTTTGAGCACTCTTGAGAGTTGTGCTCTTAAGCCTCTTTGATGGGCCATTGTATGTGCATGCTTGTATATGCTTCATGTGCCTTAATTTTATCAGCATTGGCAACTGACTTGGGCATGACTGAGGTCTACCCCCTTTTGGTTTAAGTCCATTTAGCATGTTTATTTACATGTTGTTCATATGCTTATTGTTCATTGCATTAAATATGCCATCTTACGTTGCATTGTGCATGCCATGTGGTTATTTGCATTGTGTATGCCAAGTTGTTTCTTTGCATTGAGTATGCATGTCCCTAACATTGCTAAGTTGCTCTTGTAGCATTGCATTGTGCATGCATGCATTAGCATTGTTCACATGTCATTAGCTTTGTTAAGTTGATCATGTCATATTGCATTGAGTATGCCAAGTTGTTGTTTGCATTATGTATGCCATGTTGTTGCATTGTTGTTTGGATTAAGTGTGAATCCGAGAACGAGAAACGAGGGACATTTCATACTTGAAGTGATGAAACGTGCCTCAATTCTTGGTCACCGACGCACTTGATCAAGCATGATAAAGTTTTAGGCTTTATGTGTTTACTTGTGCATTCATTTTATATTGAATTGTGCAATTTGACTTCTCGGCCATCACGCATTGAAATGCACGATTGGTGGTCGGAGGGTTGAGAACCACACTCCCTTGAGCTTATGAAATAATAGGGAGGGTGGTTGTGCATACATATCTTGCAAATACATTGCCATGCCCTTTCTTTCTCTCTATTGCAGCAAAGTGGAGTCTGGGAGCAACAACTGGTTGGCCGACCAGTGTTACAAGCTGGCCGACCACTTTTTCTGGTTTTTCAGCAAGAAAATTGGTCGGCAGGTGGTCTTCTTCCTCAACAACTGGTCGGCAGTCCTCCCACAGGTCCCCAAGGTGAGTTGGAAGCTTTCTGGAGCTTGGTGCAAAGTTATGAAAACAATTGCAAACAGAGTCAAATTAGGGCATCGTGACGGATTTCCGAACGAGGCGACCGGGCATGCATGCACTCTTCTCTCTCTGGAGCTCCTGCTTTACTGCTTTAACTTAGCTAATTTGCTTAGCTAGTTTATGCTTTGGGTCTGTAATTAAGTAGTTAATGCGTTAACTATTCAATTTGTTTTGTAATAGCTTAATTAGTTAACTAGGATTAGTTAGCTAGTTTTGTTGTGTAATAATTAGTTTAATTAGCTTAGATTAGCTAGTTAACTTTTATTCGGACTCTCTCTCGAGAGGGCCAATTGTTGTAATAAGCGTGCGTGTGTGTGATGCATGTCTTCTAACCTCCATTTCTTTCTCCCTTTTTACTTAACCGCTTACGATGGTTAGTTTTAGCGCATATTTTATTTAGCATACCTTATGCTTGCATGCGTGTATCCATTCATCTATCTTACATGCACCGGGCTCGGCGTATCATACGAACTGCATTGTATTTTTAGTACATTTACTTGAATTCGTGTTCAAACAGCATGTTATCAAGTTGTATCTCATATGCCATCTTAGAATAGTCGAGCCTATTTCTAGTTGCATTTTGCATGTGTTGCATTAGCCATCTTAACATGAACTAGGATCATGCATGATTTCTAACTAGTTCTCTGTTTTGGCTCGGAGTACACTGTGAGTGTTTACGCTTTAGCATACTGCATGTGTGTTAGTGTTGCCATGTTAGCATGCTTGCCATGAGGCTAATTGCTTATTTGTTATAACTGCCTGAATGCCTATGGGTGAATGTTGGATTATTTGAATTGGAACAATTCATTGAAATCCGCGATTTTGCCTACTTGCGAGTAGCAAACTTTAAACCGTTTTCAAACAAATGAATATGCAATGTTTTGTTCCAACTTAGGTGATCTAGTCTATACTTGTATGCTGTGCGCATCACATAGTAAATTCTACGTTAATAACCGGAATAAGAACACATGTGTTTTCAAAAACAAAATATCATGTTAGTAAAGGCCGATCTTTGATCAAGCGAGTGGGGGTGCTCATTGCATGACCTTCCCCTCTCGTACCCAAGTTCCCGAGTCGAGGCAAATTTGGTAATTACTGACACGTGGCCTTAGGTACGAGTCAAGGTTTCCTAAATTTCTCAAAAACAAAACATTTAGGTGGCGACTCTGTATCTGGCAAAGCAGTCCATGTTTGGCACTTCTTTATCAAAATCAGTTTTCCGAAACGATTTGCCGGATTTGGACTCTTTGGTGATTTATCGGTCTCACATTGCACTTTGTAAGATTAGATTCAGAATCGTGACATTGAGTTCGAACTTGTAGTAGCTAGAGAGCAAATCGGGGATTCGCGCCATCGCAAGCGCGGAACTCCAATGAGGTTCTCGGGGCACGTCTACAGTTTCTGGCGACTCCGCTGGGGATTTAGAGAACTTGACTCGAACTCATGATATCTTTTTTTTGTTCACACTTATGTGTCTCTTTGCATTGCATTTGCATTGGTATGCCTAGGACACTGTGTTTGCCGTATGCTATTCCTGAACGGTTTGCTGGAGGCTCGCTTTGAGAAGCGTGCCATAAGGCTGACCGGTTGCGGGCTCTGCCATGACGGGAACACAAACCCCGATTTTTACCGAGGCACCCTTTTTGACCATTCGACCTAGTGCATATCGGAATGCATAGTGACTATTCCAAACTAGCACATGTTGTTTACCCGATTATAGGTTGTTTGAAACCGCTATGTGCGTAGTGAAACCCTAATTCTTGATGAAACTAGGACAAGGAAACCCTACCCCACCATAGGGGTATTTTGGCTCTCATTTGCTTGCTATGTGCTTTTAGAGTGTGTCTCTACAGGAATGCGTGTATCAATTTGCAAGTCTGGATATCAGGCCTGCGGGTATCAGTATTTGAAGAATCAGTTTTACCTGAGGGTATCAGTTTTGGGACAACAATTTGGGGCACAGTGATCAGAGTTAAGAACAGTGTGTTCAGCTTACAAATACCGACTGTGTGTTGTCGGGCCAACTGTGTGTTGTCTTTAATTTATTCAGCTCATAACATAGCACACTGCATGTTTTGGTTGTTTATTTCCTTATTATGCTTTATTTATCTTTTTGCAAGGTAGTTTAGCACTATTGCATCTGACCAAGCAGATATTCCCCGAGCACTCTGGGTTAGAGGTCAAAGACTTAATCGATCTGTGGATCTAATAGATGGACAACTAGTGTTCCATTCTTTACCCCCGGTTACTAGACGGAGGTCAGTAAGGCGCAGTGTATCAGTACAGCGGTTGCCAGATCAGTGGTCCTTGAGTAGTCGGGCTGAGATTTCTGAGTCTACTGTAGAGACAGATATACTGGTTGTACAGTTAGATCAGGGCAATATGACAGGAATGGAAGAGATGATGCGTCAGCTCCAAGAGAGTATGCAAGCCATGCAGCAGGATGCTGCCCATCAGGCTAAGTTTGCCAAGCATCAAGCTAAGGTTGTAGCCCAGCAAACGGAGTTGATTGCCAAACTTCAGCAGCAACAACAACCACAACCGCAACAAACTGGAGCATCTGCTTCGTACCCACCTCCTCCCCTACCAAGAGTTCCAATACCCGGGGAGACCGCCAATGTCCAGGAAAATACGGATGTTCCAAGGGGGCCAGCTCCGCCCCCAATCCTATCCCAACTGTCCAAAGTGCCCACCAATGTAGTGGATTCACCGTTTGAATTTGAGGTGGATCCGACAGCGCTGAAAGTGAGCAAGCTAGAAAAGCTCTTCAAGAAGTCTCAAGGAGCTCATTCCATTCCGAATATAAAGGATGGATACACCGACTCGGCCGTGACTCTGCCAGACCGGTTCAAGATGCCCCATATCGACCGTTTCGATGGTTCTGGGGATCCCATGGTACACTTGCGGTTGTTTTCAGATGTTCTAAGGCTGATGGGCCTCTCCAGATTGCAGAAACTTTCCCTCTTTGGTTGGACCCTGTCGGGTGTAGCGGCTATTTGGTATGCAAAGCTCGAGGACTCTGTTAAGAGAAGCTGGGAGGAGATGGCTGAGGCCTTTATAGCTTAATACTCCTACAACATGCAGATCGAGATTACAACTCGTGATCTTGAGACCACCAGGCAGGAACCAAAGTAGTGTTTGTCCGACTTCGTAACCCGTTGGAGGGCCAAAGCCTCGATGATGACCATCAGGCTGGTTGACAAAAATCAGATACGGATGGTTGTGCGCAACCTCCAGCCCAAGCTTATGCAAAAGATGATCGTTCTCCCCCTACCCACCTTTGCAGATCTACATGAGATTAGGGTGCAAATCGAGGATGCCATAAAGCAAGGCCTCATTGATCATGAGAGAGAGCAGCCCAAGAGGGCATTCAATTGCAGTACAAATACACGCACAAGCAGTACTGCAGCTGCCAGAACTTCAGATGTAGGAATGGTTACCACCACCACTCCAAAAACCCTTACATCTACCCCATTCACTGGTGCGTCCGGAAGTAGCTCGCAAACAACCAGATATGTACCCAGAGGCCAAAGAACCTTCACCCCACTATACATGCCCCTATTTAAAGCTTTGGGGGTTTTGATCAAGAAAGGGCACTTAAAGCCCATGGAGCCGCGACCATTGCCAGAAAAACTTCCTCCCTCCCATAACCCAGCAAAGTACTATGCCTATCACCAACAACATGGTCACGAAATCGACCAGTGCTTTAGATTACATCATGAGATTCAGGATCTCATCGATAACAGGGTGACCGCACCTCCGGAAAAACCAAACGTCACAACCAACCCTCTCCCACCACATAACCAAGCTCCACCTCTCAAACGTATTAATCTGATCCAAACTAGGGTTGTGTCATATGACCCTAGTGTATATATCACACCCTCTTACGTACTCAAGCCGGAGGTGTTCATTCCAGAAAGCATGGATTTGTGCATGTTGAGCACCTCTCTAATCAACCCCAACCCGTGGTGGTAACTATCGAAGATAGAACCGGGATTATTGTGGGAGCAGATGAGAATGAGGATTTAGGGCCTGAGGGGTCTACAAACTTTGAGTACAACCCGAGTGGTTATATCACAACAACAAATCAGTTTCAGCTGAAAGTAGAGCTGTCGGTTGGGGCAGAGATCTGTGTAGTTCGAGAGGATGGACCTAATCAGGGGCTAGATGACCTAGTGGAGCTGGAAGAGGACATTGTCAACCTTCAATTCTTCAATGAACAGGACTCAGGGGACATGACTATCAACTGGTTTGATCTAGAAGGGTCAGCGGAAGCTACTGGATGGCTCAGCGATAAGCCGGATGTTGTTAAGCAGCCTTAGCCAGAACAGGGTCCGTCAGAGATGGAGATATCAACAGTGGCCGGAATGGCCGGGAATCAGGGGCCACCGCCGGAGAGCACCGGTGTTAAGAATTTTGCTCAGGGTACGGGTAGTTTGAGTATGGAAGATCCTGAACAGCAGGGTACACTGAAACAATTTGAGCGAGAAAAGATCTGGAAAGGGCTAGAAAGGCCAAGGCCCCTGAGGGGACGAAATGTGCTGTGCGCACAGAAGTAGTTATAGCGGAACCGGATAGCTATTTGTCGATGGCCGACGGAATGTGGTGGGAAGATGACGACCTATGTCTTACCCACACAGACGAAGATTGGGGGCGGAACCAGCCGGACGATACTTGGTACGTGGAGGAGGTGGACCACATGACCAGGAGTGGGCGGTATTTCAAGCCCCCGCACTTGGATCAACCAGAGGCGTCCAAAAAGGACAGAGAGGCAGAAAGATAAACTACTTAAAGAGGAGGCTGTGTTTAAACAGCTGAAGAAAATCCAAGTAGACATCTCCATCTGGGGACTGCTGATGGCCTCAAGAGTTCATCGACAGGCCGTCCTTTCCGCCATAGACAAGGCCAAACTCTCAATCGACACCACGCCCGAATAGCTGGTAGGGCTGGTCTTTCCGGGAGGAGTTTCCCCGACGTTGACCTTCACAGACAAGAAATTGCCGCCTGAGGGCTCAAACCATAACAAACCGCTCTATATCTCTGTCGAGTGTAGGGAAAAATGGATACCAGTGGTTCTTGTTGACACAGGATCTGCTACCAACGTGTGCCCGTCGAGGACGGCATATGCCATCGGGTTGAAACCCGCAGATTTTGTGCCAACTGCCCAGGTGATACGGGCATATGATAATACCAGCAGAGAGGTGATAGAGACTGTGCAGATTCAGACACAGGTTGGTCCAGGACAACACGATATTCACTTTCATGTCTTGGACATTCCTGCAACCTTCAATCTACTTCTGGGGCGGCCGTGGCTGCACCAGGTGAAGGCAATCTCTTCCACTATGCACCAGATGCTCAAATACCCTCACCGAAAGGGGGTGGCCATTGTTTTCAGGAATTCTTCAATCCATCCACCGCCAGAGGTTTCTACACCAGTTCTGGAAATTGAACACGGCACGGAGGATGTGTTCCTGTTAGGATTTACCCTAGCCGAGGCTCGGGTTGTACAGAGTATCTTAGTTGTTGATGAGGGGATCTATGTCAGCGTACAATCAGTCTACCTTATGAACAAGCTACAGCACATCTCCGGGATGGGATTAGGGAGAAGTGGCCGGAAAGGCGTTGCAACATCGGCCGAAGTGCCGCATAACCCATATACCTTTAGTTTAGGTTATCTGCCTACCAAGGAGGACTGGGTGAGGAAAGGAAAAGAAATGGCCCAAAGGGCTAGAGCTAAGCAAGCAGGGAAGCATTTTGAGTTGATGCACCGGCCCATTCGGGGTACCCTGAACGGAGGCTTTGTCCGGGAGGCAGAGGACTTCCCATTCTGCAGCTTCCTAGAGCCATGGCTAAACGCAGAGAGACGACGCTTGCCGGGGTTTGAGATATTCTTTGACTTGCAATTGTCTGGGGATGATGTCGCCGAGGAGCAAATAGGCCCGATAGCTGAGGCTAAACAGTTCAAGGAGGAGGATTCCGAGGGCATAGAGATTAAAATGGGGGTAGCGCTGGCTTGTCTACTCTCAGATCCTCAGATCGTACAAGAGTGCTTAGGGAATGACCTCTCAGTATCCATGATTGGGAATGAAACGGCTGTGAGCCCATATTCAAACATTCTAGATACATCCATTGCACCCTCCCTCGTCTGGTAATACGAGGAGGGCTTCTTATCGAGCAGCACCGGGTCAGGTAGTGAGCCGAAATCTGATTCCACCGAGTCTAGTGAGTCAGAATCAAGTTCCAGCTCGTCTGAGTCTAAGTCCGGTATTCTTGGGGGTGACAACCCGGATGCCACAGTCTTGTCTAGGTCGTCTTTTTCTTTTTCCTTTGAGTCTGTTGTAACAGAGGAATCAGGCAACTTGGAAGAGATTAATGAGAATTGTGCGGCTGTGGCCTTCGATTACTTTTCTATGCCAATTTATTGCATGAATCAGGATTTTCAAAATTTTGATGAAAACGACGAGGAAGAAATTCCTCCAGTTTTGCAATATTTACTTAATCAAGAGCAAGAGAGGTTCGTTAAACCCTTGGTCGATGAAATCACTCAAATTAATGTTGGCACTGAGAAGGACCCGCGGCTGGTCCAGATCGGGTCCACGTTGTCTTCGGAGGAGCGCGAGCGCTTAATCGCTTTGTTAAAAGATTTGAAAGATGTTTTCACGTGGTCTTACGAAGACATGCCTGGAATCGATCTTGAGATTGTACAGCACCGGATCCCTCTTAACCTAGAGGCCCGACCTGTAAAGCAGAAACTCAGAAGGATCCTCCCCGACTGGGCTCTCAAGATCAAAGAAGAGGTCACCAAGCAAATTGACATAGGGTTCCTGTTGGTGTCTGAATACCCAACTTGGTTGGCCAATATCGTTCCGGTGCCGAAGAAGGACGGCAGAATTCGGGTATGTGTGGACTTCAGAGATTTGAATAAAGCCAGTCCGAAGGACGACTTTCCTCTGCCGCATATCAATGAATTAGTGGACTTTACTGCTGGGCATGCGCTGCTCTCATTCATGGATGGCTTTTCAGGCTACAATCAGATATTGATGGCACTCGAAGACAGGGAGAAGACTGCTTTTACCACCTCGTGGGGAACCTATTGTTGTAGGGTGATGCCATTTGGGCTGAAGAATGTTGGAGCTACGTATCAACGAGTCGCGACCACAATTTTGCACGACATGATCCATAAAAAAGTTGAGGTGTACGTGGACGACATGATTGTCAAGTTCAAAGAAAGAGAGGGCCACTACACCGCCTTGCAGAAATTCTTTCAAAGGATCAGAGAGTATCGGTTGCGGCTGAATCCTCAGAAGTGTACGTTTGGTGTTACAGCAGGGAAAATGATGGGGTTCTTGATCACACAGAGAGGTATCGAGGTCGATCCTTCCAAAATCAAGGCCATCTTAGAAATGCCACCACCGAGGACCGAAAAGTAAGTGCGAGGCTTTCTGGGTAAAGTGCAATTCATAAGACAGTTTATTGCTAAATTAACCTTGACTTGTGAACCACTCTTTGGTTTCCTGAAGAAAGGAAATAAGTTCCAATGGGACGGCCGATGACAAGCAGCTTTTGAGCAGATCAAACAATATTTACAGAACCCACCTGTGTTGTCACCGCCTGAGCCGAGGAAACCGTTGATTCTGTATCTTTTAGTGACTGAAACTACAATGGGCTGCATGCTTGCACAGGAGTCTGAGGACAAAGTGGAGAAAACTATCTACTATCTGAGCAAGAAAATGCTAGGTTACGAGACCCGCTACACTCCGCTGGAGAAGGCTTGTCTGGCCTTGGTATGGGCTACCAGGAAGTTGCGGCACTACCTGTTAGCTCACTCCATAATACTGGTTTCGAGATTAGATCCCATCAAATATCTCTTTGAGAAACCGGCACTTACAGGTAGGCTAGCTTGTTGGTTTTTTATGCTTTCTCAATTCGATCTGAAGTATGTAACGCGCTAGTCAGTGAAAGGGAGAGCGATAGCGGAGTTCCTAGCCAATCACCCAGTTGAAGGGGATGAAGCAGTTGAGTACCTATTCCCCGACGAGTCCATTTTGTATGTCGAAAAAGAGACTTGGACGATGTACTTTGACGGAGCGTCAAACCAATACGGGTATGGGATAGGGGTGTTGCTGATAGCACCGGACAATTCCCGCATACCGCTAGCAGTCAAACTCCGGTTCAAAGTATCGAACAATGAGGCAGAGTATGAGGCATGTATTGTTGGTTTAGAAGCCGCCCTAGAACTAGGGGCAAAACGGTTGGATGTCATCGGGGACTCGAACCTTGTTGTATCTCAAGCTAAAGGAGATTGGAAAGTTAAAGAAGAAAAGATGAAAATTTATCACCAGACCTTGGACGTGCTAATTCCTCGGTTTGAGAAACTGAATTTCGCTCATCTGTTAAGAGAGAAGAACAGGTTCACTGATTCACTAGCAACTCTATCTTCTATGATAGACATCCTTTTCGGAGTCCGGATGCGTCCAATCATCATCGAACAGAAATTTGTGCCGGTCTACGAGCTGATTGCTGCCATAGATGAGGTATAAGACGAGAATCCTTGGTATTACGATGTCTGGAACTTCTTGGAAAAGGAAGCGTATCCACTAGGGGCAAATGCTAAAGATAAGAGGGCAATTCGAAGAATGGCTGCTCAGTTCATCGTCTACGGGGGTAAACTGTACAAGAGAGGTCATCTCGAGTTGCATAAGCTATGTGTTGATGCTGAAGAATCGAAAAGCCTGATGGAGGCCATCCACGGAGGAGAGTGCAGAGCGCACATGAATGGGGTGATGCTGGCCCGGAAGATTCTTAGACAGGGTTATTACTGGTCCACCATGGAGGAGGATTGTATTGGCTTTGTCCGTCGATGCCACAAATGTCAGATTCATACAAACCGCATGAACATTCCGTCGTCAAAGCTGTACAATATGACTTCGCCATGGCCGTTTTTAGTCTGGGGGATTGATGTAATTGGGGCTATTACTCCAAAGGGGTCCAATGGGCATGAGTACATTCTGGTAGTGATAGACTACTTCACGAAGTGGGTTGAGGCCCAATCTTACGCAGTGTTGAAGGTGTCGCATGTTGCTAAGTTCATCAGGAACAACATCATCTGTCACTACGGGGTCCCGAATGAGATTATTTCGGATAATGGTTCCCACTTTAAGAAGGAGGTGGTCGACTTGTTGGAGAAGTACAACGTGGCGTTTCATAAGTCATCTACATATCGGCCGCAAACTAACGGAGTTGTTGAGGCCACCAACAAGAACATCAAACACATTCTGCAGAAGATGGTGGAAACCTACCGGGATTGGCCAGATAAGTTGCTGTTTGCTCTTTGGGGCTACCGGACTTCAATTCGAGCTTCTACTGGGACAACTCCGTATTCCTTGGTTTATGGGATGGAGGTTGTTCTGCCTATTGAAGTTGAAGTTCCGTCATTACGAATATTGGCTGAGTGTCAGATAGCTGAGGCAGATTGGCAACAGAGCAGGTTCGAAGAACTCATGCTCTTTGACGAGAGAAGGCTGAGAGCACTGTATCATGTCTATGGTAATCAACGAAGAATCGCCAGGCCTTTCAACAAGAAGGTTTAGTCCAGGAATTTGAAGGAAGTGGATTTAGTGCTCAAAGACAACCGAGCTTCCATCCACGACCCTAGGGGCAAGTTCAGACCTAATTGGACTGGCCCTTACATCATTAAGTCTATCTGGTTGGGTGGAGCTGTCGTTCTAATGGACCTAGATGGCCTAGAGTTCTCCCAACCGATCAACATGGACAAGTTGAAGAAATACTTTCCCTGAGTGGCTCGCTAGGCCAAAAACCCGAAAGGGCGACCTAGGCAAAAGTTAGAGTATGAAAATTTTGAAATTATAAAAACTGAGCTCGCAAGGTTGAAAACCAGCAAAGGGCAGCCTTGGCAAAAGTTGGAGCACAAAAGGAGAGTGTTAATACACGAGTGAACCCGAGCTGAACTACGTAAGGTTTGATTCCCATCTTTGGGATACGTAGGCAACTTCATTCTGAAGTCCAGCCATAAACACTTCCCCGATCAACTTTGTCCATGTGATCATCTCTGTCATCTTTGTCTATTCTACATTCAAGAACTCAGTTGTGATCTCCAGTGCAGTGCTATTCAGACTAGGGGCAACTTTCCAGTTGATCGGATCCGGGGTTGTGCATCTCAGTGACAGATCTCAGGCGTGTCCAGTTCTGATTCATATCGAAAATGGTTTTGAAAAGTTTTAATGAAAGCTGATTTTGCTCAAATTAATCTTTTTACAATTTAGACCATTTTTGGACCAAACGGAAAATTTTTAGTACCCACAACCTTCAATTACATTGATTTCTGTACAGAGTTCTCCTACTCTTGAATACAAATTGAAGTTGTTTTTTATTACATTCATAAAGAAAACTTGAAAGTGCTGATAAAGCAATAAATTCGGGGCATGGATAAGTCAGGTGTTCCTGCGCCCCCTCCCAGAGCTAGTTGAAGCCTCTAAGGCCAAAGTGGGCCCAACCTGCGCCTCCTCATCAAGCCAAGCTATGCACTCATCAGAGAGGGTGCAACTGAAACTGGGAGCGGGGGCCAGAAGCTCTCTCGTCCTCCAGGTTGTGGCATACTGAGTTAGCTGTGCACCTCGGACTGGAAATGCAGCGGGGTACTCTATCCCTTCCTTCGGACAGGTCTGATCATGGCCGAACTGGCGCCGAAATCAGAATGGAAAATAGAACACGCAGTGTGTCAAGCCAATTAATTGAATCCCGGGCTGGCGAGTCATGCTATAGCTCATCGCCGGTAAATTGAGCCAACGACAGTGCCAAGCAATGTTAACGGCGAATAGACAGCACATCCATTCGTACCACCATCCCTCATCAGGGGCATCGACAAGACGTCGCCGGAAGAAATAGCTGCGAGCTGAATATGCTGGGCATGGGTCCACAACCTTTGTAATGACCCTGACCCGTAATTAGCTACTAATCAGTAATTAAGGATGTTAATTAAGTGAATAAGATTAATCACAGGATTAATATGTAATTTGCATTATAATTGGCCTTCTATCTGTTGACTGTTAAATTATCAGTTCATGATTTACGTTTAAAACTGCAATTTGAAGGCCTTATCGGCGACCAAATCTGAAATCGATTAGTGTCTAACGATCATTAGGAATTATGTGATTTAATGGTATATTTAAGTAAAATGTGATTTGGTATGATTAAATTAAATTAATTAAGTTAAATGTCTAGAGTTGGACTTATTCACCATTTTGCCACCCTAGTGGCCCATTTCATACATAAACACTTTGAGCCTTAATTCACAACATTTTCATCAGCCATTTTGTGAGTTAGAGCCGACTAGAGAGAGAGGGAAATAGGAGGAGTTAGCTTCTTCAAGAACATTGCTTAGAGAATTGGAAGATTGAAGGAGTCCTACAAAATTGAGCCTCTAGACTTTGAATTGAAGACCTAAGGTAGAATATTCACCCCTTCATTTATTGTATTTCAGTGTTATCTTGCATGATTCATGAAGATTTGAGGTTTAAAGTCAAGATTTAAGTTGGAGGAGTTGAATAGTGAGCTAAATCATGCATGCATGCATAAATTTCCATGTTTTGGGTTTATTTCAAAGGTTTCTTCCATGCATGTGTTAACTTCTTTTACATTTTGGTCATTCATCTTGTTTTCCATCAAATCATCAAGTTTCAAGTTGTTTTATGGTGTTTGATCATGTTTTTAGCAGTTTGAAACAAGAAAAGTCCATGCATGTTTATTCTTAAATTTCAAGTTGAAAATGTAAGTTTTAACAAGTCTTTGGGCCATGATTTCTTATTTTAATTCTTAAAACATGTCGTTTTATGAGTCCTCATGTGTTTTCTTAATTCTGGGCCCAGAAAAATGAGTTTTGAAGGGTTGCATGTCGAATTTGAGCTTGGGGATGCAATCTGGAAATTCCAGAAATTTCATCTACGCTCGAGCGAAGGAGTTCTCGCTCGAGCGACCACTCTGCGAGCGTGCACTCCGCTTGAGCGACCAAAAGTCCGCTCGAGCGTGAATTGCAAGCTCCCAGAAGTTTCATACCATTTGCAAATCGCTCGAGCAAAGGTATGTACGCTCGAGCGACAGTTCACATTGTTTTGCATGTCCGCTCGAGCGATGAAGTCAACGCTTGAGCGGAGTTCCATTTCTGCATGTCCGCTCGAGCGAGGAAACCTACACTTGAGCGAGGACCTAATTTTCAGAAATTTTGCCTAAGTGTTCCAAGGTATGTTTTGGCTTCCTCATTGCATCTTAGGCATTCCTAAGCCTTAATTAAGCTATGGTAATGAGTTTATGGGTTAGAAACACACTAAGAAATGAATGTGCTAAGTTAAAGAGAATGCAAGGGTGTGTGTGTGTTCTAAGCCATGTGATAAGAATGAGCATGAACCAACGTAATGTAAGCTAAGCCGTGTTGGCCACTCGAATGTGTAATGATAAGATATGTTGTGTTATCTGCCTTTGTGATTGTAGGCCAATGTCCAAGAATTGGTTGACCGCTTATTGGAACCACTGTGAGTAACGTTATCGTAAAGATACGTTTATATGAAATTATGTTCCAAATGAGATATGATATGCTATGATTTCTGAAATGATATATGTTTCTGTGAACGAACATTCCAAGTTTGAAATCTATTATCGCATCCATAGATAGTCCCAAGTCATGGGGGACGGCATGAAAATGCGGGTCCATGACATTTACGAGATCTCGTTAGCCACTTCATTGTGGTGATATGTGTTTAATCGGTGTCCGGGACCGGTTACTCTAGTCGGAAGACGTAATGTGATATGTTTGATATGTTCTATGGGACATGCCATTATTATGTTCTGATATGAGATGACTATGATTATGCTATGATCTGTTTTATACGTATGAAATGTTCGGAATTCGTTCACTAACCCCTTTACCTTAATGTTATTCACTGGGCTATAGCTCACTGTTTGTAAATATATGTATATAGGTGAGCATTCTGGAGTACGAGCCCAAAGGTTTTTGTAAGGGGACTGTGTTCTATTACCAGTCAACCATTGTGCCTCACGTGGAGGTTCCCGAAGTGTCAGGGGTTCAAGTTTTGATTAGTCTGTTTATGCATGAGACTGAATTTGTTTATGTTGGCTGTACTCAAGAATCTGTAACGTGTGCGGTATAATGTTTTGTTGGCACTCTGATTTGTATATAAAGTTTTAAATTACTCTGTTTCATATAAGTCAGCACAGCTCATTGGACATTTATATTTATGTTATTGCTTCTGCAGCCCCTTATTATATGTTAATCTGTTCAGAGGCCTTCGGTAATCTAAGGATTACTGGCCGGTTACGATGCTAAACCTATAGGGGCGGGTTTGGGTCGTGACAACCTTCAACTTGTCCATCAACCATATCTGGGGAGGGATGAAAAATGAGAGATTTAAGAATAGAGAGGTGTGCGTGGAGAGAAAAGTGAGAAAAAGGGTTTTGAGAGAAAAACCGAGCCTGAGGGCCAAGTGATGTGAGAAATATATGTGAGATGGGGTGTCGAACATTACCTGCAGCAGTAGTGGGCTCCCCGCGAATCTAGTCGTCTTTTGGCGATGAAAAATGTCCAAACCCATCAATGTCTCAGCCAATGTTATGGTAATACAACTCTTGCCTTCTTTTAAGCCCTTGGCAACTTCAATCAAACGAGTACTAAACCCACCGGAGCCTGGGGCAAGCAAGAAATGAGACAACATGCACAAGCAAAGCGCATGTCGCCGATAACCCTGCCAGTCATGATCGCCGCGGTCACCGGCATTAGAAAACTGACGAATCAAGCCGGGGATATCCATTACTCCGTCACGAGTCAATGACCGAGAGTCATGCAAAGTGAGCCCGCACATCCGTCCCAAGGTTTGGACGTGGCCGAAGTAGAATTGGGGCAAGATTTCTTCACCGTGCTCGGATTCCATTAAAGCTTGGAAGTCTTCGAATGTGGGACATACCTCTTGTCCGCCGAAGCTAAAGACGTGAGTTACCGGATTCCAAAACCTTGCCGTGGCATGAAGGAACGGAAGAAGCAACGGTGTGCGACTTAGCGTGAATAGTGCATTTATGCCACAGGCCCGAAAATTCACATTTTTCGAGCCATCCAAGGTAACAATCCAATTTGTGAGATTTGGGGCAAGAAATGCCTCCATTTTGGTGCAAACCTGAGTTAGAATGAGGGAACCACAAAGCTGAAACCTTTATGGAGGATAAGGCACTGTTTGGAGGACAAGTGTCAGAAAACTGGTGGTCCCCAGGCTAACTGGTCGGCCAGCCGGTTTTTCTGGTCGGCCAGCTACTTTTCTGGTCTCCAGGCCAAGAAAGTGGTCGGCCATGAGCAGAAAGCGGTCTACAACCTTTTTCTTGCCTCCAGAAGAGAGTCCCTAACTTCCCCGTGTGCTGAGAGTGCTGAAGGTCCGAATTTACCTCTGTTTCGGATGCGTTCCGTCGCCTTGTTTGTCTAAAATGCATTTGCATATCGAGTTGTTGCTCATTTGTTTATCGAGTTGTAGCTCATTTGTTTATCGAGTTGTTGCTCATTTGTTTATCAAGTTGTTAATTCGTTTAACGAATTGTTTTTTAGTCGAGTTGTTTTGTTTTGTTTTGTTCTGTTGGTTCGTTACCTGATTTGGCAATACACAAGGTCCAATTTCCATTCAATCCCATTTTTGTGCAAAATGATGCGATGCGATACTTAGAATACAAATACAACACTTTTTGAACAAAAAGCCATTTTCATTCTATCATGTTTCCTTTTTACAACATTTTACAACAAGGTACAAGTTTTGAAGAAAATAAAACTGCCTAAGTTGTACAATGTGCTACAACTACATGTAAAAAGAAAAATAAAGCAAGAACACCTGCATTAGTGCTATCAAGCTCAAGACCGAGAGGCCCTCTTCACCCTCTTTGGCTGAGTAGCCTCTGCGCCACCATCGTCGGCATCTCTGTCTGAATCGGAGCCACCGTCCTCAGAAGCCTCCTCGGTGTCGCCCCCACCCTCCGAACCGGAGCCAGAGTCATCATCCCTGCCTGCGGATGTCTCCAACTGAGGATGAGCTGACTCCTCCTCCTCGCTGGACTCGTAATCCTGTCTGGTAGGTGCCCTACGGCCGCAAGTCGATGACCCTCTCCTAGCTGCTCGAGAAGGCCTAGATGGCCCGGGCTGTACAAGTGCGACCTGAAAAGGGAGTTTGAATACATCAGCCAGAGTATATATATCAGAAGCAAGAATGATGCATGGAGTGAGTGCATGTTGATATAGCATGTGAATGTGGTGTGTTAGATGCGCTCTACACATGAAGTGAATCGATGCAGTGAAATGATCAATTTCAGTATGTCATCATAAATATGATAAATACAAGAAGACTGGAAAATACCGGGATACTGTAGGAGTGCAGCAGTGTCTCCCTCCGCAAGACCATGCCCTCGAGTGAGGCCACCACCCTGAGCTATCCTTCAGTATACTCTCTGGGAGGCTGCAGGCACAAGTTCAAGTTATCAGTGAATGAATGTCTAAATATCTAAGTGATAAATGAAACTGTGAAGCATACCGGTGGTGAGTCAGGGTCACTGACGTATCGATGATCGGGTAGTGGAGGCTCTAATGGAATCTGGTATGGTGTCCCATACTACGAGCCTGTCAGCCTGGTCGGAAGATCTGGCCACCCGGCACACTGCCAAGTCGAGGGCATCCATCCAGTCCCGCCCCTCGATGTGCCGGCCCCGCTGGTCGAAAGAACGTCTCCAGCGCGGGCGCAACTCGAGGAAGTCATGTCAGCAGCTCTCCTCCTGAGGGTACAGACACCTGACAGCAGAGGCATCAGGTACGTATGGCAATATGTTGCATAATCCCCCTCCTCTAGGAACAGGACCGCATCAATACCCAACATAAGGTCCTACGCCTTCTAGGGTGTGAGACTCCCTGTGGACCGCACCTCCGGTGGAGGCAGTGAGGGGACGTCCTGATCAGAGTTGCCCATCGTCTGGCGTATGAAGCGCTCTCCGAGAAACCAGGCTCTGCCGACTGGCCCCTCAAACAAGACCCTGTATCGGGAGGAGCCCCATGCCCCAACAAACAAAAATTGAGGATTCCCTGGCATGTCAATCCAAGGCTGCCAGGTGACCTGCGGGTAGCAAATGTATACAATGATTATATGTCATAAATTTGCAAGATGAATCAAAGTTGAAACCATGAAGAACTGAGAGTTTTAGATTACCTCTGTCGCCCGTACAGTGTCGAAGAACTGCCGGAGGAAGAATAGAGTCTCCCGAGGCCTGGGCCGGCACCTACCCTCAAATCTGCGTGAGTAAGGGATCTCAAGAGGTGCCTCGACCTCGAGCTTAGGGGCCAGTGTCGGGAAGTATGCATAAACCCACAGCTGTGAAGGGCAAGACAGTGGCTGTCAGAATGCAGAATGTATAGAAAATACAGAATGCTGAGTGCAGAATGCGAATACAAAATGTATAGAAAATACAGAATGTTGAGTGCAGAATACGAATACAAAATGGATAGAAAATACAGAATGCTGAGTGCAGAATGTAGAATACAGAATGTAATGTGTGCAGTATGCAGTGTACAGATAATGAAAAGCAGAAATATAAAATCGAGAGGGCAGAATGTACCTCCCAGGCTCGCCAGTAGCCTCCAACTATGGTCCCCCGCTTACGGGAGGTCGCGCTCATGTAGCAATAAAGGGTAGCGAGGGCAGCGCCACCCCAATCAAAGAGCCGGACCTGTGATAGGTCCACCAGGGCACTGAGCAGATAAAGCCCGACTGTGTTCCCCCTGTCGGAGAATAGAGTGGTCCCGAGGAGGAACATCAAGAATCACCGGGCATACTACTGTATGGCCTCAATGGTCATGGGCGTAGTCCCCCTGTACCGCTCGGAGTTCAGGTGTACCTGACCCCGCCTGATGATCTGTTGATCGGCGGACGGGCTCCGAGCAGATAAATCCAAGCGGCCCCCCACTCACCCATATCTGCTTCATATGGGATTGGCCGGCCTGCCACATCAAGGCCCGTAAGCATGGAGAAGTCATATGGGGTCATCGTCATGTCCCCGGTGGCTAAAAAATGGAAGGAGTTGGTGGTGTCCCACCATCTCTCTACAAGTGTGCCCAGGAGGGTCCTGCTCGCTGGATGACATGACAATCCTGCACAGAATGGGCCAAACCCTGCCTCGTCCACAATATGTCGGACAGCATCTGGGAGCTCCATATACCACTCCTTCGCGAGGATCGATCCATAACCCTACGTGAAACAAGAGGATACCTGCATTCAGAATGAACAGATGTTTTCAATTTCAAATTGAAAAGTATGAGCTGTGTGTTCAGAATGAAAAGTATGAGCTGTGTGTTCAAATGGAAAAGTGTGAGCTGTGTGTTCAGAATGAAGAATGTGAGCTGCGTGCCAATGAAAAAGTGTACTGCATTATGGACTGCATGTTCAGATTGAGCAGTGTGCTGTGTTATGAAAAAGTGTACTGCATTATGGACTGCGTGTTTAGATTGAGCAGTGTGCTGAGTTATGAAAAAGTGTACTGCGTTATGGACTGCGTGTTCAGATTGAGCAGTTTGCGATGTTATGAAAAAGTGTACTGCGTTATGGACTGCGTGTTCAGATTGAGCAGTGTGCTATGTTATGAAAAGGTGTACTGCGTTATGGACTTCGTGTTCAGATTGAGCAGTGTGTTGTGTTATGAAGAAGTATACTGTGCTATGGACTGCGTGTTCAGATTGAGCAGCGTGCTATTGTAGACGCGCCCTTGGGCCTCTCTCTACAGTTCGGACTCGATTTGTGTCACGGTTCTAAATCTTGAACCAAAGAGTCCAAATCCGGCAAATCGTTTTGAGAAAAACAGATTTTTGAAAGGAGTGCCAAACATGGACTGCTTTGCCAGATACAGAGTCGCCACCTAAATATTTTAAAATGGGGAAATTTAGGAAACCTTGACTCGGTGCCGAAGGCCACGTGTCCGTCATCACCAAAGTGGTCTTGGCTCGGGAGCTTGGGTACGATCGGGGAAGGTCAGCTATGAGCACCCCCTTTCGCCCGGTCCGAAGACCGGCCTCTACTAACCGTGATATCTGATTTTGAAAACATTACATGTTCTTATTCCGGTTATTAGCCTAGAATTACTATGTTATGCGCACAGCAAACAAGTATAGACTAGATTGCCTAATTTGGAAATAAGCATTGTATATCCGTTTGTTTCGAAAACACTTTGGAATTTGCTACTCGCAAGTAGGCTAAAATACGGATTTCAATGAGTTTTCCAACTCAAGCAATCCAACCTCCACCCACAGGCAGTCAAACAGTTTATCTCACATAAGCACTTAGCCGCATGGTAAGCGTACTGTTATGTTAACATTCACACGCATGCGATATGCTAAAGCATAAAGACTTACATCGTACTCCGTGCCAAAACAATAAACCAGTTAGCAAACATGCATGACCTAGTTCATGTTAGAATGACTAATGCATCACAAGCAAGGATGTGATTTAGAGTAGGCTCGGCTAACCCTAAAATGGCATGTAAGGTGCAATCCGTTGATGCACGTATTCAATTTGGAAATTGAAAATACAATGCAGTTTGTATGATGTACCGAGCCCGATGCATGTCAACAAATGCATGAATGCACGCATGCATAGCATAAAGTATGCTAAAATAAACGTGCCCTAATCTACCATCAAAGCATGTAAATAAAAGGGAGAAAGAAGTGGGGGTTGGAAGACATACACACCACTCACCCACACTTATTACAGACTTGCCCTCGCTCGGAGGGACCAAAAGAATATACAATTTAATTAACTACGCAAGCTAATTAAATATTACAAACCCATTAAATTAATCAAATAAATTAATTAATCTAATTAAAGCAGTAAACTGCCTCGAGATGAGGGCCGGATGCAACGCATGCTCGGGACTTGCTCGGAATTGCACTGCCATGCTTAGATTGCCTCTGTTTTCCCTGCTCTACTCCTCTGAAAACTGCCAAAGTCTCAGGGATGCCTTTCTGAACACTGGGGATCATCACCGGCTGAATAGAACTTCCATCGGCAGTGAATTGAGCTCATCGGCACTGAATTCATCCACCGGCCATCTATTGACTGCCGGTCGGCACTAAGTGCTGACGGTCGGCACTGAATGTCTGCAGAACCTGTAACTCACAGCAGCAGAGGGCAAAAACTTGCATGGCAATGTAATTCCAGCAATTTATGCATCAAACACATTCCTTATCATGTTAATGACTCAAAGGAGGATGTGCCTCGATTCTCGGGCCACCAATCACGCATTTCCATGCATGATGGCCCAAAGAACCAAATGTGCACTTTCAATTTCAAATGCATGCAAACCATATAAACAAACAAGGGCGCCGAACCTCTATCATGTTTATCTCAAGAGGCCTAGCATGCATGTCAATGCAATGAAATCCTAAGCATGTTGGCTAGCATGCAATATGGACAATACAAGGCCCGTATGTAAGCATACAAGCAAACATGTAAGGCAAGCATGCAAACCAAATAAAAGGTGGACTTAAACATGATCTAGGCAACTCTAACTAGGCCTAAAATCAGTAGCCAAAATGCTAAGTATGAGAGCTAAACACACATGCACATATACACATGTTAAGGCACACAACTTAGGCATTAAACAAACCACTCTCAAGCACACTTGAAAGGAGATAACATGGATGATTAGCATGCAACATGAGCTCTAAAATCATGTCAAAGTGTGGTGCTAAACCAACTCAAAATAGACCAAACAAGGCATGCAAATGGTCCAAGACTTAAAGCAAGTCAATGAGGCATTGAACTATACTTATGCAAGACAATTATGGCATGCATTAAACAACTAAAAACAGGTTTTTAGCATGTTAAAACAAAGCCAAAAGGCTACTTAGATGGCATCTAAGAGGCTTGAAACCAAAGGCATGCACAATGACCAAAACATGGAGCATTCAATACATGCTTTTAAAGCATTAAAGAGGCGACTAAGGCAAGCATACAAGCACACCAAAGGGACTGAAATGACATGCTAGATGGTTCCAAACCATCAAAATGAGGTAAACAACACATGCTACACATGCATGCTCAAAGGCTAGCAAGCCTAAAATGCAAAGGGGCTATATAATGCATGCCAAGATCAACCCAAATGACTATCGACAGAGCTAAAACATGTCAAAATAAGCACAAAACATTCACAAATCTAAGCCTAAAGCATGCTCAAATTAGGGCTAACAACCTAAGGCATGTTAAGGCAATACAAGGCATTACATGGCAACTATGCTAAGCATGCATAAGGGACCAAAACCAACACATAGCAATGTTAAATCATGATATCCTAAGCATGAATAACAGTCCATACATGCTCAACACACACTCAAGCACAATGCTCCCTCAAGAGGCAAAACTTGCCCTTTTCAAGGACATCAAGGAGAGGGGGTGACCCCCTCCTTCTTAGGACTTTAAGGCATCATCTTCACCACTGAAATCCCTCAAGATTTCAGTGGTGAAGAGACCCAAACACCAAAATCCCGGATCTCAACAAAATAGCACAAAATGAGGCCTTTTCAAGGCCTAAGGGTGGTCAAACCTCCCCAAAGCACAAAACACTCTTAATAGACAATAAAGAGGACTAAAAAATAGAACTTTTATGTGTTAATCACTAAGCACAAAAATAGTTCTAAGCTATGCAAAAAAGGAGTGCAAAAATGGGGTAAAAAGGGGGAGTTTTTCACCCTTGTTGACCACCTTCACAAGAGTTGATGTTGTTGCTTCCTTGAGCTCAAATCCAGCCAAAAACCTCAAAGACAACCTCTTGGAACCTCAGAAACCAAGAAAAGGTGAAACACTAGGTGTTAATGTGCAATAGTATGAACAAATGCACCTAGAACACTTAAGAGAGAGAGGTATAGAGATATGATATGTATCAATCCTAGACCTAAAACCAGAGCTCTCTCTGAGTTGTTTTCTCTCCAAAAAGCCAACCCTAAAGCCAAGGGGGGAGGCCTCCTCTTATAGAAGAGGCAATCTTGTAAGCTTAGTCACTAAGCAAAACAAGAAGTGCATCCCTCCATACACGTGTATGGAGGGGAAGCCAAAGCCATACAGCTGTCTAAAAATATCTCCAAAAGCAGCTGAACAGTAGCCGGCTGGGCAAAAATGTCATTTTGACAAAATTGACTGCCGACCGGCACAAAAGAGTGCCGACCGGCACAATATAGTGCCGATGGCAACAACAACCAGCCGGTGGCCTCTAGCCACTGCCGGTGGTGTGTGGGGATGCCTCAAAAGGCACTCCCTGCCCCTCCAAGGCAGAACACAAGTGTTTGGTGCAAAACCAAACACAAAACAATCGAGTTCGGAGATCCTGAGGCAAGGCGCGTAGCCGAGAACTTCGGGAACTCCAAACGAACACAAACATGGATAATCACCGAGTGTTCAAACGGTGACGTCCAAGTCTTGAGGATGGTCAAAAATGGGGTGTCTACAGCTATAAACCGAATACTGTGCTATGGACTATGTGCTCAGATTGAGCAGTGTGCTATAAACCGAATACTGTGCTATGGACTGCGTGTTTAGATTGAGCAGAATGCTGCGTTATGAACTGTGTGTTCAGATTGAGTAGTGTTATGAGCTGTGTGTTCAGATTAAACAGAATGATGTGCTATGAACTGTGTGTTCAGATTGAGTAGTATAATGAGCTGTGTGCCTAAGATGAGCTGTGTGCCCAAATGTGCTGTGTGCCCAAATGAGCTGTGTGCCAAATTGGCAAAGTGTTATGTTATGAGCTGCGTGCAAAGTAAAAAGAATACTGCGTTATGAACTGTGTGTTCAGATTAAGCCGTGTGCCAACTAAACAGAATACTGTGTTATGAACTGTGTGTTCAGATTGAGCAGTGTTATGAGCTGTGTGCCAACCAAACAGAATGCTGTGTTATGAACTGTGTGTTTAGATTGAGCAGTGAAATGTGCTGTGTGCACAAATGAGCTGTGTGTTCAGATTAAACAGAATGATGTGCTATGAACTGTGTTCAGATTGAGCAGTATAATGAGCTGTGTGCCTAAGATGAACTGTGTGCCCAAATGTGCCGTGTGCCAAAATGAGCTACGTGCCAAATTAACAAAGTGCTGTGTGATGAGCCGTGTGCCAAATTAGCAGAATGCTGTGTATGAAACGTGTGTTCAGAATCAGTGAAGTGCTATGTGTATGAATATGTTCAGAACGAGCAGATATGATATATAGCAAAAACATGAAATGTGCGAGAAATGCAAAAGTAAAGTACGTACCTCATGCGCGCGATGAGATAGATGGGACTCCGGCTCCTGTAGCAGCAAGTCTGTGGGTGCCCGCCGCGCAAAGTCCGTGAAATGGTGAAAGGTGCTAGGAGGTAGAATATGCTCCTGCGGGTCATACTCCTCTGGGTCGAACGGCCAAATCCTCGGAGGCAACGGTATAATGTCCGGGCTAGTCCTCTGCATATGGAGAACCTCCGCCATATGGAATATCATCGGTGATCTGAAGAAATCTGCAAAATGATACGAAAACGAGCGCAATGAGCCAAAATTACAAAAAGTCAACAAAAGTCAATGCCCGAGAAAAGGTGCTAAACTTTGAGACAAACATACCTTAAGTGGTGAAAATGGAGAAAGAAGCTCTGAAACAAATTTTAACCGGTTCAAAATGAAGAGAATCGAAAGTTTTCGCGAAACAACTTCGCGTGGGGCGTTAGAAAACGCGTATAAAGTGCAAATATGAGAGAGAAAAGGGTCTAGGGAGGAAGAGAAGTTGATTTCGGCCTTGGAGGTGTGAGCAAAACTGATTTGGAGTTGTGTACTTAAAGATCCGAGCATTAAAAGGCAAAATTGCCCTTGTTTTCATAAACTGGTCGACCAGCCAGTTTTTCTGGTCGACCGACCACTTTGGTGGTCAACAAGTGGTCGGCCACTAGCCTAGGTGGTCGGCCATCCTTCCTGGGTGGTCTCCAAGGTCCCTTTGTTCTCCCTATGTGTTTTGGTGATGATTG
Organism: Camellia granthamiana; assembly: GCA_036172215.1. NCBI lineage: Eukaryota > Viridiplantae > Streptophyta > Magnoliopsida > Ericales > Theaceae > Camellia > Camellia granthamiana. The sequence goes on from CM069907.1 coordinate 116,272,745, forward strand.
GAGTTCTTGGCTCTCGAGAAAGTACAAGAAAAGTACACTTTTCGGCTCAAGAATGTCTCCGCGGAAACTTCAATTCAAGTCTTCGATGCGTGGCTCATCGTTGTTCGTCAAGAGCAAGGTGTATCCTTTTTGAATATGTTGTGACCCCTTCGAGAGGTAAATCGGAGGTTACTGTTGAGTTGCTCTCTTTAAGTTGCAACTTCAAGTCTTCGATGCGTGGCTCATTGTTATGCACCTACTTCACTCGCGTTGTCACGCACTTTTCACTTTGCTTGCGTTGTTGCGCACTTTTCACTTGCATTGTTATGCTCGTTCCGGTTGCATTGTTATGCATTTTTCACTTGCATTGCTATGCATGTTTCCATCGGTATTGTGTATGCACGCGTTTATCTCATATTGGAATTGCATCTTGATGTAATGATTGAACATGTGCTTCTAACTATATTGTACCTGTTGAGTTGTTTTCTTATGCAGGCATGATATTGTATGTATGGTTCATTTAAGGCTGGTGTGACCAGACGGTATTGTTTGTACTCTATGTGAGACGTATCGAGAATTGTATAATTCTCTTACATCCTTTCTGCATGTAATGTAGTTTGGTTTGAATTCGCTTGCTTAAACTATTGCATTTATTGTGTATAACTACTTCATTACAGCTTTCTATGCATGATCATAAGTTATGTTCGGCTTTGTGCATGTTATTTGCATTTTGTCCCAGCCTGCGGGCGCATCTCTTTGTTATCTTGCCTGTTTGTCTAAGTCTTCGGCCTTGTCAAAAATGGATCGTCTCTGGGCTTTGACATTCACTCCTGCCACTTATGACTTCCAAGTTCTGTCAAAGAGGGGCAACTGTAGACACATCATTTTTGACCGACCTTAAGACTCAGACGTCATCGATTGAGCGCTCGGTGATGGTGCATATTGTGCTCGTTTCAAGTTTCCGGAGTTTTGGCTGAATGCCTTGTCTCCGGGCCTTTGAACTCTTTGTGCTTTCGCTCGATTTGTGGACCGAATCTTGTTTTCTCTTCCCGGAGGGAGGGAGAGGTCTTGTAGACCATCTCTTTGTGGTCATAGACCACTTTTTGTGGTCGTAGGCCACTTTTTCCGTTTGGAGACTAGTTTTCGATTTTTGGAGCTTTCGGCCACGCGCCTTGTCTCGGGACCGCTTAACATTCTCCGTTTGGCGTGGTTTTTGAACCATGCCTTGTTGCCTTTGCCTAGAGGAACACTGTCATCCGAGAGACCACTTTTGTGGTCGTATACCACTTTTGATGCCCGTAGACTAGTTTTCGAGACTTTCAACCGTGTGCCTTACCTCCCGATCTCTCGTCTTGTATCCGCTTTGGTTTGTTTTTGGAACAAACCTTGTTTTCCTTGTTTGGAAGGTGGTACAAGGGTGGGAGACCAGTTTTTCCCCTTGGAGACCACTTTTCCTCATGCCAGCCAGTTTTCTGGTCGGATAACTGGCTTTCTTGGTCTTTGGGCCACCTTTTCTGGTCGGGCACCACACCACTTGCTTGTTTTCAGTGTGTAGACTTCTCCTACCCCTGGCTGACCAGTTTTTGTTTTGGGAGACCACTTGTAATGGTCGGCCGACCACTTTTAGTAGCTGGCCGACCACTTCAAGTGGTTGGCTGTTTTTTGTCACCTTTTTGGAGATATTTTCTTCCAGCTGGCACAGTTGGAAGGCACCAGAACCATCCTCCATACACGTGTATGGAGGGATGGCCTTGAAGCTTAGCATCCTTGAGAAGCTTTAGCTTTTGTTCTCTATAAGAGGGAGGCTCCTCCTCTCTCCTCTATGTTCAAAAAATTGGTGGTTTGAGTTATACATACACACTTGTATCTATATCTCTCTTTTGCTCTTGTTTTGTGCCTTAAAGTGTCATTTTGTTTCACTTTTGCACACAAACACACACTCAAACACCATCCTTTTGTTGCTAAGGTGCTTAGGAGTTGGTTTTGGTGTTCTTGGGTTGGTTTGAGCTTGAAAAACCTGCTAGAGTTGCAGTTTTAAAGAGGGTCTTCAAGGGTGAGCTTCTAATCATTCAAACCCCCATTTTTGCTTAAGCTTTTAGCCTTATTTTCATGCTAATTTAAGCTTAACTTTCTACTAGAAAAAGTTCTATTTTTGCATGCTTTAAATGTTTGTTTAAGGTCACTTTTCTGTTGGGGGTGATCTACCCCCTCTTAGGCCTTGTTTTTGAGCCATCCCTTTAGGCTCTTGTTCTAGCCTTTGCATGACCTTTCTACCACTGAAATCCAGAGGATTTTCAGTGCTGAAAAAATGGTTTTGGGGTCCTAAAAAGGAGAGGGTCATCCCCTCTCCTTGTATTTTGAATACTTATTTCATATGCCTCATGTTTGAGCATGTTTATTAAGCTTGTGTTGGCTTGTTCTTAGCATGTATTTGGGGTTATTTCAGCATGTCATGCCGCTGTTTTGGTTTGGTTTGGTCACCCCTTGCATGCCTTGTGCACTTGTAGTGTAATCCTCAAAAACTAGTCTTGTATGCTTCATGAAGTAGCATGTCATTCTAGCTTGATTTGAGTCCATCTCAGCATGTTTTTGGTGGTATTTTGCCATGTCATACCTCTGTTAAGGTTTGGTTTAATAGCCCCATGCATGCTCCATGCACTTGTAGTGCATTTCCATGAAGTAGCCTAATGTGTCTCATGCTTTAATGTCATTCTAGCATGCTTTTGGCTAACTCTAAGAATTTTGTTCATGTTTTACTATGTTTAAGGTCTGATTTGTGTTGTTTTGGTCATGCATGCCATGCTTTGCATAGCTATAATGCATTTATAGCTTGTTAGTTTTGTGTATCGAGTCCACTAGCATGCATTGCTTGGCCTATTTGAATGATTTGACATCATTTGTTATGTTATTTCAGTGCATGTTTCATGGCCATAACACTTACATTTGTCACTTATTCAATGCATTGGAGGGTTGGTCCTTTATGCCTTTGGAATAGGTCATTGCGTATGCCTTCATGCCTAAGCTTGCGAGCTATCATTTCAATGTGTTTTTGGGGTTATATTATGCCATGATATAACTCTGATTTTTGTTGCTTAAGTCATTCCATGCTTGGTCTTAATATGTGTAGTGTAATCCACCTTATTTGCCTTGTATGCATCATGCCTTATGCCCTCCGTGCTAGCTTATTTTGGCTTCCTTCCATACATGTTTTAGTATCATTTTTGACATGTTCTACGACTGTTTTGGGTTGCCTTTGCCATATGCTTCATGTTTTGCATAGTTGTAGTACAAGTGCTCTTGCTAGCTTCAGTAGCTTTGGGCACCATAGCATGCTTCATTTGTATCATGTATATGATTTGGCATCATTTATCATGTTATTTCAGAGCATTTAGCATTGCCATGTTCCCACTTCATTCACTCTTTAAGTGCCTTTGAGTGTTGCGCATTGTTGTCTAGTTTATAGCTTAGCTTGTATGCTTGCATGCCTAGGTCCTTTGAGCCCCTATCTCAGCATGTTTAGGTCTTTGTTTTGACCTACTTGTGCTTTGTCCATGATTGGTTCATGCATTTGTGCCATGTATTGCATGCCCCCTTGGTAGTCCTCTTTGTAGCTTTAATGCTTTAAGGACCATTGCATGCTTTGCTTGTGTTGTTTGAATGATTTGGCATCATTTCTTACCTTATTTCAGTGCACTTGGTGTTGTTACACTTCCATGTTTGTCACTCTTTGAGCACTCCTGAGAGTTGTGCTCTTAGGCCTCTTTGATGGGCCATTGTATGTGCTATGCTTGTATATGCTTCATGTGCCTTAATTTTATCACCATTGGCCACTGATTTGGGCATGACTCGGGTCTACCCCCTTTTGGTTTAAGTCCATTTAGCATGTTTATTTACATGTTGTTCGCATGCTTATTGTTCAGTGCATTAAGTATGCCATCTTACATTGCATTGTGCATGCCATGTGGTTATTTGCATTGTGTATGCCAAGTTGTTTTCTTTGCATTGAGTATGCATATCCCTAACATTGCTAAGTTGCTCTTGTAGCATTGCAATGTGCATGCATGCATTAGCATTGTTCACATGTCATTAGCTTTGTTAAGTTGATCATGTCACATTGCATTGAGTATGCCAAGTTGTTGTTTGCATTGTGTATGCCATGTTGTTGCATTGTTGTTTGGATTAAGTGTTAATCCAAGCACGAGAAACGAGGGATGCTTCATACTTGAACTGATGAAACGTGCCTCAATTCTCGATTGCCAATGCTCTTGATCAAGCATGATATAGTTTTAGGCTTTATGTGTTTACTTGTGCATTCATTTTATATTGAATTGTGCAATTTGACTTCTCGGCCATCACGCATTGAAATGCGTGATTGGTGGCCCGAGGGTCGAGAACCACACTTCCTAGAGCTTATGAAATGATAGGGAGGGTGGTTGTGCATACATATCTTGCAAATACATTGCCATACCCTTTCTTGCTCTCTGTTGCAGCAAAGTGGAGTCTGACAGCAACAACTGGTCAGTCGACTAGTATTACAAGCTGGCCGACCACTTTTTCTAGTTTTTTAGCAAGAAAAGTGGTCGGCAGGTGGTCTCCTTCCTCAACAACTGGTCGGCAGTCCTCCCACAAGTCCCCAAGGTGAGTTGGAAGCTTTCTGGAGCTTGGTGCAAAGTTCTGAAAACAATTGCAAACAGAGGCAAATTAGGGCATCGCGACGGATTTCCGAACGAGGCGACCGGGCATGCATGCACTCTTCTCCCTCTGGAGCTCCTGCTTTACTGCTTTAACTTAGCTAATTTGCTTAGCTAGTTTATGCTTTGGGTCTGTAATTAAGTAGTTAATGCGTTAACTATTCAATTTGTTTTGTAATAGCTTAATTAGTTAACTAGGATTAGTTAGATAGTTTTGTTGTGTAATAATTAGTTTAATTAGCTTAGATTAGCTAGTTAACTTTTATTCGGACTCTCTCTCGAGAGGGCCAACTGTTGTAATAAGCATGCGTGTGTGTGATGCATGTCTTCCAACCTCCATTTCTTTCTCCCTTTTTACTTAACCGTTTACTATGGCTAGTTTTAGGACATGTTTCATGGTTAGTTTTATCAAGTTGTATCTCATATGCCATCTTAGAATAGCCGAGCCTATTTCTAGTTGCATTTTGCATGTGTTGCATTAGCCATCTTAACATGAACTAGGATCATGCATGATTTCCAACTAGTTCTCTACTTTGGCTTGGAGTACAGTGTAAGTGTTTACGCTTTAGCATACTGCATGTGTGTTAGTGTTTCCATGTTAGCATGTTTGCCATGAGGCTAATTGCTTATTTGTTATAACTGCCTGAATGCCTGTGGGTGAAGGTTGGATTACTTGAATTGGAACAATTCATTGAAATCCGCGATTTAGCCTACTTGCGAGTAACAAACTTTAAACCGTTTTCAAACAAACGAATATGCAATGTTTTGTTCCAACTTAAGCGATCTAGTCTATACTTGTATGTTGTGCACATCACATAGTAAATTCTAGTTAATAACCGAAATAAGAACACGTGTTTTCAAAAAAAAAATCATGTTAGTAAAGGCCGATCTTTGATCAGGCGAGCGGGTGTGCTCATTACATAACCTTCGCCTCTCGTACCCAAGTTCTCGAGCCGAGGCATACTTTGGTAATGACGGACACGTGGCCTTAGGCACAAGTTAGGGTTTTCTAAATTTCTCAAAAACAAAACATTTAGGTGGCGACTTTGTATCTGGCAAAGTAGTCCATGTTTGGCACTTTTTTATAAAAATCAGTTTTCCGAAACGATTTGCCGGATTTGGACTCTTTGGTGATTTATCGGTCTCACATTGCACTTTGTAAGATTAGATTCAAAACCGTGACATTGAGTCCGAACTTGTAGTAGCTAGAGAGCAAACTGGGGATTCGCGCCCTCGCAAGCGCGGAGCTCCGTTGAGGTTCTCGGGGCACGTCTATAGTGATGCTTCTTGCGCTCAAGCGAGGTCCGTTTGTGTTTGGTTGCTTGAGCGACCACTTCTTCGCTCGAGCGAGCCCTGTATATATCAGTTCGCAGCGGCAGGTTTATACATCACTTTTCATCTCCTTTTCATCTCAAACCCCAGATCCGGTAGCCTCTCTCTCTATATACATTCTCTCTCTACAAATACTCCATATTTTAGAGGTTCTCTACCCTAGCCCCTTTGTTAAAAAGGTAGAGCTTCGCGTGGGCTACGTTTTGGTCCAAAAAATCTTGGATTTGGAGCATCTTGGGTTTCTCTCTCTCTCTCTCTCTCTCCTTTGAGCTTCTCCATTTAAGGTAGGGATAATCTACTCATTTTTATGAGTTTTAACATAAATGTTGGGCATTTGTATAAATGTAGGGATTTTGGAAAGTTAGGGTTTGATTTGTGATTATAAAAGAGGGGTTTCTGGGTTTTGGACTCTATTGTGAATGTGAGGTTTTGAAATGGGGTTATGGGTGTACAATTGATGAAATTGAGCCTTAGAAGTGTTATTTGAGAAAGAGGGAAAAATGCCCTAATTGGGATTAAATGAATTATTTGTCATAATAATGAAATTAATTATGGGAATACATAATTGAGTTGGAAATAACGAATTGGGGGAAAATGTAATTGATTGGTATAAGCTGCATTGAAAATCGCTTACTTATGGAAAATGTGTTGATTTATCTGTTTGATAAATTTAATTATCTGTTTAGAAATAACTGTTTTGGGTTATCGGTGGAGGATAGCCGTGATTGTTATAGAACTGCATGACGATTAGGTAAACTGAAACTAATCGATTGAATCATGTCATTCAATATAACGGTTGGATTAACACATTTAATATGTGCTTTAATTGATCATTGCATATGATAAAGTGTTCAAATACATTGCATATTTATCTTTGTTTGAGAGGAGATAAGGGATGTACTCCATGGTTTGAGAGGAGATAGGGGATGTACTGCACTGTTTGGAAGGAGATAGGGGATGGACTCCATTGATAATTAAGTTGGCCGGAGTGTCCAGGGTGAAAGTCCCGAAACCTTATATACATGTAAATGATGTTGATGATTGAAGTGTTTGATAATATGAGTTGTAGTCTCATTTTGAATTGTTGATGAATTGAAGTGTTGTCTTTATGAGTTGTAGTCTCATTTGAATTACTTGGATAAACGAACCTTGTCAATAAAGTGAATTGGAAATAGAAATGAAATCGGGTTGAAAGATGAATATGAATGTTGATTGGTTATAGAAATGGTGTAAATCGATGTACATGTGTTGAACATTTATCAGATGCTAATGTTTTAGTTATTTCTTATATTTGGTTTAGCATATGTCTACTGGGCTTTGGCTCACCCTACTTGGGATGCCATTTTTCAGGTACGGGCGATATGTCACCTCCAAGGGTATAGCTCGGGAGGTTTTAAAGCTGAAGGCTTCATTTTGTTGTTTTGTCTATACTTGTACTTAAATGTAAATTTAAGCCGAGGGCTTTACTTGTAAAAGAGTTAGAACTCTTCTTTTGTGTAACCAAGTAACAACTTGGAAAAATGTAAGCCACAGGGCATTCTATTATTTTTGTAAACATTTGGAACTTTTATAAAATGCCCTTTTGTAATATTAACTTTGATGTATGTATGAAAATGTGATTATTTATCATGAATATAGAACTGTTAAATGTTGGGATTGTGTATTATTTTGAGGGCGTTACAACTTTGTATCAGAGCGTACCGGATTTGAATACTTTGGGTACGTGGGAAATGGTTAGTACCATAATGGGTTTGTCTCGCTTGTTAGAAACTTATGTATGATGTTATGTACTTATGTGATAACATGCTTATGTGACTATATGGGTATGGAATTTAGTTTCTAGGATGTTGATCGGGGTCTATGGGTTTCTGGGAGTCCTGTTGGAAAGGCACTTGATCACTGTCGTTTCTAACTAGAACTTTAGCGATGCCACGGGACGGTCATTATCCGGAAATGAAATTCGTTAGTGCTTATGTGGTTATGTGCTTATATGGAGTGAATTACAGTTGTCCAATGTATTAGGACACGAGTGAAATAGCTTCGGCACATTTGTGAATGTTCTAATCCTTTTGTTACCTTTATTAGGATGTCAGGACAAGGACGTGGTGGTAGGCGTAGGCCGAGGAGGTAGGAGATGCCTATACCGGATGATATTTCGGCGTAGGAGGAAGGGATTGGTCAGGCCAACGTGGCCGAACCAGTAGGTCAGCAGATCATGGGCGCCTTAGCCCATGAGATGGAAGGAGCATTGAGGAAATCCATGGACATTCTCAAGGCTGAGAATTAAGTCCGGGCCCATGTAGCTGAGGCAGAGCCGTCTTTTCTGAAGAGGAGTTTTTCTGGTCAAATCTGGACGACTTTTTGGGTGATCCAAAAGAGTCACTGAAGGCTGACAAGTGGCTAAAGCAGATGACGAAGACGTTTGAGATGTTTGGCATCGAAGACGGAGGTTTGCGAGTGACCTTGGTGTCCTTCCAGTTGAAGGGAGACGTGAGTCAATGGTGGAAGTTTGTTCGGGGGCGTATTGGAGGGACTTGGGAGGCTTTCGTTGATGCCTTTCAGGAGAAGCTTTTGCCTCCCACTATTAAGGAGAAATTGAGGGATCAGTTCTGTCAGCTCAAGCAGCTAAATACACCAGTGGCGGAGTTCGAGGCCACCTTTACTAGTCTATCCAGGTTTGCAACTGAGTTAGTGGCGCTGAGGAACGCTGTTGTTTGGAGTTTGAGAAGAAATTGAGGACCGAACTTATTTTCCAGTGGCCAGGTCCATGACTAGGAAGTATAGGCGCTTTGTGCAGGCTGCAGCCCATCTTGAGACCATTATGCCTGCTGAGGATGAATGGATGAGGGCTCCAGGAGGAGTCAGGAAGGTCAAGGGGATGATAAGAGGCAGAGGGGTTCTAACCCTCAGCAGTCTCAGGGAGCACATTCTAGATCTACCTTTCCAGTACTAAGTTCAGGTTCTGGGAGAGGCGGTCAGGGAGACATCATTTATTACAAATGTGATCAGCTGGGCCACAAGTCTCCAGCTTGCCCGCAAAAGGGAGGAGGGCAGAGAGCAGCTTCATCTTCAGCTCGTCCTCAGAGCCAGAGTCAAGGCAGAGGCCAGCCGCTCGCTTGTTATCAGTGTGGGTAGCAGGGCCCCTGAGGAGGTTTTGCCCGCAATTTAGTGGCATATCTGGTGCATCTGGTTCGAGGCAGACACAGAGTCATCAGCCAGCTCAGTCAATTCAGGCCTCGAAGGGCAATCAGGGAGCCTCTTCAGCTCAGTCTGTGCAGCAGTCTTATGCTCCAAGGGGGTGAGCAGGTAGATTAGAGACCTACAGGAGCGTGTGCATGCTATTACAGCACAGAACCTTGTACCGACTCCATCTGTTGTGAGATGTACCTTTTTCTTTTGCAACTCGGTTGCTAATGTGTTGATTGATACGGGTGCATCCCACTCCTTTATATTTGCTGCATTTGCATCTGTTTTGGGGTTGGAGTTGGTGCAGTTAACTTCTCCTATTTGTGTAGTTTCACCTATTGGGGGTGAGTTGGTTTTGAAATAGGGGTGTCGGGGTTGTGATATAGAGGTCGTTGATCGCCGGCTTCCATTTTCTTTTGTAGTAATGAATATGTCTGGTTTTGATGTGATTTTGGGTATGGACAGGTTATTGTCATACCAGGTTGTTATAAATTGCTACCGTCAGAGGGTTACTGTATGTACCTTGAGTGGAGTGTCCATGGTTTAGGAGGAGATAGGGGATGTACTCCACTGTTTGGGAGGAGATAGGGGATGGACTCCATTGATAATTTAAGTTGGCCGGAGTGTCTAAGGTGAAAGTCCTGAAACCTTATATACATCTGAATGATGTTGATGATTGAAGTGTTGATAATATGAGTTGTAGTCTCATTTTGAATTGTTGATTAATTGAAGTGTTGTCTTCATGAGTTGCAGTCTCATTTGAATTACTTGGATAAATGAACCTTGTCAATAAAGTGAATTGGAAATAGAAATGAAACCGGGTTGAAAGATGAATATCAATGTTGATGGGTTATAGAAATGGTGTAAATCGATGTACATGTGTTGAATATTTATCAAATGCTAATGTTTTAGTTATTTCTCATATTTGGTTTAGCATATGTCTATTGGGCTTTGGCTCACCCTACATGGGACGCCATTTTTCAAGTACAAGCGATATGCCACCTCCAAGGGTATAGCTTGGGAGGTTTTGGAGCTGAAGGCTTCATTTTGTTGTTTTGCCTATACTTGTACTTAAATGTAAATCTAAGCTGAGGGCTTTACTTATAAAAGAGTTAGAACTCTTCTTTTGTGTAACCAAGTAACAACTTGGACAGATGTAAGCCACAAGGCATTCTATTATTTTTGTAAACATTTGGAACTTTTATGAAATACCCTTTTGTAATATTAACTCTGATGTATGTATGGAAATGTGATTATCTATCATGAATATAGAGCTGTTAAATGTTGGCATTGTGTATTATTTTGAGGGCGTTACAATTATCATATCACTCGTGTTATGTACGAGATTAAACAATGATTGATAAATTTATTTTTAAATTAATTAAAAATAATTTAAAAAAAACAAAAAATAAATAATATTAAGTAAGTTTTAACTTCTTCTTTTTTTAACAAAAGAAAGTGTTTGAAATTAACATTTTAAGAGGCTTTTTGAATTTTTTAAGAGATTAAAAAAAAAAGTTAATGTATTTAGGAATGAGTTTTTTTAATTGTGTGAGAAAATACAAATATTTTTAATTTGCTGCTTACACTACAAGAAATTGCACTTTTGGCGACTACTTTTGGCGACAACGTCAATTTTTCGTAGCGAAAAGTATATTTTTAGCGACACAGTGATCAATTTCGTTGGGAAAAGTAGACTTTTACCAACGCAATTTACTGTCGTCGCTAAAAAAGCATAACATTGACTAGGCGCCAAAAATATTGGTTGGCGCCAAAATTTCATAACTTTTAGCTACGAGACTTATTTTTTAGCAACGCAATAAGCGTCGCTATTAATGTGCTTACTTTTGGCGACGACAAATTGACATGGGCAAAGAGTTAAACATTTAGCGACGATAATACTATTCGTCGGTAAAAGTTTTGGTAGTGAAATGAGGTGATTTAGTTACTTGTATATTTATTATAATTTTTCAAATTTTTTTAAATATTCTAATTATTGAATTGTAAAATTAAAGTGATCATCGAATTAGATCACAAAATGAATCTATGAAGCCCAAAAACACTCTTAAGTTTAGATAGCTAATTTGAGATAATCTAAAGTTTTTCAAAGAATCTGGTTAAATTATCAATTTCAATATGTTTGATTTTATTTTTAGAAACTTATTTTAGCATTTTTTTTCTTAAAAAACTAAAAAAAAAAATTGGTAAAAAAATAAAAAAATACTTATTATTTTTGTGTAATTTTATTTTTTAAGAGATCATAAATAATTTTTTAAATTTTAAAAATATAATTTTAATTTTTACTGTTCAATTTATTTATAACATTCATTTCAATTTTAATAATCTTTTAAAAGATCAGTTAATTTCAAATGGCATTTTATTATTGTTGTAAACCTACCGAAAACATGAAAATCTAAATCCCAAAATCCCTAAAATATTGGCGCGAAATTTCCCCGGTTTGGGTTCCTTATTCTCCTCTGATCATGGACGGGTTCCTTATTCCTCGCTGATTCCTCGCTGATTTGGGTTCCTTATTCTTCTCTCAGTTCTTAGGGTTTTTGAAGCAAATCAATTTCAGAGAAAACTGAAGGTAGTTCTTTGTCTCTCTCCTCTCTCTTGCTCTGTAACGATCTGGGTCTTGATCCCTCTGTTATTTTAATGATTTAAGTGCAGAGTGGGTTTCTGCAAGACTGCTACTGGTTTTGTATCCGGATCAAAAATGCTCTGAATGTGCTCCCTTCGAACTCGAACTCGCTAGGTTTGATTTCTACACTCGCTAGCTTTGATTTCTGCCTCTCCCCTTCTCTCTTTGATTTTGGTTTTACCCTAATGACAGTGAACAGCCAGGGAGAGGTACTAGTTAGCAATTCTCATTATGCTACGTGGGAACAGATTATTTGTAGATCTGAGTTGTTGAAATTGTTTCTTATTGTTATGAATGTGAACCCTACCTTCTATTCAAGAAAATAGGAAAGTTTTAATGCCTTTACATGTACCAAGACTGAAGACATTCCTTCCCCTGCAATCTGTTTTTGGCTCTTTCTCCCTGGTTATTCTAGTGTATTTATTGAATTATCCACACTGGCTGTTAGTTTCAGCTGCATTATTCAAAATTATTCTGTTTGGAAAAAACAGGGCAAACAATGATCAGGAAGCCACTCAACTGCCTCGTCTTATTTGCTTCACTTGCTGGCAAGTCTGCTTCATTCTCCATCTGCAGGAATCTATAATATCTGCCTTGAAAATTAATTTCCCAACATATGAGACGGCTACTTGAGTTGGAGCAAATCTCTTTGCGACCATTGTTTTCATAATGAAGGTCGCTGCAAATATAATAAGCATCTAGGTTGTGGAAATGTACTTTCATACACACAAAGGAAAGAAAAGAAAAGAAAGAAAATCAGGGTGGAAACCCAAAAGAACTCTCAAAAATCTTAAAACTAGTTATTTCATTCAAATACAACATTCTGTAAGCAGACACTATCAGCCCCCAATGAATGTTAGGGCATAAAAAATTTAAGTTACAGAAATCCCAATTTTTGGGGATAAATTTTTGTTATGGAAATCAATTTTGGACCCACAACATGTTGGAAACTCAGGAGACTAAAACCATCTTCAGCCCCCAAAAAGATACCCAGCTGCCTGGTCTTCATTACCATCAAAAAATTTTAGAGCTTGTATCACTGACTCTCTTCCAAACCCTAGCTCAACAAGCTTTGCAACTTTGGCTTCAAATTCAGGCACCATCCACACCCACTAACTTCTACGTTGTTAAACCATTTTTTTCATAAATTGTGAATTGATAAAGGATTGGAGATGCCCTAAGTTATTTTGAAAGGGCACTTTTAACTGCATCTTTAGTGTTAGTCTGTTAGGTACGTGAAATGAAATGGTGTGTACATTTTTGTTTTTATCGAGTGCTTCTTCAAACTGTATCAACATGTCCCTTGTGCATTGCATTTTCATTTTTTTTCATTCTGGGATTTGGGATGTCCCTTTCAGACCTTACATTGCTTCATCTCACATTATTTTTAAATTTTGTAGCTTCCCTGGAAAAGCTGCTGGCGTGAGAATAGCCGGCCAACGTCCTCCAATAGAAGCAGCTCCAGCCAAGAAGGTTTGTATCAAAATCCTTTTTAGTTGTTTATTTGCGTGATCCTGTTTTCAATACAGAGGGCACACATTCATATTTAGACTTTTTAAATACTTGTGTGACTATATGCAATTATGATCTTGCCATAATGTCGTTATTATAACTTAAAATAAGATGCAGACCTAGGAGAAAGGATGGGTGAGAAAAGGACTTGACCGTGTCTAAAATTGAATGGAAAGGACTTGACCATGTCTAAAATTGAATGGATTAACCCAGAAAAGTAAGGGACTTGAGCATGTCTAAAATTGAATGGATTAACCCAGAAAAGTAAGGGAAGAGCTTGAAGTCGATCCTTTCTTGATAAGTCCACATGAGTACTTTGCTCATCTTGCAGTACTCATGCAGTGCCTTTACGATAAAAATACGAGACACCTAACAACATAAAGAAAAATAGACATAAATTAAGCATAAGAAACAACATAATCATATATACTTCTTACTTGAGGTCTAGGTTCCCATAGGTGCTGTTGTTCTGATGGTTAGTCACAGTTTACCATATGGAGGTAACACTTACAGGAATCACAAATAACCTTAGAGAGAAATCAAGGAGCTTGAGGAAGGGTACATTGTCATAAAAAAAAGTTCTCATCTAGGAAACCAATGAAGAGGCCCAAGAAACAGAGGTTAAATATTGATCATTTGGATTGAAATATTGAAAATGGGTATTGAAATATTGAAAATATTGAAAACAGAGGAAACCAATGAAGAGAGAAGATATGGGAAAGTTGTTTAAATATTGAAAATGGGTATTATGTGAGAGATAAACATTGATCATTTGGATTGAAATAGAATGCTATGTGAGGGTCTAAATTTCTGCACTTGATGGAGAGTTTGTTTGTAGTGGGAAGAGTGAGAAGTAGTGGGCCTTTTGCTTTTTCAGAGTTGGAATCATGCTACGGTTGGTATTATGTGAGGATAAACATTGATCATTTGGCTCTGGTGGTTTTGTATTCTGCTCCACTGGCTTGCTTGAATTTGCTTCTGCTTCAGCTTTGGAATCACCATATTCATCTCTAGATCCCCCTGTCTTAATGCGTTTACCATCACAATCATTCTGTTCAATTGAACCAAAACTTGGCACTGTTAAGGACTTACAATCTTCATGTAGTATTCAAATAGGTGAAATTTATTCCCATAAACAATCCAGAACAAAATTCAGTTTCACTCTTATATGGCCTAATTTCATTTTTATCCTCTAAAACTATCGCCATTTTTTAAAGTTTCATCCTTAAACTATCAATTTCATCTATTTAGTCCTTAAATTTTCTGATTTCAATTCATGTAATATAATTGGAGACAATTGTACAAATCTGTAACCGTTGAAATTTGATTTGATGGACAAGAAAGTCGTTTTAAAATTCAAACAACTTAAATCATACAACTAAATACTCTTTTTTTTTTTCTTTTTCTTTTTTTTTTTTTTTAATTTTGAAAAAACTATACACCTTAAGTTACAACCAATTTGATGGGTGTTTAGTTGTATAGTTAAATTGTTCAAATTTTGAAATAATCTTACTGATTTGCAAATTATATTTCCTCATTTGCAAAATTGTCTCCAATTGGATTACATGAATTGAAAATTGAAATCAGAAACTTGAGGACTAAATAAATAGTTTAAGAATGAAATAGACAAAATAGTGATAATTTAAGGGATAAAAATGAAATTTACCATTCTTGTAATTGTCCAGCATTCCTGTATAGATCACTAAATAGGTACAATTGCTAATTCCATCAGCAATTTTCACCAAGCAGATACAGTGATCGTGAGCATTATCCAAATCACAAATAAAGTTGAACAATACTATAAAGTGAATGAGAACAAAGCTAGTTCACTACTATCATTCAATTAGTGAGGTGATTCTATATATTAGTTTTTATAATATATAGGCTTGATAGAATAAGCATCCTGATTTTGTTGATTCATATTCTTTATTGTTTTCTTTTATTCTTCCCCTCCCTTCCCTTTCAAGATGGTTCCACCAAATTCATATGTTGAAATATATTCACATACTATAAATTTTATAATAAAAAATTAAATATTACTTAAAATTAATTTTTTATAATATTTTTAAAACTAATATTAAAAAATATTATTTTTAAAAATATTATCGCAAATGTCACATTGTCAACCATATTACAGAGTAGGTGCAGATATAATAGAATTTTAAAGGATTTGTTGGTCGAAACCTTGATACAAAATTAAAAAAGCCTATAGGTAGATGCACCTTTATTGACGATGATGTGTCATATTAACTACTTTGTCTTCATGTTTAAAGAATAAATAAATAAATAATAATAATAATAAATAAAAAGGTTGTGTCCTATTGGTATTAACTACTATCTTATGATCAGCTATGGACAGGAGTTGGATGTTAATTTCTGATAGATTCAGTCAGCCATATGTAGATGGGGTGAACTCATTTATTGAATTTGCAAAGGTTCATTTGGGTGAGGGTAGGAAGATTAAGTGCCCATGCATCAACTGTTGTAACTTTTATAAGCAGGAGTATGATATTGTGAAGGCTCATTTGCTCATAAGTGGGATGATGGTATCATACACCACTTGGTTAGAACACGGTGAACTTCCAGAACACAATAACCTTGGTGAAAGCAATGGTGAGAATGACGAGGATGAAGATGAATATGATGAATTAATAGAGGACTATCAGAGGGGGAATTTTATGGAGGGTGATACTCTACAAAGAGAGGATGTACGACATTTTGATAAATTGTTAGATGCTTCCCAATGTTGCTTGTACCCAGGTTGCAAAAACTCGGATACTTTGTTATCATTAGTTATTCAGATGCTACATGTGAAGGTAGAAAAATAGGTGGAGCAATAAGTCTTTTGACAAGGTTTTGGAGATACAAAGGCGATTCCTACCAGAAGGCCATGTGGTGCCAGGGGTCAATTTACGAGTGCAAGAAGTTACTACGTGACTTGGGCTTGGGGTACGAGACCATCGATGCATGTAAACATGATTGTGTACTATTCTGGAAGGAGAATGCTCACTTGGAAAAATGTCCCACATGTCAAGCATCTAGGTACAGATTAAATGATAGCAAGGGTAAGAAGATCCCTCACAAGATATTGCGTTACTTCCCATTGACACCTAGGTTGAAAAGATTGTACATGTCTAGGAAGACGGCAAAAGACATGAGATGGCATAGTGATAAGTGTGTGGATGATGGTGTAGGAAGGCATCCGGCTGATTGTAAAGAGTGGAAGGAATTTGATTTGCATTATCCAGAGTTTGCCCAGGAGACTCGCAATGTTAGGTTGGGCCTAGCCACCGATGGGTTCAACCCTTTTGGGAACATGAGCACTTCCTATAGCATGTGGCCTGTCATACTCATGCCTTATAACCTCCCACCTTGGAGATGTATGAAGGCCCCTTTTTTCATGATGTCCTTACTTATTCCTGGACGTAATCAACCAGGGACTGATATTGATGTCTACCTAAGGCCATTGATTGATGAGTTGAAAGAGTTGTGGGAGAATGGCGTGATGACTTACGATGCCTCCACTGAACAGACCTTCCGGATGCATGCAGCTGTAATGTGGACCATAAATGACTTCCCTGCATATGGTGACTTATCCGGATGGAGAACTAAAGGTTATTTGTCTTGCCCTCCTTGTAATGATAATCCGTTGTCAGGCGGGTTGATCAGTAAGATTGGGTGGGTGGGTCATCGAGCTTACTTGCCTGATAACCACCTTTGGAGGAAAGACAAGAAGTTTGATGGTTTAACTGAGCTTAGAAAGAAATCCTTGGATTTACCGGTGGAAAAAGTAATGGCTCAATTGGATCAATTGCAGGAAGTCAAGTTTGGAAAGGATCCTACCAACAAGAAAAGACCACGAGAGTCTGAAGAATTGAATTGGACAAAGAAGAGCATAATGTGGGAGCTACCGTATTGGAAGAAATTAAACCTCCGACACAATCTTGATGTCATGCACATTGAGAAGAATATTTGTGAAAACTTTTACGGGACGATGTTGGCCATAGATGGGAAAAACAAGGACACGTACAAAGCACGTGATGATTTGCAAGAAATGGGCATAAGGCAAGAATTGCATCTACAGAGGAAAGATAACGGATCCGTTGTAAAGCCTCGGGCAGCCTACACATTGGATTCTCGACAAATAGATGGTTTTTGTGAATTCTTGAAGTCGATTAGTTATCCAGATGGCTATGCAGCAAACATCTCAAGATGTGTGACTTCTAAAAATGGAAGATTATCGGGCATGAAAAGCCATGATTGTCATGTCCTGCTTCAGCGACTTCTACCAATTGGCATGCGTGGTTTTGTGAACAAGGAGATTTGTACAACACTATTTGAGTTGGGCAACTTCTTCCAAGAACTGTGCTCAAAAACATTAAGGCAGACTGATTTGGAAAAAATGGAAGAACGAATTGTGCTCATACTTTGCAAGTTGGAGAAAATTTTTCCTCCAGCTTTCTTTGATGTGATGGTCCATTTGGCTGTTCACTTGCCCCGTGAGGCCATGTTTGCTGGACCGGTGCAATATCGATGGATGTACCCGATCAAAAGGTAATCATTATGAACATATGGCTATTTATTAATTTGTTATAACTAAACTATTGTGCAAAAATCCACCCATGAAAGACTAATGTTTAAGAAGTAATTTTCTTGCATCAAGAAGCATAATTTTCATTGTCAATTTTTGTTGAAGGTTTCTCGGGACTTTGAAAGGGTATGTCAGTAATAGAGCACGTCCAGAAGGTTCTATCGCTGAGGCTTACATTGTCAAAGAGTGTCTTACTTTTTGTTCAATGTACTTAAAAGGGATTGATAAACCTGAACGAAATGATGATGGTGGTGAACGTGGTCCCGGGATGGAGGTCTTCAACCAAAATGCTCGTCTATTTTCACCTATCACAAGGGCTCTTGACCCTTCGCAAAATGAACGAGAAATGGCTCACTGGTTTGTGTTGTACAATAGCTCTGAGGTGGAGCCATACATTGAGTATGTATTTAAGTTTAATTACATTTATGCATAATCGTTCCATTTTGTTTCGAACTCTCAAAGTTAATTACGTATATCACATTTTATTGGGTAGGGAGCAGAAGAATATTTTACATAATCTACAAGGACATGACATAACTCGGGTACAACGAGAAGAATTTCCAAAATGGTTCAAAAATCGTGTAAGATATACTAAAGAAAATAACTGAATACAATTGTCAAAACTTTCAATTCACATTAACTTAGTACACTTGTTATATGGTGTTTTATGTAGATGAATGATTTGCGAACGAAAGGGTCACCTGAAGCAACTGACGAATTGTGGTCATTAGCAAATGGTCCTGGATCGGTAATTGACTTTTATTCTGGGTGCATCTACAATGGAATTCGATTCCATACTAGAAACCGTGAAAATCGTCGTACCTGCCAAAATAGTGGGTTGGTCGTAGAAGGGGACCATAATGGGAACCAAATTAATTTTTACGGCTACTTGTGCAAAATATGGGAATTGAAATACTTGCATGGGGGTACAGTGGTTTTGTTCCAATGTGAATGGTATGACACCGGTCACAAGAATAGAATATACTCCGATGAACATGTCACAAGTATTGATGTTACAAGACTTTGGTATAAAGATGACCAATTTGTTCTACCTAGTCAAGTAAGACAAGTATTCTACGTCAATGATACCAGCAAAGGCAAAAATTGGAGAGTCGTTGAACGTGTTAAGCATCGGGGAGTATGGGATATACCAGAGCAGGATGATGTCTCTAATGATGCTTTTCAACAGGATGAAACCACTGATGGTGTTGGGGTAGTGATCCAAGATAATGATGTTCAATACAGCAGGGATGATATGGATCCTGAGATCATTTTCAATGATCAACTAATGGCAGAGAATTTAGTTTACAATGATGACGAGGATGACACAATCATAGAGTATAATGATGATGAAGATGATGAACTGCATAGATAACCTGATGTTGATGCAGATCCTGATATAGATCTTGATATAGATTATGATATGTAGTGTTTGATATAGATCTTGATATAGATTATGATATGTAGTGTTTAATTTTTAATTATATGGACAAGTGTTATAATTTAATAATAAATTGCTTGGTTTACATTGCATGGCATTGTTTTTCAAATTTCATAGCATTGTTTCTTATTTCATTTCATTTAATTATATGCCATATGTACAGTTGCAAAGATGTCCAGAAACGGTAAATCATTTCTGAAGCCCGGCGGCTTAGTCCAGAAGATGACGAAATATGAGAAGGATAGGAAAAAAACAATCCAGAAAAATAAAATCAGATTTGATGCTCTAGGGATAAAGTCCCTCAAGAATTCAATGTTTGGTTCTATTGAAAAGGACAATAGTGAAAGTTGTAGGGTGGGAAAGAGAAAGGTGGCTGAAACTGATAATGACGAGGACTATCAACCACTTGATGATGATGAAGGACTGAGTTCTTCAAGTGATAACGGCGAGCCTTTTGATTCTCAAGTGATTGAGGTAATAAATGTGTGTTTAAAAAGTAATTTCTCTATTTTTTTTTCACTTGTTATATTACTTGTGGTATGTTTAGTTATTTCAAATTTATTTTTTATTAAGCAACCTTAAATTATTGAAAATGTACTAACAATTCTTTTTTATATTATGTCAGGATATTCATATGGGTCCCGGTAAGAAAACAAATAGGTGTGTAGCTCACCTAATAGCTTCACAAACACCTAGGGAAAAGAGAAGTACTGTTAATGAAGATACACTTACTCTTCCGAGACGACCTGTAGCTGCACAAGTTAATCATTCAGAGAGCACACCTGAGGTCTCGACCCAACCTATCCATCTTCCCGCCTTACATACTAGGCCCGATCAGCTCCCTACCTCCGCCACTCAACCTGACCAACTTTCAAGTCCATGTACTGTGACTAACAGTGGAGGTGAGAAATAAATGACCACTTAAATGAAATGATTATTTCTTATCACAATATTTAATTAGTGCATTTATGTTTTATGTCGACTAAATTGAATAAAATTTTGGTCATAATAGCATCAATTCCAGTTTTGGGCAAGAAACGTGTACGAGGACCGACCCGAGGAAAGAATGTGGAGAAGATTAGAAAGGAACGTGGTGATCGACTACCCGTTACACTTAACCGTTTGACCAAAGCAATAGAAGGGGATTACGCCACACCGCTAGTAGCTGCTCTTGGTCAACAAATTCGAGTTCATGCCCCAGTCCGAAATGATGGATGGCTAGAAATTGCCTTTGGGTTAAGAGAGTCCATTGTTACAAGAGTTGGGGTAATTTGAAATATATGTGTTATATATTTAACATGTTATTTATGTTAATCGCAATGATATATAAAATATATTAAATTTTATTATTTCCAATTGCAGCAAACTTTTGACTTTGGGGACTACAATAATGATGTGGATGTGAGATGTATTATTGATCATAAGTGCCAAACTTTGTACAGTGAATGGAAAAGTAGATTACACACACACTACAAATCCCTTAAAAAAGACAATGTATCTGACCTCAAAAGTCAGATACTATATCCTTGTACAAAGGATGATTGGGAATGGATGATTGACAATCTGTGGGAAACTGATGATTGGAAGGTATTTATAAAAATATTTACTAAAGTAACATCTTCCTGTATATTAATACCTAATTTATTTTTTAATTTGTAGGTAAAGTCAGAGAATGCGATGAAAGCGAGAGGTTGTGTGAAGTATAATCATACGAGCGGCTCGAGATCATTTGCATCGCGAGCATCTATCATTGTAAGTGTAGATTTACAAATTTGAACATACTAAATTATAAATACAGAATTATTGATTGACTATAAAATCTAATGAAATGAAAGGTACAAGGTAGCAAACCGAGTATTACGAAACTATTCGAGGACACCCACAAACGTCACCGACATGGGGGAGTGTGGATAAATAACACAGCTGAGGAACATCATGTAACCATAACTATTTCAATTTCAATAATAAATGTTTGCATTTTGATATTATGTTTTAAGCTTATTTATGTTTCATTCATAGGACACTATGGTTTCAAAGATCGCTGAGCAATCTCAACCTAGTGTCACACATCCATTGTCTGAGGAGCAGATTTCCAGAGAAGTACTTGGGAAGAGGTCGGCCTACTTGAAGGGATACAGGATCTGCAAGGACAGTACTTCATCTTCTACACATTTTGAGGCTCCTAACTCCGAGGTGATTGTTCTTCAACAGCAGTTAGTTGACCAGCGACAACAATTAGCTGAACAAGGAAAGCAGTTAGTTGACCAGGCTCAAAACATGAGTACAATGCAAACTATCATTCAAATGTTGGCAACAAAAAATGGGATAGATCTAGCAAACATTCCGGGGTTAGTTCCAAGCAACAATGTCGGGGAGGATGCATCGGGTGTAAGGGAGGATGAAACTTCTCTCGGTTGAAATAGAGGTAAATTTGACACCTCATTAAATTGATTTACTTTATTTAACCAATCCTAACATGTGTCAACAATATAAAATTATATAAACTTTGTATTACAATCCTAGCATTACAACCTTTGTATACAATATCTTGATAAAATAATAGCTTCACAACAATTTTCTGATTAATTTTAACTATATTTGTATATTGTTGTTGAAGTTAATGCATTAATAAAATACTCATGTTTTTATCCTTTTCTTCACAGGTTGGTGATGGATGTTCGTGGTTCAGTAGTGATATATATCGTTTTGCACGTTGGCATTCATTTAATTTTTGAACGTTTCGTTTTTTAGGTTTTTTTGTTGAAAGTTTATATACTTTTTGGAATTATTATGTTTGGGATTGTTGGATATAGTTAGACGCATTTTAGGATTCTTATGTTTAGTATAATTTGATATTTGAATAAAAGTATAGGGTGTCAATGTGTCTTATTTTATCTTGCATTTTTTAATTTCATTTGCATTAACTTGTTTTCAAATTATTTTTTTGTTCCCAAAAGAAATGAAAAATGGCTTCATCTTTAATTCTGCTGGCTGCTGCTGCTGCTGCTGCTGCCGTGGTGGCTGATGCTTGCTGCGGCTGCTGATGCTGCTGCAATGTTGCTGTGAGGCGTGCATTCAGGCAGTTGTATGGAGTCTCTCTGCTCTGTTGAAGCCTCTCTTGTTGCTGCGAATGGGGTTTGTTGCTAGTAACGTATCTTTTAATGTGCTTTATGACCTCCCTGTTGGACTTGATATCCTGTACGGTATGGAATCTTGTCCCTTGCTTGGAAATAATTAGTCATGCTGCTATTCACTTCTTGTTACTTTATTGGTTTGGATGCCGACTGTGATGTTATTTTATAGATAGGTTTGGTACAAGACGTAAATCTGTGGAGTTAAAGTGTTGTATTTTGAACTACATTGGCACCTAAATGGAAACATAGCAGATCTCTTTTTAGAAGCTTCTTCCTTGAATTGTTTTACTATTGTTGCAAGTCAGCAAGTTAATGTTTCGTTTTAATTGATTGCAGATAGTGTTTGGTTATTGATTTCTTTCATACAGGGTATTACTTTTCAGCTTGATGAAGAGATGGCTGCTGATGACGACGAAAGGGAGGCATTGCAAGAAATTATCAACAATACTAAGTTAAGTGAAGGTTATCTTACACTTGCCCGTGATATAGAGGTCATGGAGGCCAAATCGCCTGAGGATATTTATAAGGTTGGGACTTCTTAGATATCCATACTAGCTCTTGATTTGTCTTGTCATCTTGATAGTTATAATTACTGTTGCATATTTGAAAGGGGTTTGTATGCGTGTTATTCGTAATTGTTTCTTCATCAAACCTGCTATTCTTGCTTGGATTTAATTAGGCACATTTGCTTGATGGCCGGGCTAGTGCTGGTGCAAGTGTTGATTCAGCCAGACAGAATGACTGTGATCCTGTGAGTTATACTTTGGCATTTTTCTGTACACAAGTCATCTCCTTAGGGTTGATTGGTGTTGGAACCAACAACGCGAGAATAGCTGGCATGCTTCGCAATCTTTCGAGTTACTACTACAAAGAAGCTAGCCTCCTTTTTTGTGTAAGTTTCTCTTGGAATTTGTTCCACAGTGCATCTCAGATTTTCTTTCTTTCTTTCTTTTATTTTTATTTTTATTTTTTATTTTTTTAAGGGGTTCTGTTTTAATGATTTGTGCTGGCCACTTGGCCCTTTCTGAACCGAATTGGTTTTATTGGTCTTGGAGCATTGGGGTTTGGCATGGCAACTCACCTGCTGAGATCAAATTTCTACATTATTGCTTATGATGTAATGTTTTGCCTCCATTTAGTATTGTATTTGGTATTAGCTTCCAGTTTATTACCTGAAAATGGAAATTGAAATACTCCATTGGTTGCAGTCTTGGTCCATGTTTTATTCATAATATCTGCAGTTACATATTTTCTTGAATTATGTGCAATAATTCTACTTATTAGGAATTTCAATGACATCCTCAAAGGGACTGTTGAGATCAGTAGAAAATAAAGCCATTAATGGGCCTGCTTTCTTGCCTTTAGACAATTGGAAATAATAAATAATGAAATATAGATATTTGTGTTTGCCTCTGAGAAACCTTTACTTGGTGTTATCTGTTGAGAAGGATGTCACTCCTAATGATCTCTCCAAGAAAATGAAATTTTTACCTAAAGATAGAACCACTTTGACTTTGAGTATACATGTTTTTTAGAGAAAGTGAGAGACAGAAACAGAGATGGGCAGAGCAGGAGAGGGAGGAGAAGAGGGTCTTCCATTAATTGAAACAAGAGTAGGGAAGAAGAGTAGAGTTGCATACAGGATATTTGGGATCACTGTATTCATAGGAATATGTATGATATGGGTTTATAGATTAACCCACATCCCAACAGCTGAACAAGGAAGATGGGCTTGGATTGGTATGTTCATGGCCGAGCTCTGGTTCGGTTTCTACTGGATCATCACTCTCTCTGTTCGCTTGAATGTTACTTATCGTTACCCTTTCAAGCACAGGCTCATAACCAGGTCTTCTCTCTCTCTCTCTCTCTCTCTCTCTCTCTCTCTCTCTCTCTCGTTTATGTTTGAATCTGGGTTATGATTCTTATTGGAGTTTTGAGTTAGTTTAAGTTCAGTAATCAGTACTGCTTGATTCCTATCTATGGCTCCATTCATGTGTTAATTTGTTCAGATTTTCTGTTTTTAATTTTTTTATTTTTTATTTTTTGTTTGTTTTAATGTACTCTTAACTATTAGATCGTGCAAAAATTTCACAACACGTAAATTTCAAGACATGTATTGAAACAGAAAAACCTAGATAAATATTAAAACAAAAAGATTTGAAGATGGAGAATCTTGTCCCAGCTTTTGCAATTTACTACTTAACACCATATGGAAACATATTTTTTTATTGTCAAGACATTGATGATGTGTTTGTTATAGGTACGGGGACAAATTACCAGCTGTCGACATTTTCGTGTGCACTGCCGGTGCCCAACTTTCATCGAACTTTTTGTTGTAATTTTTTTTTCCCCAGAAGTTTCACTCTTAAGCAATTGTTAAAAGAAGCCAATAACACCTCCTTTCTTTGAGAAACTCCAGGAAGCCATGACGAAATACACATGTGGTCAAAGATATATATATTCAACATTCATAATATCTTCTTAAAGTTACATCTAAAAGAGGACATTATCATTTCTCTTAAGGTTTCATTGAAGTTGCTTTCAAATACAGCCTTGATTAAGATTAAATTTGTTAGGTCTTTACTTACGGTTTTTGAATTTCAATGTGCTTCACTGCAGTCTGTCTGCCCTCATTGAGAACAAAATATTTTGTGTTCATGGTGGTCTTTCTCCTTCCATTTCCACATTGGACCAGGTCTGTTAAGTCATCCTCCATCATATGGTTGTTTTTCTTTTCATTTTTCTTATGTTATTCTATTAGTATTTTATATTGCCAAGAAAACTCTGTTTTTGGTTGTTAACATGACCTACTGGCCAGATTCGAACAATTGATCGGAAGCAAGGAGTACCCCATGATGGTGCCATGTGTGACCTCTTATGGTCAGATCCAGAAGATGTAGTCGAGGGTTGGGGCTTGAGTCCCCGTGGCGCTGGTTTCTTATTTGGTAGCAGTGTTGTCACGACATTTAACCATGCAAATATCATTGACTATATATGTCGTGCTCATCAGTTGGTAATGGAAGGCTATAAATGGATGTTCAACAGCCAGATTGTTACTGTCTGGTCAGCTCCAAATTATTGTCACAGGTGCCAACTAATTTGGACTATTTTCTCTTTCGCGGTGTTCAATAGCCAGATTCTTTATTCACATGCAGTTATGTTGCAGATGTGGTAACGTAGCTGCAATTCTTGAGCTGGATGAAAATCTTGACAAGCAGTTTCGCGTGTTTGATGCAGCGCCACAGGTTTGTTTATGTAGTTGGTTGGACGAAAAATTGATTGCATCTTTTTGTCATCTTGATCAACAGCACTCACAGAACAGATTCCTGATGTACATGGGAGTGCTGTTTTCTGGCTGTTTTCTTTTGTGCAACTTACTTATCAGAAGAAATAAATGATGAGCATCAATAGGAGAGCAGAACTAATTCATGTTGGCCATTTCTTATTAAAGTTACTCCGGAGTCAATTTGTACTATAGGACTAGTGATCCTCCTGAGAATATCGATAATGGTCTATGATTTTACAGTTCTTCAAGACTTGAGTGGCTAGTAGTACTGTATATTTCCATGTAGTTGAGAGGCATAGAGTTTCTTGATACATATTCTGCCTCATTAATTCTCCTTTTGACTTCTTGTCCATTAAGAGATTATTGTGAAATGCAGGAATCAAGAGGGGCTCCTGCTAAAAAACCTGCACCGGATTACTTTCTATGAAATTAGTTTGTGGAGCTTTTGCCTGTTTTTTTCCCATCCGATATATGCTTGAATTGGTCAACAACACGAGTGTACAATTGCGTAGTGAAGGTAATGTCATGTTATACAGAGGAATTGATAGGTAGACTTTTCAATGGTTGACATTTGAGATATGGCCAGCGGGAAGGTCTGCTGGATTTTCTTGATGAGTTTCGGTTGATGGTGTTTGTTACGATGAGGTGCTGCTGTGTTGTTGTTGGATGTTTGCTGGTGTTGTTGATGTTTGGAAGGGTGCAGGACTTTTTTCCCAATCTGTAATAGATCAGGTTTTCATTAATGGGGGTTGTCATTAGGTGTAAGTTTGGGCAACTGCTGGTGTTTTGGCTGGAAGGGTATGGATGGGGTATTTTGTGTGATTTCATATCCATGTTTTTAGTTTGTTATAGTGGTGCCTGAGGGATGCCTCTTGTAAATCTGTAAATCTTTTAAAAAATTATAAATGAGTTTCAATTATTTTTGCCGTTGCAAATTTGTCGTTGTTAAAAAGTGAAGCTTTCTCGACAAATAACTTGTCGGTAAATGTGTAGCTAAAAGTTTATTTTTGCCCACTCATATTGTGTTGCTAAAAGTGTATTTTTTGCCAATGCCAATTTGTCGTTGCCAAAACTAAAGCTTTATCGACAACCAAATCGTTGGCAAATGGCAACATTTACCGACGTAAATGTGTCGCTAAAAGTTACTTTTCCCCACTCATATTGTGTTGGTAGAAGTGTATTTTTTGCCAATGCCAATTTGTTGTTGCCAAAAGTAAAGCTTTAGCGACAAACAAATCGTCGGTAAATGGCAACATTTACCGACGTAAATGTGTCGCCAAAAGTTTACTTTTGCCGACGCATATGTTGTTGCTAAAAGTATATTTTTTTCCCATGCAAATTTGTGTCGCGAAAAGTGCTACACAATCATCATTTTTGAATGACTTTTACCAACGCAAGGTAAATTGCCGACGATGGATGGAGGCTTTTAGCGACGACTATGTTCGTCGCTAAAGGCATTACTTTTACCAACGCAATCATAATTTCGTCGGCAAAAACTTTTGCCAACACACTTTTGCCTACGGGTTGCCAACGTAGCTTTGTGTGTCGGCAAAACTCTTTGCCAACGAATTTTCCCTTTTAGCAACATATTTTGTTGCGTTGCGAAAAATGCAATTTCTTGTAGTGTTAAATTTTTCGTTTTACCCTTCCAAAAGTGTGAACAGCTATGCACTCACTCACAAAATTTGTCAGTCTTTTCAAATTGGTACAAAGATTTTCGAACTTTTTTTTTTTTTTTTTTTTTGGGTACATGCCAAACACATTTGAGAACTTTTTAGTTTCTTGACTTTTTAATCAAAAAGATAATATCCCAAACATGGCATGAGTTACACAAATTTATTTTATTTTATTTTTTGTTACTATTAATGTTTTGTCCTAAGTATTATATAACAAATAGATATATAATAATTTAATTGGTAAAATTAAAACAAATAAATTTTCTAAAATTACAAAAATTATACTTTCAGTTAAGTATAATTACATTATCAACGAAATTCGTAATTATAATTCATCATACCACAGTTTGTCAAGTGATATAACAATCTTATCTTCTTCTTTTTTTTTTTTTTGTCTCTTCTTCTCTTCCACTCATCTTCTATGTCTCTTTATTTTTAAGGTGATGTGGCAAAAAAATTGAAATGAAATATTTAAATTTTTTACTTATTTCAGTAAGTACATTAGGAAAAATATTCTTGTATTAGTAAAATTTAGTTTGTCAATGATAGAGTATGATAAATTTAAGTTGATTGTAAAATGTAAAAGTATTTTTAATTATTTTTAAATTTAACTTTATTTTTAAGTCATGTTAGATTTATGTTAATCAACACAAATTGAAGAGTCACTTGACCAATTTGTTTATGTAAATATATTTTTTAATTGGTAAACATACATCATTAGTATTTTTTTTTCATAATAAAATGTACATATTTATGCATATTTAATAGCTTTGAAAAAATTAGATTAAATGTAATATATTTTTTATACTGTTATAATTATGGTCATAACTTCACATGAATCTACACAACTGTATATTATATTGTTATAATATTTTTAAACAGAACTAAACAAAAATCAATTCAAACAAAATTAAATGGATATTTATTTATGTAAATACTTTTTGATTTGATATTTTTAAACAAAATCAAACGCAGTTAAAAATATTAAAACGAAGTTACAAATATTAAAGAAAAAATTATTACGTAATTTTGAAGTAATGCTCTACACCAATTGTCAATTAACGCATACCATGATGTCACAAAATATTAAAAGTAAAAAATAAAAAAAGAAACATAAAATCAATACAAAAAAAATTATTAATAATGATTTGGTTAGATTTTGATCTATCACTTTACAATAAAGAGTCTATTGACATATTTTTTATTATACAAATGACACTATCACATCATTTTAGGGTAAAATTTTGCATACAAATTCTAGTGAAAAAATATTTTTCAAAAAAAAAAAAAAAAATGGTTATAAGTGAAAAATGTAGCATTTGTGTCCTTCAAAGCTTTTGGGAAGTGTATTTGAGTCCTTTATTTTTATTTTGGAAATCTTTGGTGTTGTTATGGGTTGGTTTTGGAGGAGTATAATCCGATTTAAACTTGTTGGGTTTGGTTGTTCGCACTTGTTCTTGTCAAAAGTTCATTGGAAACTTAGAAATTCTATGCTAGGGTCGACACCAGCCTTCTTAAGGGTCGACCCTTATCTATTGGTGAAGTTTCTGGAAGTGTTGCTGGAAAATAGGGTAGACACCAGACTAGAGAAGGTCGACCTTCTTATGTCTGTGTGTTGGTTGCTGGAAAATGGGGTAGACATCAGTCTGGGAGAGGGTTGAGCCTCTTGCATGCTGTCAAACATAAGCTCCTTCATAGGGTCGACCCCTGTGCTAAAAGGGTCGACCCCTGCAGCCTTTTTTCCAGATTTCAGTCCGGTTTTGGGCCTATTTTTGGGGATTTTGACTTGATCTTTTGGGATTGACTTTGGGACTTTATTTCATTATGACCTAGCACTATAAACAGGTCCCTCACTTAACCTTTTCTTTACTTTCCTTCTCTTTCTCCCTCTCCAAGCCATCACACACTCTCTCCCTCTCCAAAATCACTTTTTTCTCAAAGATCTTTAGATCTACTCTCTTGGAAGCATCTTCTTGCCTTGTTCCTTTGAGATTAAGTGTAGAGCTTGTCAAGAGCTTCATTTTGATCCAAGTAGAAGTTGATTTCGACATCTTTGGATTTTCAACCTTGTTTTGCTCATCTTCTCTTCTAAGCTTAAGGTAGGGATTTTCTTTTAGTTATATATATGTTTTTGCAAGATCTAGATGATTTTTGAAATCATCCCTTGATTAGTTTTGAAAATTTATTGTTGATTTAAGAAGATGAGTGATTTTGAAAGTGGGTTTACTTTCTTTTCCTTCTAAAAATAGAAATTGAGGGTTTTTGAACTATGTTGATGAAAGAAAGATGTTTTTGGTGAGATCCTCTTAAATATTTGAAGATGAATGGTTTTTGGTGAGAAAACCTAGAAATTGAGGATTTTTAAGAAAGATGTTGAGAATCTTTAGAATATGTTGTTATATTTATTTTGTGTGCCAACATAAATGATGTTTGAAAATTGTTTATTTATTACATATAAATGATGGTTTTCCATGGAATAAGATAATTGTTGAAGTTTTGGAAATTGTTATTTAAAATCTTGATTTAGTCTTGAAATGATTAAGTCGTTGAAAATGTTTGAAATGTGGGAATTATGTTATCCCTTGGATGACTTAAAAAAAAAAAAGTATTTATTCATCTTGTGAAATTGCATTGAAAGGAGAAATGAGAATTTTGATCACAATGGTAGTATTGTGTGGAAGAATTGGAAAGGGAAGAAATGTTGCATTGTATCGAATATTGTTGCATTGGCATATCAATTCATTTGATAATGAAGAGCTTGAAATTTAATTTGAAAACTTTACATTTAAAAAAGAATGTTGATAAACAAGTTTTCATGAAATGGTTTTAGGGTAAATACGGTGGTAACTCTTGACAGGTGGTGTAGATAGGTGTCGAGCCTTCCTGTTAATATTGGTAAAAATGACAAATTGGTAGTACTTGTATAGTCTACTTGCAGACACCAACCTAGGGATTAACAGGTGGTGTAGATGATAGGTGTCGAGACTTCTGGTTGATACCGGTAAAAATGACAAATTGGTAGTACTTGTATAGTCTACTTACAGACACTGACCTAGGGATTATCAGAGTTGTATTTACCGCCCCTTGAGTTAAATTGTTAAGTTTTGAACAATGGAAAATTACATGGCATTATTGAGCATGATGGTTTTCAAAAGATGATGATGTGAATTGTTTACAAAAAGGTATAGCATGGCATATGCATTCATCTCTTGAGATTTGTACAAAATGTATAACTTTGTGAAGGATTTTCCTACTGGGCTTTATGCTCACCCTATGGCATTTTTGTGCAGGAAAAGATGTGGTGATTCCGTCTAACTGAAGGTGTCGAAGTGTGTGTGTTGGGAGTACAATGCTCTCATTTTGCGTGACTCTGTTTTGTAAGCCAAGGGCTATATTTGTGTGGGTTTGAATAACCGTTATGTCTAACCGGGCTTAAGCCTTGGAAAACTTATAAACCCTTTGGGATATTTATTTGTTCATTTACTTGTTGTCGGATTAAGGTATTATCGCATGAGGAACTATTTACATTATGAAACGCAAGTGTGGGATTGTATGATTGGTTTTCCTTGAGAAGGGCCATGATTATTGTATTATCATTTGAGTATGAAAATTGGGGCGTTACAAAAAAAAAAAACAAAAAACAAATAATGGTAAGCAGAAAGTAGAAGGACAAATGATACACAAAATATGAAATGCAAAAACAAAAAATGTTCATAAGTAAAAAAAAGTGTACTTAAAAGATGAAAAAATCTGTTTAAAGAATACATGAAACTAAATATTAACTAACCTCCAATTGTCTCATAAAGATAGAAAAAAAATAATGAGTTGCATTATTGCATGAATATAATATTTATAGGATAAGAAGGACGTGAATGACTTGGATAATGCTTAATGTATGATAGCTAAGATTTTAGAATAGGAAAAAGAATTAGTTAGAGAAAGATTACACAAAAGGATCTTCTTCATCATTCTTTTTCTAAATCATAAATCATGAATTTTTTTATTTTTAAATTATTTTTTAAACTTAAAAATTCACAAATTTAGTGTGAGAAATAATCTATGGGGGAGTGGTTTGGAAATACTCTTCTGATCCTAGAAAACGCCCGTGATCCTCAGCTAGTCACCTGAAAAGGAATGGACACTTTGGTTCGGGGTGCTGGAATTAGCACTCCGACGGGCAAGTCAGTCTCTACTATGGATTACTTGTATTTTAAGTTAAGCGTAATGATTCTCACATACCTTTCTCTGACTGATGATCCCGTATTTATAGTGTTCTCTTTGAGCCTTAGGGCCAGGCCCATCATTGATCCTTTACATGTACTTCTACTCGGCCATTATTCTATTGGCTGGAGTGCCGGTTATTTTATTTGGCTCTTCGATTAACTAGGATCAATGCCGAATAGAGGTTACGTTTCGGACCGGACGGGTCCATTCATCCCTATTGCTCCAGTTAAATTCGGTTCCCACAATTGCCCCCCAAACACCCCACTAACATCAGTTAGTCGGCGTGTTTGGCTTCTAGCCTAGGAAGTCAAAAATTCAGCGGTTAAACCTCTTCCCAATGCGAGTCAGAACGCGTACACGCTTTTTGGTCATTGTAACGCTTTCCCGCCCTTTCGTACACTGCCTCCATTTAATGTGATTTGAAATTGTCTCTTTGAATGTATGTTCTGAATACTCAAAGATATCTGGTTCGCCTTCTAGTGCAACTCCTTCACTTCACGGCTTCTGCAACTCCTTGTTTCTCGTCTTTTCCTTCACCCTCTGTAAGTTTTCTTCTCCTTCACTTGCGATCTCGCTTCCTTGTTTGCTTTTAGTTTTCCATAATCCTTAGGCTAGCTAAGATGGCAAAACATCTGAAGGAGCTCCTTTCAACGAACCGAATCTCTGGCTTTCGTCGCCATTTTTCCATCCCGACGATGTCCATCTGTCACTTTTGGCAAACAACACCACTGATATGAAGAGGGATGACGAGAGCACAATCGTCTTTCCCCTCTTGTCAATTGCTGAGGGCGGAGTCCGCTTTCCCCTTCATCCATTTTTGAGGGCCGTTCTACGATACTGGGGTCTAATCCCTTCCCAGCCCAACGTGAATTTCTTTCGTATCATAATGGGAATTGTAGAGCTAAATCGGCATCTTAGGATTAATTTAGGTATACCCGCCGTTTGGCACTGTTATGTCCTAGCCAAATCTACTGGCCGGCTAGGACGCTAGTTTCTTAGAGCCAAGGATACTGATCATCACTTAGTGACGATGCTTGCCAGCTCTGGCAAGCGAGTCGATGGCGTGATGGTCGTCGTCCATGGCAATTGGGAATTCGGCGAAGGTGAAGATCGCCTGGACCCTGTGCCAAGGCGAAAAGGCGAACCAGGTGCCCGATTAGATCACTTTTGTTTATGTTATTTCCATATCTGAATTCGAAACCATATATATCTAATCGCTTTGCTTATGTAGGAAACGACTTCAAGAAAGTGTTGGTCTTAGACGACGACACTATACTTGCAGAAATCAAAACCGCGCTACAGTTTGTCAGTCATTCAAACCTTCAAAAACAAGGGAGGGCGGCCCACATTCTTCTACGGTACGAGCCGACTTACACGACACTTTCAGTGGCAGACAACATTCCGATCTCGAAAGGTGACAACCATCTTACAGCCCTTATCTTCCCCAACTTCAAAAACTTGAGGCAGATTGGTTTAGAAGCATCCGATTCAAAACAAGTAGAAGAACAAGCGGCCCAACCAATCACTGAGGACCCGAAACAGTTGGTGGCGGAGATTGACGAAGCTCTTAATTCGGCCTTTGAGGAAGCCGGACTGAACTCGTCCGACCCTCCGTCCACATCAGGCCGAGGGGATGTACCCTTTGAAGATATTTTTACGAATTTGGGAGACCTTCCCGGCGCTTATTTTGAGGGGCGTGGCTGGGGAAAGCCTCACGCAGTTGGCACGAAAGAGAAACGCCGAACACATGGCCGCCCGATGGAAAGCTGAGGCCACCCGTTCTGGACCTGCCCCAACTGAATCTTTCGAACCCATTATAGTGGAAGAAACGGCTCAAGTTCGTGCGACTGAGATGGAGAAGGATGCCGAGAGGCCAATGACAGAAGAACGGCCGATTTCAGAAGATCGGGGAGAAAAAAGTACCGCCGAGAGCGAGGCCGGCTCTGAGGAGGGCCTCGCTGACAAATGGTCACGCTTAGAGGAGTCGAGTGTGGTTGCTCCTTTCGTTGTCGAACCAAAGATAAAAAACATGCCGATCTCCTCTGAAGCGTCGGCTTTGAAAGATCCGGCTGTGGCTCTGAGCTTGGCTGCCTTGGTCTCATTGCCGGCTGACAAGGCAATCTTTTGTGCCGAGCCGGATTTGGTAGCAATAGCATTAGTTCCCCAGTCGGCCCTTCTGGTATGTGACTTGATCCTTTTTACTCCTTGTTTGGTTTGGTTTGCATACGATATTTCTTGGTATGTGACGATCCCAACTCCTTGTTTTGCAGATGGTTGGAAGGATAGCCGAACTAGGCCGCCGCCAGCATGATGCCATTGAAAGAATTGGCCGCTTGAAGTCGGAAGGTGAAGGCGAGAGGAGCAGGGCCGAGTTCGAGGTGGCGAGCGCCACAATGGAAAGTGCTCGAGCCGAAGCTGAGAAGGAGAGGGCTCGGACTGCTGACCAGCTCAGATCCGACATTGAGGAGAGGGCAAACACGAGCGAGGAATCGCTCAAGTTAGCCAAGGAGGCGCTTGCCAAAGTGGAGGCCGAGTTAAAAGAGTTGAAGAAGGCCAAGGAGAAAGCCGACTCTGAGGCTTCTGCGGCATTCGAGGCTGGAAAGAGCGCCACCCTAGAAAACTACGTAGAAGAAGTCCCCAAATTCGAGAATCGGGGATTCAAACACGGATGGCTCAAAGCCCTTACTGCCGCTGGAGTTACATTGGCCATGCCAATTCCATACGAGCAAGTGGACGTTGAGCCGCTTGAGTCTGATCCCGAGGCTTGATTTGAGAGACATTTTAGTTTTATTAGGTATTTTCTATTTCAATGTATGTTCTTTGTTAGTTGATTTTCATCTTTTTTGGATTTTCATGTGTAAAATGTCCGCTGTTAGCGCCCAATTTATCAATGAAAATTTTCTATGCTCTCAAGTTATTGCTTGTACTGTTTGTTATATGAGTACATAATTAAAAGAATCAGCAGTTAGAACAAAATGTCACGACTACGTGAGACGACAAACTTAATAGACGATTAAATTGATGAATTTGATTTATGATTGAATAAAATGAATTCATGAGGTGCTGCTAGGTCAGCTCATAAGGCAGCTAGGGTACATAAGCTGATTAGCTTGGCGAATCTGCCCTTAGCTGGTTCATGAACAAGAACATCGAATAATGGATGTTCGTGAACACAGAACGCCGAATGAAATGAACTTATGAATAATGTACTAATGAATCGATTCGTGGAGCAGCTGGGGCACTCAAGTCAACTATATTGATGAATCTGCCCTTGCCCCAGCTAGTTCGTGAACATAGAACGCCGAATGAAATGAACTTATGAATATTGTACTGATGAATCGATTCGTGGAGCGGCTGGGACACTCAAGCCGACTAGATTGATGAATCTGCCCTTGCCCCAGTTGGTTCATGAACATAGAACGCCGAATGAAATGAACATATAAATATTGTACTGATGAATTGATTCGTGGAGCGGTTGGGGCGCTCAAGCCGACTAGATTGATGAATCTGCCCTTACCCCAGTTGGTTCATGAACATAAAACGCCGAATGAAATGAACTTGTGAATATTGTACTGATGAATCGATTCATGGAGCGGTTGGGGCGCTCAAGCCGACTAGATTGATGAATCTGCGCTTACCCCAGCTGGTTCATGAACATAGAATGCCGAATGAAATGAACATATGAATATTGTACTGATGAATCGATTCGTGGAGTGGCTGGGGCACTCAAGCCGACTAGATTGATGAATCTGCCGTTGCCCCAGCTGGTTCATGAACATAAAACGCCGAATAACAGAGGTTGATGGGGCGATTGGGGCATATGACTCAATCGGCGCTGGGCTGTTGAGGTTTCAATATTAATGAGATTGCCTCGGAGGTGCTGCCCTCGTAGGGAATAAATGGGCGTGTACTTCATGAACGAAGGTCCTATTTATATGCTCAGTCAGCAACTTAGTCCAGCTCTTTGAGAAAGGTTAAACAAGTGCGAATGTCAAATAGACTTTTCTTCAACAGCAGAGGGGAAGCGAGGACGCTAGCTGAGCTGGGAGGAGATATGAGTCGAAATGGTGAACCTTCTCGCACAGGAAGTAGGACTTCGAGGGATCGGGGGGGACACCAATCTCCTCATCGTCGAAGTAGGTCGCCCAAGAGGGACAAGCAGCCACAGGGCAAATCTCCTCAACCCCGTTCTGGAAGGGATTCTGACGCGACTCCGTGCCCATTGAGTTTTGTAGTCTTCGTGGGGAATAGACCAATGACAGAGGCGGATTCAATCGTTCGAGATCCAAATGTGGCAGTCGAGATCGCTCGACAGATTTTTCCACCTGAAGTCCAGCAATTGATAGTAGGTCGGCAGGACTTCGAAGTGTTTCGTGAAGGCGTTCACGGGGCAGTGAAGGGGCTGTACACCGCTTATGAAATCGGTATGCGTCTCCGCGCCGCTCGGTGCGATATAGAGCAGAGAGATGAACGCATTCGGAAGTTAGAAGCTCGCGCGGAGAAGGCCGAGTGTGAGCTAAGGAAAATCAAGTCTGCCGAGTCTCAATCAGCCAGCCATCCTAACCCGGTTGTGGAAGAGAGGGTGACTGAAAGGCTGATAAGTGATGCTATTGCTGATCGGAACACGGCTAGCATGTTCGCGATTGAGACAGCAAGGGCCGCGACCTATGAAAAAGGCTTCTATGACGGCCGAAAGGTCAGAATTCAGAAGACCAAGGAGAAACTCGCCGAAGAAGTTTGCCGATGTGAAAATCATGGGTTTAAGCACGGCTGGATCAAGGCACTTCAGCAGGCTGAGGCTCTCCAGGCAGCAGGTGTGAATTCTGCGTTGCCGTTGTACCAACAGAATGATTTCCCCTTTTCCGCTTTCGAAGTTGAGAAGAGTGATGATGAGGGAGCCACCGAACAGTAGAAGACCTTGTAATGCTTGTCTAGATTGAGAGCGAAATTATGTATTTATTGGCTGATTTTAATAAAACACTTAGTTTTCAATTTGTAGCGTACTTTTTATTTATATTAGTACACTTGATGCCAATCGATTTATCAAAGGACATTTTATTTCGAATGTTCGCATGTTTTAGACTACGTTTATGCGGCTTGAACTATTTCATTTTGAATATTTGCATATTTCAGCCTTTGTTTATATGGCTTGTACGATGGCCATCCGAATTCGGAGGCCTTAATCGGCCCAAAGGCGTCATGCGCCGATGGGACTCTGAATTCGGAGTCTTTATTTGGCCAATCATGGTATCCACAAGGGGCGCTCCGAATCCAGAGGCTTTATCAGCCCAAAGGCGTTATGCGCCGGTGGGGCTCCGAATCCAAAGACTTTTTGGCCAATCGTGACGTCCACCAAAGGCGCTCCGAATCCGGAGGCTTTAATCGGCCCAAAGGCGTCATGCGCCGATGGGGCTCCGAATCCGGAGTCTTTATTTGGCCAATCATGGTATCCACGAAGGGCACTCCGAATCCAGAGGCTTTATCGTCCCAAAGGCGTCATGCGCCGATGGGGCTCCCAATCCGGAGACTTTATTTGGCCAATCGTGACAGACACGAAGGGCGCTCCGAATGCGGAGGCTTTATCAGCCCAAAGGCGTCATGCACCGGTGGGGCTCAGAATCCGGAGACTTTATTTGGCTAATCGTGATATCCACGAAGGGCGCTCCGAATCTGGAGGCTTTATCGGCCCAAAAGCGTCATGTGCTGGTGGGCTCCGAATCCGGAGACTTTATTTGGCCAATCGTGATGTCCACGAAGGGCGCTCCGAATCCAGAGGCTTTATCGGCCCAAAGGCGTCATACGCCGGTGGGGCTCCGAATCCGGAGACTTGTGAACTGAATTGCGCGATGAAGAAATAAGAAACTTTGCATTGCAAAAGCGGAATATGTACAAGTATCAAGCCCTACAAGTCGGGTCAATGATAGAATTTACGTAAATGCGTTGAATTCCAAGGCCGTGGAAGACTCCTTCTAGACATGTCTTTTAGCCGATATGCCCCTACTCCCGCGATCGAGTCGACCTGATAGGGGCCGTTCCAGTTAGGACCCAATTTTCCATCGGCCGGTTTCCTGGCAACTGGAAGTACTTTCTTCAGGACCAACTCTCCTGGTGCGTAGCGGC
This sequence comes from Camellia granthamiana, assembly GCA_036172215.1. Classification (NCBI taxonomy): domain Eukaryota; kingdom Viridiplantae; phylum Streptophyta; class Magnoliopsida; order Ericales; family Theaceae; genus Camellia; species Camellia granthamiana. The sequence goes on from CM069907.1 coordinate 116,310,561, forward strand.
GCAGCTAAATACGTTGATTATACGACTTAGCAAGCTGCTGTTGATACCGCGCCACAGATGCAAGGGCACGATCTCTTCGTTCTTCAATCAGAACTAAATCCAAGGCTAGTATCATGTCGTTTTGGCCCATATCAAAAACTTTCGATTTCAAGGTTGGGAAGCCGATCTCCAGAGGTATGATTGCCTGGGTTCCAAAGCATAGAGCAAATGGCATTTCCCTAGTGGATCGTCTCGGTGTAGTTCGATGAGCCCATAATACACTCGGCAATTCTTCGACCCATTTGCCTTTAGCTTTCTCCAGTCTCTTCTTGATACCGTACATGATGGATTTGTTAGAGGCTTCAGCCTGACCATTGTTTTGCGGATAAGCCGGCGTGGAAACGTAAGGCCGGATACCATACTTGCTGCACAACTCTCGGTAGACGCCACAATCAAACTGGGTGCCGTTGTCTGAGATAAGTGCTCTTGGAATACCGAATCGTGTTATGATATTTCTCCAAACAAAACGCTTCACGTCGGTATCTTGGATATGCGTTAGTGCCTCCGCTTCTACGCATTTTGTAACATAATCTGTCGCGACAATCAAGAACCGCTTGTTACCTGGGGCACAAGGCAGTGGTCCGACGATGTCAAGTCCCTATTGGGCGAATGACCAAGGACTGGTTATGGAGCTTAGCTCTTCAGCAGGCAGGTGGGTCAAAGGAGTGAACTTCTGGCACTGTTCACACTTTTTCACGTAACATTCGGCATCAGCTCTCATTGTAGGCCAGTAATACCCCTGAGTCACGGCTCGATGAGCCAAAAAGCGCCCACCAGAATGGACGCCACAACTGCCTTCATGTATTTCGGTCAAAAACTCTTCGACTTTGTCCGAATGCACACATTCCAAATATGGACCAGAAAGATATTTTTTATAAAGCTTTCCTTGCAGATCGATGTAGTATCGCAGGGCTTTGTTTCGCAGCTTGTGCGCTTCTTTCTTGTCCTCTGGCAACTGTTCGGAAGACAGGAATGCAGCAATGGGATCCATCCAACTCGATCTAGCTTCTATGACATTGACCTAGACTTCCTCCGAAGGGCCAATGCTCGGCTCCGGGATGAAAGCTACTTCGATGTTTCGTTTAATCTCTGAGTTAATGGCAGAGGCTAGGCAAGCCAGGGCATCTGTAACGCCCTCAAAATAATACATAGAAACCCACATTATAGACATGCATAGACATAAGTAAACAAAACTTAATTCCATTCATCAGAGTATTCCTTACAAATGTATTACATGTTGACAACAAAAGTAAATGCCCAACGGCTTACAACTTTCCAAGCCAATACTTGGTTACACAAAAGAGAGTACTAACTCATATCATATTAAGCCCTTGGCTTGAATGTACATGTAATACAACAAAAGCTAGCAAAATAACTAAGAGTCATCAACTCCTAGAACCTTCCAAGCTATGTCCTTGGAGGTGGCACATCACCTGGACCTGAAAATGATGTCCCATAAAGGGTGAGCCACAACCCAGCAGAGATATACTAAACCAAATATAAGTAATGACTAAAACAATAGCATTTGATAGATGGTTAACACTTAATAACCAGTTTATATCACTATACAGTCCCATGACAATCATGTCCATGTTACGTTCCACTTTCCCTTACTTAACCCAATCATTCCATAAACATGGCTCAGAACCTGGGCAATCATTCAGTGAGACTATATCTCAGGTTATAACATTTCCATACTTTACAATTCAAATGAGATTCCAACTCATATTAAAACACTTCCAATACTTCAAGTGATACACATATTCGCTGTATTATCACTTCCATTCAATACACATATTTGCTGTATTAACACTTCAATCTGATACACGTATTTGCTGTATCTACAGAGTCCATCCCTTATCTTCTCCCAAACAGGTTTAAGAGTCCTTCCCCTATCTTCCCTCAAACCATGGAGTACATCTCCTATCTCCTCCCACACAGTACACATATTCCAAGTATATAAACAATTATCATATACAATGATCAATCAACACACATATTTGATGTATTATTTCAACCGTCATATTCAATGACATATTCAATATGATTAGTTTCGATTTTCCCTAATCAACATGCAGTGTCTACAACAATCAAGACTATCCTCCTCCGATAGCCCAAAGCAGTAATTTCTAAACAGATAATAAATGCATCAACAGATATAATATCAACAATTTAATTGATGAGTGATTAAATTATCCAACTCCACCATTCAACTTTATAATTCTCCAATTTTCTAATCTCCAACTTAATTTCATATTGCCACAAATTAATTATTCAAATTAATTTATCACATAACTAGGGCATTTTTCCCTAATTTACAATATCAACCCTAAAGTTCATTTTCATCAATAATACAACAATAATTCCATTTCTCAATGTCTTACACATATATGGGTTTTATTATTTGAAAACCCCTCTTTTATAAATTACACAACAACCCTAACTTTTCCCAAAATTACCCAACATCACCAACTAATCAAAATGACCAAAATTAATGACAAAACTCATAAGATGGAGTAGGGTATCCCTACCTCGAAAATAGAAGCTCAAAGGAGTAGATGAGGAAAAACCAAAGTAATCCAAATCCACTATTTTTCAGATTAAAAGGAAGCCCTCAACACCCTCTATCTTTCTTACAAAGAACTTAGGGTAGAAACACACTAAAAATAGATGAAACCCTACAGAGAAGGTGTATAGAGAGAGAGAGAGAGGACGGATCTAGGGTTTTGAAAGCAAAAGAGGATAAAAAGTGAAGTGTTTCTCCGCTGCTGTCTACTGATATAACACAGGCTCGCTCGAGCGAAGGATTTGTCGCTCGAGCGAAGAAAACCGCGCTCGAGCCAACAATTTGAAGCTTCAGGTCTGCAACCCAGAAGCACGCTCGAGCGAAGAAAAGCTCGCTCGAGCGAAGAACTCCAAAACATAGTCCTCGCTCGCTCAAGCGAAGGAAAGCTCGCTCGAGCCAAGGATTGCAACTCTCAGGTCCAAACCCAGACGCAGATGCACGCTCGAGCGAAGGACTTCTCACTTGAGCCACCAGACACATCAACCAACTCTCGTTCGAGCGAAGGAAACCTGGCTCGAGCGAAGGATCTAAAACAAAACTCACCAAACCTGTTACAAACATGCCCAACACATCCTATAACTCAACTATAAAGAATTAAAGGACAGAAAACAAGATATATACAACAATGCCCAACCACGGAACTCAAGTTCAAAGTACTGTACATAAAGGGGAAAACCCGGGATTACTATAACCTCCCCCCCTTAAAGAATTTCATCCTCGAAATTAGGTACGAGTTTTCAAAAACAAGTTTTTCTCAATTCTCAACAACATTACAACTCAAAATTCAACAACTTGACCCATTACCGGTCATTCCATCTCTATTCAAGAGGCATTACACAATATAATTTTCAATATGTATTACCAACATGTATTCTTTTCAAGTCCAACAATCTCCAATATACAAGGTTCCCAATTTCATATCATAATCAATGTTCATGATATATTCCCATTTTTTACAATACATTCAACATGTGCAACGTTAATAACATACTTGCATTTCTACAACATATTTAACATATACAATGTTTTACAACTTAAGACATATTCAATACTCTTAAGGTTCATCAATACAATAAAGTATATGACTTATGCTCAAACATCCACAAATAGATCCGGATATTTCTCTCGGACCTCCAACTCACGTTCCCAAGTGGCTTCCTCCACCCCGTGATGTTTCCACAAAACTTTTACCAATGGGATGGTCTTGCCTCGCAAGACTTGATCCCGCCTATCCAAGACCCGAACCGGTCTCTCCTCAAACGAGGCATCCTCATCTACCTCTAAGTCGGTCCAATCCAATACATGCGATGGATCCGACTCGTATTTCCGAAGCATACTAACATGAAACACGTCATGAACCCCGGACAACTGTGGCGGCTAAGCTAAATGATAGGCAACCTCGCCAATCCTCTCAAGGATTTCAAAAGGGCCAATAAATCGAGGGGACAACTTCCCTCTCTTACCAAACCTCATCAATCCCCGCCTAGGTGATATTTTCAAAAAAACATGATCACCCACCTCAAATACCAAAGGCCTCCTCCTACGGTCGGCATAACACTTTTGGCGACTCTGGGCTGTAACAAGCCTCTTACGGATAAGTTCAACTTTCTCCGTCGTCTCACAAACCAATTCCGGGCCCAACAAAGGTGCATCACCCACCTCGGCCCAACAAACTGGAGACCTACAAGGTCGGCCATACAAGGCCTCAAACGGTGCCATACCGATACTCGACTGAAAACTGTTGTTGTAGGCAAACTCCACCAAGGGCAAGTGCCTCTGCCACGACCCACCAAAGTCAAGAACACAACCTCGAAGCATATCCTCAAGGATCTGAATAGTATGCTCAGACTGACCGTCAGTCTGAGGATGATAAGCCGTGCTAAAGGTCAACCTGGTGCCTAAGGCACTCTACAAACTCTGCCACAACCTAGCAGTAAAACGTGAATCTCTATCTAAGATGATCGACACTGGGATCCCGTGCAACCTCACTATGTCCCAAACATACAAGTCGGCAAGATGATCTATCGAATCTCTCACGCGCATAGGAATGAAGTGCGTTGACTTAGTCAACTAGTCTACAACCACCCAAATAGCATCACTACTCCGCTGAGTCCTCGGAAGACCTACAACGAGGTCCATAGTGACATGCCCCCACTTCCACTCGGCAATAGGCAAGGGTTGTAACAAACCCGCTGGCCTCTGATGCTCGGCCTTCACTTGTTGACAAGTAAGGCACTTAGACACAAAAACTGCCACATCTTTCTTCATACCCCGCCACCAAAACTGGCGACCCAAATCACGATACATCTTAGTGCCTCCCGGATGCACCGCAAGACGTGAATGGTGAAATTCTCGGAGTACTTCCTTTCAGCAAGACTCCGGTACAAACAGATGGTCTCGATACCTCACACTCATGTTAGGATACACAGTCAAACCCTTCTCCACCTTCCCACTGGAAATCTTCTCCCGGAGGGATTCTACCTCAAGGTCACCTCTCTGTGCCTCCAACACTCAATGCACAAGTGTAGGCCGCGCAACCACAGAAAACAAGGCCGCAGCCTCAATAGATTCGCCTAGAAGCAAATCAAACTCGCCAAGTACACCCAACATCTCTCACTCCTGGATGGCTATACAAGCTACATCACTGATGGATTTTCTGCTAAGGGCATCAGCCACAACATTGGCCTTCCCCGGGTGATAATGCAACTCGATGTCGTAATCCTCAATAAACTCCATCCACCTCCTCTGTCTCAAGTTCAAGTCTTTCTGTGTAAACAGATATTTCAGACTCTTATGATCCGAGAACACCTCGAATCTCTCACCATAAAGGTAGTGCCTCCAAATCTTCAAGGCAAAAATCACAGCTGCTAACTCTAGGTCATGTGTAGGGTAATTCCTCTCGTGTATTTTCAACTGCCGCGAGCCATAAGCTACCACTTTCCCCTCTTGCATCAACACATAACCCAAACCCTCTCGTGAGGCATCACAATAAACCGCATAACCCAACCCTCTCTCCAGAATAATCAAAACCGAAGCGGTTGTCAATCTAGCTTTCAACTCTTGAAACGCCTTTTCACAAGTCTCACTCCATGCAAATTTGACCCCTTTCCGCATCAATCTAGTCAACGATGAAGCTAGCCTGGAGAAATCTTTCACAAACCGACGGTAATACCCAGCTAATCCTAGAAAACTGCGGATCTCAAAAACACTCTTAGGCTGTGCCCAATCCTACACTGCCTCAATCTTGGATGTATCAACAGACACCCCTTCCCCGGAGACTACATGGCCTAAGAACTTGACTTCTCCTAGCCAGAACTCACACTTCCCAAACTTGGCATACAGCCTATGGGCTCTAAGTAACTCAAGCACCGCTCTCAAGTGTTCCTCGTGCTCCTCCTCAGAAGATGAATAAATCAGAATGTCGTCCACGAAAACGACCACAAAACGATATAAGAATTCTCGGAAGATCCAGTTCATCAAATCTATAAATACTGCCGGTGCATTGGTGAGTCCAAAAGGCATCACCAGAAACTCATAATGGTCATACCGCGTACGGAATGCCGTCTTCGAAATATCCTCCTCCCTGAACCTCAACTGATGGTAACCCGATCTCAAATCTATTTTGGAGAAACAACGGGACCCTTTCAACTGGTGAAACAAATCATCTATACGAGGCATGGGGTAGTTATTCTTAACCGTAGCCCGATTCAATTTCCGGTAATCGATACAAAGTCTCAAGGCACCATCTTTCTTTTTAGCAAAGAGAGTCGGTGCTCCCCACGGTGAAGTGCTAGGGCGAATAAAGCCCTTATATTTCTAGAGCTGTACCTTCAACTCAATCAACTCGGCTGGGGCAAAACGATATGGTGCCACAGAAATTGGCGCCGTGCCGGGTACTAGATCAATAGAGAACTCAATCTCTCGATGAGGTGGTAAACTAACAAGATCCTCGGAAATACGTCCAAGTACTCACAAACCACTCTCGGCAATACAGTCTAGGTCTCATCACACTCACTACTCATACAGCTAGCGAGAAGACAACTAAGCTCACTCAGCCCTCGCGGATCATACACCGGTGGCAAAACTCTACCAACCCGATCCCCCAAGAAGTGAAAACAATCCCTATCCACGGTACATACAGTAACCCTCTGGCGGTAACAATCAATAACAGCCCGGTATGACGATAGTCAGTCCATACCCAAAATCACATCAAAACCCAACATAGCCATAACTACAAAAGAAAATGGAAGTCGGCGGTCGGCGACCTCTATATCACAGCCCCGACACCCCTGTTTCAAAATCAACTCACCCCCAACAGGTGATACAACACATATAGGAGATGCCAACTGCGCCAACTCCAACCCCAAAATGGATGCAAATGTAGCAGATATAAATGAATGGGATGCACCCATATCAATCAACACATTGGCAACTGAGTTACAAAACAAGAAAGTACCTCTCACAATGGATGGTGCCGGTACAAGATCCTGCACGGTAACAGCATACACGCGCCCTGAAGGCCTCTGATCTACCTGCTCACCTCTAGGAGCAAACGACAGTTGTACAGACTGGGACGATGAGGCCCCCTGATTGGCCCTCGAGGCCTGAACAGACTGGACTGGCTGACAACTCTGTCTCGACCCAAATGCACTAGATGTGCCACTCAACTACGGGCAAAACCTCTTCAGGTGTCCCGCCTGACCACACTGGTAACAAGAAAGTGACTGACCTCTGCCCTAACTCTGGCTCTGAGGACGAGCCGAAGATGAAGCTGCTCTCTGTCCTCCTCCCCTCTGCGGGCAAGCTAGAGACTTGTGGCCCAGCTGACCACATTTGTAACAAGTAATGTCTCCCTGACTGCCTCTCCCAGAACCTACATTCGGCACTGGAAAGGTAGATCTCGCAAAAGCACCCTGGGACTGCTGAGGGTTAGAACCCCTCTGCCTCCTACCATCCCCCTGGCCATCCTGACTCCTCTTGGAGCCCCTCAACCTCTCCTCCTCCTCATGCATGATAATCTCCATATGGGCTTCAGCATCCACGAGACGCCCATACTCCCGAGTCATGGACCCTGCGACTCTCATCTTAAGCCCGGTCCTTAACTTATTCTCAAATTCTAAACAACGGCATTCTTCGGACGCCACTAACTCAGGTGCAAATCTCGATAAGCTAGTAAATACGGCCTCAAACTTGGCCACTAATGAACTCAGCTGCTTGAGCTAACAGAACTGATCTCTTAACTTTTCCCTGACAACGGGAGACAGAAACTTCTCCTGAAAGGCACCAACAAACGCCTACCAAGTCTCACCAATACGACCCCTCATGAACTTCCACCACAAACACGCATCTCCCTTCAACTGGAAAGACGCCAAGGTCACCTTCAAAGCCCTATCTTCGATGCCAAGCATCTGAAACGTCTTCGCCATCTGCTCAAGCCACTCATCAGCCTTAAGTGGCTCTTTCGGATCCCCCAGAAACTCATCCGGATTAGACCGAAAAAACTCCCTCTTCAGAAAAGAAGGCCCTACCTCTGTAACATGGGCCTGGACTTGATTCTCAGCTCTGAGAATGTCCATGGATTCCCTCAATGCTCCTGCCATCTCGCGGGCTAAGGCGCCCATGGCCTGCTGACCTGCTGGCTCGGCCACATTGGCCTGACCAACCCCCTCCTGCTGCGCCGGAATCTCATTCGGTAAAGGCATCTCCTGCCTCCTAGGCCTACCACGCCTACCACCACGTCCTCGTCTTGACATCCTAATAAATGTAACAAAGGACATTAGCACATTCACAAATGTGCCGAAGCTATAACACTTGCGTCCTAATGCATTGGACAACAATAATTCACTCCACATAAGCACATAATCACATAAGCACTTACGAATTTCATTTCTGGATAATGACAGTCCCGAGGCGTTGCTAGAGTTTCGGTTAGAAACAACATTGATCAAGTGCCTTTCCAAAAAGACTCCCAGAAACCCGAGGATCCAGTCAACATCCTAGAAACTACATTCCATACCCAAATAGCCACATAAGTAGTTATCACATATGTACATAACATTATATCTAAGTCTCTAACAAGCAAGACAAGCCCACTGTGATACTAATGACTTCCCACATACCCAAAGAATTCAAACCCGGCACGCTCTGATACCAAGTTGTAACACCCTCAAAATAATACATAGAAATCCACATTATAGACATGCATAGACATAAGTAAACAAAACTTAATTCCATTCATCAGAGTATTCCTTACAAATGTATTACATGTTGACAACAAAAGTAAATGCCCAACGGCTTACAACTTTCCAAGCCAACACTTGGTTACACAAATGAGAGTACTAACTCATATCATATTAAGCCCTTGGCTTGAATGTACATGTAATACAACAAAAGCTAGCAAAATAACTAAGAGTCTTCAACTCCTAGAACCTCCCAAGCTATGTCCTTGGAGGTGGCATATCACTTGGACCTGAAAATGATGTCCCATAAAGAGTGAGCCACAGCCCAGCAGAGATATACTAAACCAAATATAAGTAATGACTAAAACAATAGCATTTGATAGATGGTTAACACTTAATAACCAGTTTATATCACTATACAGTCCCATGACAATCATGTCCATGTTACGTTCCACTTTCCCTTACTTAACCCAGTCATTTCATAAACATGGCTCAGAACCTGGCCAATCATTCAGTGAGACTATATCTCAGGTTATAACATTTCCATACTTTACAATTCAAATGAGATTGCAACTCGCATTAAAACACTTCCAATACTTCAAATAACACACATATTCGCTGTATTATCACTTCCATTCAATACACATATTTGCTGTATTAACACTTCAATCTGATACACGTATTTGCTGTATCTACGGAGTCCCCCTATCTCCGCCCAAACAGGTTTGAGAGTCCATCCCCTATCTTCCCTCAAACCATAGAGTACATCCCATATCTCCTCCCATACAATACACATATTCCAAGTATATAAACAATTATCATATACAAGGATCAATCAATACACATATTTGATGTATTATTTCAACCGTCATATTCAATGACATATTCAATATGATTAGTTTCGATTTTCCCTAATCAACATGCAGTGTCTACAACAATCAAGACTATCCTCCTCCGATAGCCCAAAGCAGTTATTTCTGAACAGATAATAAATGCATCAACAGATAAAATATCAACAATTTCATTGGTGAGTGATTAAATTATCCAACTCCACCATTCAACTTTATAATTCTCTAATTTCATAATCTCCAACTTAATTTCATATTCCCACAAATTAATTATTCAAATTAATTTATCACATAACTAGGGCATTTTTCCCTAATTTACAATATCAACCCTAAAGTTCATTTTCATCAATAATACAACAATAATTCCATTTCTCAATGTCTTACACATATATGGGTTTTATTATTTGAAAACCCCTCTTTTATAAATTACACAACAACTCCAACTTTTCCCAAAATTACCCAACATCACCAACTAATCAAAATGACCAAAATTAAAGACAAAACTCATAAGATGGAGTAGGGTATCCCTACCTCGAAAATAGAAGGTCAAAGAAGTAGATGAGGAAAAACCAAAGCTCTTCAAATCCACTATTTTTCAGATTAAAAGGAAGCCCTCAACACCCTCTATCTTTCTTACAAAGAACTTAGGGTAGAAACACACTAAAAATAGATGAAACCCTACAGAGAAGGTGTATAGAGAGAGAGAGAGGATGGATCTAGGGTTTTGAAAGCAAAAGAGGATAAAAAGTGAAGTGTTTCCCCGCTGCTGTCTACTGATATAACACAAGCTCGCTCGAGCGAAGGATTTGTCGCTCGAGCGACCAGACAGAAGGAACCCTCGCTCGAGCAAAGAAAGCCTCGCTCGAGCCAACAATTCGAAGCTTCAGGTCTGCAACCCAGAAGCACGCTCAAGCGAAGAAAAGCTCGCTCGAGCGAAGAACTCCAAAACGTAGTCCTCGCTCGCTCGAGCCAAGGATTGCAACTCTCAGGTCCAAACCCAGACGCAAACGCACGCTCGAGCGAAGGACTTCTCGCTCGAGCCACTAGACACATCAACCAACTCCCGCTCGAGCGAAGAAAACCTGGCTCGAATGAAGGATCTAAAACAAAGAGCTCGTTCAAGCGACAAAGTCCTCGTTCGAGCGAAGACACCAAAACCTGGGTAGCAACCTGTTGTTTCAAAACTCACCAAACCTGTTACAAACCTGCCCAACACATCTTATAACTTAACTATAAGGAATTAAAGGACGGAAAACAAGATATATACAGCAATGCCCAACCACGGAACTCAAGTTCAGAGTACTGTACATAAAGGGGAAAACCCGAGATCGCTATAGCATCTGTATTTGTGTTCTGATCATGTGTTATCATATTCAATTAGTGATGGTCAAATTTTGCCAGCAAGGAGTTAGCCGCTTTCATGTAGGCCGCCACACGGTCGTTTCTTGCCGCGTACTCCCCCTTCAGCTGATTGATCACTAGTTTTGAATCGCAAAATACAAGCAGAGGCCGAGCACCCAGAAGATATGCATTCTGCAAACCGTTTAGAAGGGCTTCGTATTCGGCTTCGTTATTTGATGCTTTGAAGCCGAGCTTTACGGCCTGCTCAATTATTGTGCCGTCGGGAGCCATGATTACTACTTTGGCTCCGCTGCCCCACTGATTGGATGATCCGTCACAGTACAACTGCCAAATGTCCCCAACATAAATCCTCCAGTTCGGCTTCGGTCGAATTTCATCAGACTTGAAGCCGGCAAGACCCCCAATGAATTCGGCGACAAAGTCGGCAAGCACTTGTCCCTTGATTGAGGTTCTAGGTGGAAACTGAATATCGTGCTGGCCGAGTTCAAGAGCCCACTTTGAAATGCGTCCTGATGCTTCTGCACTTCGTAGTACTGATCGGAGGAGGTAATCTGTTAGCACCCCGATGCTATGCCCCTGGAAGTAATGCATCAGTTTTCTCGCTGCCGTGACAAGGGCCAAAATGAGTTTTTCTAACGGAAGGTAGCGTGTTTCGGCGTCAACCATTGCCTTGCTCACATAATACACTGGTCGTTGCTCCGCCAGTTCTTCCTTTATTAGTACGGCGCTGACGGCCCTGTCGGAAACTGCCAGATACAAAATGAGCGGATCACCGGCTGAAGGTGTTATCAAGAGTGGAACTGATCGGAGGTCGGTCTTGAGGCTGTTGAAAGCAGCTTCGCACTCATTGGACCATTTGAAAGCCTTGACCTGCCGTAGTGTATGAAAGAATTATCGGCAGCGGTCCGTGGAACGACTTATGAACCTGTTGAGTGCGGCGACCATCCCCATTAACTTCTGAACTTCCTTGACCGATTGAGGGGAGCCGAGTTCTAGGATTGCTGTGATTTTCCTTGGGTTGGCTTCGATTCCTCGGTGGTTGACAATGTAACCCAAGAATTTGCCAGAGCCGATCCCAAACGCACATTTGGAAGCGTTCAACTTCATCCTATATTTACGTAGAATGCCGAATGTCTCTTCCAGATCGGCTATGTGATTCTGCTCTTCCTTGGACTTGACCTGTAACGCCCTCAAAATAATAACATTAAACTCAACAATATTGACAAGCATTGATATATAAAAGATCAACATCCTTCTATTCATCAGAGTATTTCCTTACAAAAAGTATTACATGTTGACAACAAAAGTAAACGCCCCATGGGCTTACAACTTTCCAAGCCAACACTTGGTTACAAGAAATGAGTACTAACTCATATACACATTAAGCCCTAGGATTGAATTTACGTGTAATACATCAAAAGGAAAATAACATCCAAAAAGTCTGACTGCCTCTAGCCTCCCAAGCTATGTCCTTGGAGGTGGCATGCTACCTGTACCTGAAAATGATGTTCCCATATAGGGTGAGCCACAGCCCAGTAGAAATACACTAAACCAGCTATGAACAATGACTAAAAGATTAGCAGTTAATAGATGGCCAACACAGATACATCCACTTATATCACATTACAATTACATGACTTACAAGTCTATGTCACTTTTCATTATTCCATTTTTAGTAGATAAGCATATTAGCTGAATCAATACATCAACAGATAAGCATATTAGCTATATCAACACCTCAACAGATAAGTATAAGAACTATATCATGCAACCAAGGATAAGCATATGAGCTGTATCTATACTTCTCAAGACAAGCATATGAGCTGTGTCTACACTTCTCAAAGATAAGCATATGAGCTGTATCTACGGAGTTCATCCCCCATCTCCTCCCAACACTATCTGGTTTAGAGGTACATCCCCCATCTTCCCCTAAACCGCGGAGTACATCCCCCATCTCCTCCTCTACACACAATGCATATAAACACATAGGTTCTATATACAATCAACCAATACATAAAGTTAATGTATTCTATCAATCGTCAAGCTCCATGACACATTCCATTGATTAGTTTTCGTTTGCCTAATCATCATGCATTGTCTACAACAATCAAGACTATCCTCCACCGATAGCCCAAAGCAGTTATTTCTAAACAGAAAATAAATGCACAAAATGGATAATATATCAACATTTCAATTTGGTGAGCGATACATAATTCAACTACACCCTTTAATCCCATACATTCCCAATTCCAACATTTCTAATTCAATTCCTCATTTTCTCAAATTAATTACACGAATTAATTTATTAAGTCAATTAGGGCAAATTCCCTTAACTAACAAAACAACCCTAAGGTTCCATTTTCATCCACATTTCCAACATCTATCTCATTTTTCTATGCCAAACTTGCATTTAGGTTTATTATAAACAAAACCCCAACTTTTGTAAAATTACACAAATGGCCCAAACTTTCTCAAAACTACCAAACAACACCCAACATATCAAAATGCTAAAATTTAAAGACAAAATCCATAAGGAGCAGTAGGATATCCCTACCTCGAAGTTTGAGCTCCAACAAAGAAGATGAAGGAAAACGAAAATGCTCCAAATCGCAAATTTCTCGGATCAAAAGATAGCCCTCGACGATCAACAACTTTTTTGTAAAGGCCAAAGGTGAGGAAATCACTCCTACTAGATTAATACCTAGAGAGAAGGTAGAGCTCTAGAGTGAGAAGCTCAACAATGGTGTTTTTGGAAAAGCAAGAGAGAGAAGAGATGTGAAAAAGTGGTTCAAAAACCCGGATCTCGGCTTTACATAAAAGTCGCCCCGCTAGAGCGTGGGAACCCCCGCTCGAGCGTCACTCACAGACTCACGCTCGAGCGTCTAAACCGCCGCTCGAGCGCCGGATGCACACTCGCAGAACTTTTGCAGAACCAGGTCCCCGCTCGAGCGTCCAACTCCCACTCGAGTGTCACACACAAACTCCCGCTCGAGCGTCCAAACCGCGGCTCGAGCGTCCAACACTGCAGAGGAAAGTACTGAAAGATGGAAAATCACGCTCGAGCGTCAAAACTCCCGCTCGAGCGGGGAAGCAACAACGAAGGGCCCGCTCGAGCATCAAAAGCTCCGCTCGAGCGTGAAGCCAAAATTCTGGACAACTACACTTGGTTTCTAAGTCCAACCAACCTGTAACAAACCTGCCCAACACAACCCAAGACTCAAATACAAAGAGTAAAGGATGTAAAAAAGATATAAACAACTGCTAACATCTACGGAACCACTATACAATAAGGGGCAAAACCCGGGATCGCTATATGACCACCATATCATCAATGTACACTTCCATAGTGTGGCCAAGTTGTTCCTTGAATATGGCAGTGACCAGTCTTTGGTAAGTTGCCCCTGTATTCTTCAGCCCAAAAGGCACAACCTTGCAGCAGTAGGTTCCTCTTGGGGTGAGGAATGTAGTTTTGTCTTGGTCCTCCAGATGCAAGGCGATTTGATGGTAGCCTCTGTAAGCATCGAGGAAACTCATACGCTGATGGCGTGCCGTCGCATCTACAAGTTGGTCAATTCTGGGTAGAGGAAAACAATCCTTGAGGCAGGCTTTGTTTAGGTCTGTGAAATCGACGCACACTCGCCAAGTCCCATTTTTCTTCTTCACAACCACTGTATTAGAGAGCCATGTAGGGTAGGTCACTTCCCTGATTGCCCCGGCATTAAGCAACCTGTCAACCTTCTAGACAACGGCGGCAGTGTTCTGCGGCCGACCGCCGGCTTTTTTGAATGATCGGCTTGCATTTAGGGTCAACATTCAAACGGTGCTGTGAAACGGACGGATCTATACCCGGCATCTCGTATGGAGTCCACGCAAAGATATCAAGGTTGCTGAGCAGGAAAGAAATTAGCTGCTGTCTGTCGGCTTGATTCAGGGAGGTGCCGACCATGAAGAACCTGTCTGGGCTTCCGTTGATTTCAACTCGATCTAGGCCTTCCGTGGCGTTTTCGCTTGGGAGCCGCCCAACATCGTCGAGGCTCTCCCGATCCGGCACCTCAATGGAATTCACTTGCAACTCTTTTGGTGTCTTTCCAGCGAGGAGATAGCATTCTTGTGCTGATTTCTGGGAGCCACAGATTTGCTCAATGCCGCGTTCTGTCGAGAAGCGTAGCAGCTGATGATACGTACTCGGCACGGCCTGCATAGTGTGCAACCAGGTTTGTCCCATAATGAGATTATACGACAAGGGCAGCTTGACGACCAAGAATTCCACTTCCATTATTCGGGAGCCTGCTCGAATGGGTAGTGTGATTTTCCCCAACGAGTATTCTGGATTGGCGTTGAAGCCGAATAGTGGATAAGGTGCCGGAGAGAGATCCAATTCCGAAAAACTGAGTTTGGTGAATGTCTTGTAATACATAACTTCCGATGTGCTCTCTGGATCATTGAGTACGCGCTCAACGGTGAATCGGTTTACGCGTAACTCGATTACTAAGGGATCGATGTTGGGGAATGTCACTCCAGACAAATCCGAATCATCAAAAACAATGCATGCAGCTTTATGGGGCCGTTTAGCTAGAGTGAGTTGATTTTGAGGGTCGGGATTCGACTGAATCGTGTACACCACGGATGACGTTGGCAGGCTGTATATCATGTGAATCACGCCAAGTGAAGGAGAATCATGTGTTAAAGCTATTGCTTTGGTTAAGCTGCCTTTTTTGGATGTACTGTTGTAGCCGACCATCCTATACCAATTCCGCCAAGTGATCTTTCAATGCATAACAGCTCTCAGTATTATGGCCGTGATCTTTGTGATACTCGCACCGCCTATCTCGTCTTCTGGTTTCGGGAGGTCCCACCATTTTGGACGGCCATTTGAAGAGCGGAAGATGTTGGATTTTGGACATAACCGCGCTGATCGGCTCTGACAACTCTGTGTATTTCTTGTCGGCGCGCCTTGTGCGCCTACCATCAACTTACAATTGTTCATTTGCTCGATGGGGGCATTGGTCGTTCGATCGGCCGAAATCCCGTCTCTTGTCCCGTTTAGCCCGATGCCGCAGTTCAGGGCTCTGAGGTGGTATGAAATTTATCAGCTGAGCAATCGCAGAGGGGGAAGTCTTATTGGCCACACTTCCAGCTTTAACCCGCAAGGCGTCATCCTCTACTTTGCAGTATTCCTCAACTTTCTTCATCAACGACCAGACTGTTTTGGGGGGTCTCCTAGTCAAGGAGCTGCGGAGAGCACTGTTAGGATGCAAACCCATTTTAAAGGTAGTGACGGTCATTGATTCGTTGCAAGCGTCATCGACAAGATTAAAGCATTCCTAGTAGCGTGCCGAATACGCACTTAGTGTTTCTCCTGGCTGGATCTGCATTGCCCAGAGAGAGTCTGCTTGTTTCGGCTGGACCTCGTTGGTGATGAATCTGGCCCTGAAGGATTTCTGTAATTGATGGAAGCTCTTGATCGAAGCCGGCTCCAGTTTATAATACCACCTGACAGCCAATGGTCCCAAACTGTTGGGAAGTATTCGGCACATGAGGGCCTCGTCGTCTGCATGTAATGTCATGGCTTGCTTGTAGTGACGAATGTGATCGGTGGGGTCTGATTTTCCATCATAGAGAGTGAACGACGGAGCTTTAAACTTTTTGGGCAGGACCGCCCTTGCGATCCGTCGTACAAATGGATCATGCTGGTCTTCTTCATCTAAACTGTTTCTTCTGCACTTATGCCTTATACGTACACTCTCTTCAGAAGAGCTGGTAGCTTCGAGTCGATCCTTCTTTTTGGGCTCTTGGGATAATGAGTTAGAGTCACTGTCAGTATTCTGTTGTCGGGCTCGAGGTCGTCGACCACCTGCCCTCAGAGGTCGTTCCAGATCTTAGCATGCAACTTGTTTGGATTTCGCTACTTCCAAGGCCAAATCCTGACGGAGACGTTCGTTCTCAGCGATCATGTTCTCCAACCTCTGTTCGTTTTGCTTTGCTTGCTCCATAATCACTTGCATTGCCTCTTGTGCTGATGTCGACGGTGAACCGAAGTTCAAGGCCCTTCTTGTGGTAATATTCTCTGGTCCAAGCATGTTGCTTGGGGTGGTTTCGTCTTGCGGTGTAGGGTCAATAGTGACTTCCGGAGGATCTTCCGTCACGCCCGCTATGGATGTACTTGAGTATTCCCACAGACGGCGCCAATTGTGGGGGAGTGGTTTGGAAATACTCTTCTGATCCTGGGGGACGCCCATGATCCTCAGCTAGTCACTTGAAAATGAATGAACACTCTGGTCGAAGGTATCAGAATTAGCACTCCAACGGGCAAGTCAGTCTCTACCCTCTGGATTACTTGTATTTTAAGTTAAGCATAATGATTCTTACATACCTTTCTCTGACTGATGATCCCGTATTTATAGTGTTCTCTTTGGGCCTGAGGGCCAGGCCCATCCTTGATCCTTCACATGTACTTCTACTCGGCCTTTATTCTATTGGCTGGGGTGCCGGTTATTTTATTGAGCTCTTCGATTAAGTAGGATCAATGCTGAATAAAAGTTACATTTCGGACTGGACGGGTCCATTCGTCCCTATTGCTCCAGTTAAATTCGGTTCCCACATAATCAAATTATTTTATTTTATTTATTTATAGAGAAACAACTTAATTACAAGGAAACAACCAAACCAATTTTGTAAGTTTGAGTATGAAATTTGTTTGATTGGCGCTAGACCCTCTGCCATACCTACGTCCTTGAGCATTTGTAGTTGTTACATGACAGTCACTTGATCCTGCCCTACCACTACGAAATCGTAGAAGCTCGACAAGTGGTAGACCCGGTTGGATACTCTTTGCCCATTTATAGCTGTTACGTGTGTTATACGTGACACGTGATTTTTTATTAATTGTTAATACTGTAATTATATCACTTAAATGAATATATAATATGTATATATAGTATAAAGACTTATATAGATAAATTGATCTATATATATTTTTTTTAGGTACTTCGGAAAGAAAAATTGATCTATATCTAAAATGCAACTAAGTAAAAAATAAATACATACATAACTAAATAATTTAAATAATAAAAGAAAATATTTATAAACAAAAATATTAATTTATAATTAAATTGTTGAAATCACAATCTTATCTTAAATAATAAACAATAAACAAGTCCGTTAAATATATAGTATTATACAAATATTTTTCTATCAACTTCCTATTTCAATTTTCTATAATCTGCACTTGTAATACAATTGAAAGTATAAAATGAATTGCACAATCACACAATTTTGTTTAATAATTCATCTCATAAAACAAATTCATTAAATCCATTATTACATATTATTTACATACTATTAGTGTAATAATGCATTAATATCAATATGTAATATATTTTTATACATCAAGAGTTGTTGAATCTCTTTTTTTGTTTCACGAATATATTATATGATGAAAAATATAACATTAATCGTTAGTATATTTTCAATTATGTAGAACATATGGAATAATTTAAAAAAAAAAAATGAAATGATTTTATAAGTTAATATTTCAATCGATATATGAATTTCACAATTATTTTCATGATGTTTATAGATCCATACTTATAAGTATTTGCATAGTCACTTTAATGAAATTATCAAGTTACATAATTTATTATGGCATCTGTAAGTAATCAGTGCTGATATTCCTGGATGGGAAAAAGCTAGCCGCAATTGTTTTCTTTGGTTGCTTTTGATTGCTTTTGATTGGTTTCTCACCCGGGATCGCTATACCTGTACAGAGTGCAAAGCACAAAAAGTGTAAAAATCTATTACTTCACAAACTTGAGCATAAAACAAACCTTTAAATAGTGTGAGTTACTTATGTGACAATGACTACATCATCCCCATAAACAGAACTCCTATGGTATGTTGCACTATCTCCAGCAACACAGATAAATGCCTGGGTGTGAAGAATAATAATTAACTTAGTTTAGGAAACAAAACAATGGACGACCGAGACAAATGTATGCGCATGTCAATTTCTCAGCTATGCACAAGCAGAGAACAAAACTAAAGCTGACAGAATATTCTAGCAACTCAAAATAAAACCCGTCTACCATATCATCATATTTTAACCTCAATAAAGATGAGATTATAGATATACGAGAACATGGACAAACAAATGGGAAAACCCATAATTAACACTATGCATTAAAGTAATCAAATTACAATAATTGACTCATCAGTATATCTCAAGCCTTGTTTGTTTCACCAAAATCATATCGGAAAAGCTTTAAAAAAAAGCAACTTGATGCACTGAAATACCCAAATTTCAATAACTGACTCTGTAGTTCTCAAACTCTGTTTGTTTCAACAGAATATAACATTGGAAAAGAGTTATATAGTTGACAAAAATTAAGTGAAATCTCACATACAAACAAGCAGATCAATCTACTCAAATTGGATCAAGATTAATGTACGATAATAGATAAAACCAAATTGAATTTCCCAATAATACATAAAGAGTAGGCTTTTTCCCTATATATATGAACCCTAGATCCAAAACAGTTTCAAATTGGACATCATAACTAGAGAAGATCAAATAGGATTCAACAACTCCAACAATCAAATCGCGCAAAAAAAAAAAAGAAAGAAAGTGAATTTAGAACTTACAGAGAAGGAAGAATCGATGTTCTCGAGGGAAGAAGAGGTAAAGGAAGGAGGAAGGTGGTGGAGAAGAACTCTGTCTCTCGATTGCTCTCTCCATACCTCTCTCTCTCTCTCTCTCTCTCTCTCTCTTAGAAATTCCTAAGCACTAAAAAATATGCAGTCTGCTAGAAATTCCTAAGCACTAGAAAATATGCAGAATATGCAAGAGCAAAAGCGATCGAGGAAGAGAAAAAGAATTTGAAAATATGAATGAAATGAACTACTAGAATGGGGAGGCTATAGCCTTTTTGGTAGCTGTTCGGATGTGTTTTGATGCTTGTTTGGAGTTGGCTGCAAAGACATGACTAGAAATATTGTAGCTTGTTGAAATGGAGGTAACTAGGAAAAAACAAAATTTGAAATTGAAATTGAAATTCAAAATTTTTGGGACAAAAGAAATTAAATTTGAATTTTGTGCAAAAAAATTGAAAAAAGTTAAACGAATTTTGTCCAAAAAATATAATATGATTGACCAACAACCTATACCCAGCTTAGTGCAAGGCAATGGCAACATATGTGTGATAATCTTGGTCCAAGTCCACTTTGTCTATAACTTCCCTTTACAAAACTTCGGTACCCTAACAACACAAACCCTAATCTCAAATTTGAAACTTATATATACACATAAGTTTTTTTGCCTTTCCTATGTGAGACAAGTCTATTTCACCAAAAGTGTAGGAAACCCACCAAAACTCTATTTTCACTAATCTTACTTTGGAGTTTATTTTCAATTCACTTGTAAATAGTTTTGTCGACCCAATGACATGGTGTTACTCACCACACGGCATAAGACACATAATCGCTCAAACTCACTAAAAATAGCAAATGGAACCCACCTTATTTTTAGCTCAAACTTTGCTAAAATTATGATTTTCACAAAACTATTTCCAAAAATTTTTAGTTCAAATCAGGTCGTATTTTATTTAATTAAATACTTATTAAATATCACTTAACATAACTTCATTGGCCCAATCCAAAACTATAAGCATCTAGTCTTAATTTAAACACACTACTCACTTCTTATAAGTCTATGTAATTATTTGATATTACATAATATTCTTAAGTTCATAAAACTTCACAAATGGTCTAATTAAATATATTATAGAACTAATTTATATGCTCCAGAACAATGACGACTTTAATATATGAAAGAAAATTATTTTTTGTTTAATACGATTTCATACCAATCAAGTAAATTATATTCCATTTTTATTGCAAGAATTTTGTAACATGTGATTATCAATAATTTTTAATAAGATGCTGGATTAAATTTTTCAATAATATTACGATGACTATTTTTTATTATTACAATTTGTATACCACTTTATCTGGTAACACTATATTCGTTTTATGGTTCCTATCATTTATACTTGTTATCAATTCATCGTTGATAAATAAGATAGTAAACGAGTATTGTAAGAAAATATATTCATCATAGCATTTAATTGTAAAATTTTAGAGAACCATTACATAAATCTAGGGGTGCAACTTGGGCAGGTTTGGTTGGGTTGAGAGATTGTCCAAGCTCAGTCCAAGTTGTGCTAAGACTTACCCAGGTTTGCCCAGGCTTGAATTGTAACTCGAGGTTACCTGCTTAAGCCCGACCCGAGTTAAACCCAAATTTCCTGAGTTGCCCGAATAGTGAATGTTTTTTTTTTTTTTTAGTTACATTAATAAATTATTAAAATTTGACTCTATTTACATTTTTTTATATAGAAAATCATTAATACCATCAAAACAAATAATTTATATAATGTAAGAGAGATGCCACTATAGTAGTCTTTACAATTTATGAGTGAAAAAAATAAAATAAAATAAGATTTTATGTTATTTGTAGATATAATATATATTCAATATAATTTAATAATCTAAATTATTTTAATATCACATACTAGCTAATAATTTATATATATATATAATATTTTTATATATCTATATATGTATAATTCGAGTTTTGAGTTGCTCGGGTTGTTTGACGTCTTTACTCAAGCCTGTCTAAATTTAGTTCGGGTTTCTAAATTTTTGCTCAAACCCGTACCGAATTTGAAAATATCTTGTCCAAACCCTAAAAAAATTCGAGCTGAATTTGAGTTGCTTGGGTTGAACCCGCCCAAGTTGCACCCCTACATAAATCATTAAATTTTGAAGCAATTCTAATACAAAGTGATTTTTACTAAAGTTTTGAAATGTCAAACTAAAATTTGAAGGGTGTTAAATGGTGGACAAATCTCAAACCCAAACTTGTAATATATAGGGTTATTTTGAAAAGTTAATTAAAAATTACTTATTAATTTTTAACCCACTTCCTTTTTTTATAAAAAAATCAAAAATAATTAAAAAATAATTTCTAACTACCTTCCTAAAATTAACCTAAAATTAACGATAATAAGAAGATCATCTACAATTTAGCTAAAAGCTCATTTTGACTACTTTTAGAGAGCGTCAGCTCCAACAGCCTTGGCGAAGGCTTGCTGCTTTGACAAATGCTACACTAACTCGCTAAAGTTGACGAGTTACTACCGTACGCGGGCTAATTCATTTCTTTTATTAATTTCAACTCCCTCTCATATTTTGTTTTGTGCTTGTAGCATTTAGAAGAACAATATTTTAAGAGTTTATGGTTAAAGTACAGAGTATTGGTGGAATATGTATTAAAAAAGTAATTAGGTAAAATAAAAATAAAACATTTATCGATAAATCACATATAAGGGAATGTTAATCCATTTAATTTTAAAAAATTTCTTATGAACTAATTAATCTTTTTTTTTTTTAGAAATTTATATTTATTTAATTTGGTGTCATTTGAGCTTAAGTGTATACCCTTTTATGATTCATTTTAAAAAAAAAATTTTTATTTATTTTTGGAAAGAGCATGAAAAGGTGAGGTGTGAAAGATTCTTTTTGGAGGGATTGGTGATTGAAGTATCTATTGTCGAGTGTAAAAATCTACATTTCTGTTAGTGTGATTTTCTAGTATTGCATTGGAGTGTTACATTAGAGTGCTACATTTAGAAAAAGCACACTACGGAGTTTTTATGTATTACATTAATTGGAGTGTTACGTTTGAAAAAAAAATACATTAAGGAGTTTATTTGGAATGTTATCTTGTTACATTTGAGAAAAGTGCATTAAGGAGATTTAGTATGTCATATTGGAGTGTTATGTTTAGAAAATGTACACTGAAGAGTTTTTTGTATGTTACATTGATTGAAAAGTACATGAAAAAGTTTTTTTTGGAATGTTAGGTTGTTACATTTGATAAAAGTATACTGAAGGGTTTTTTAGTGCATCACATTAGAGTGTTAAATTGGAAAAAAATATACTAAGGAGTTTTTTAGTGTATTACATTGAAATGTTATGTTTTTGGAGTATTACGTTTGGAAAAACTACACGAAGAAATTTTTTTTTTTTTTGAAGTGTTACGTTTAGTAATTTTAATATTATGAGAAAATTTAAATTTATCCCTCAACACATAACATACGCCTATTTATACTTGACCCTTTATGTCATTTACACAAGAATGAGATTTTTGAGTCCGTAAAAAAAAAAAAAATCAAATAATTTATAAGATCACTATTTGGGATTTATTGGTACTTCACCCAATAAAAAAATGAAACTTTGGGTAGCTATTTAGCCCTGGTTTGGCTATCATTTTGGGGTTAAAAAAGTACAAAATGACAAAATAAGTTAAATAAGTTAACAAGACAAAATATCACATTTAATCCATAATCATTATATTTTTTCTCTCATAAAAGTCAAAAAAGTCAAAAAATCCAAACCAAATAAAAAAACCAGACTAAAAAAGTTCCGACACAAAAAAATTGACTATATTAATCAATATCAAACGAAACTTAAAGCGAACACTGTTGGAGATGCTCAAATATAACCATCCCAAAAAGAATTTCAAATCACAAACTCGCTCACTTACTTAGCCCAATAATGTAAGCTATTATTTTTTTTTTAATTTACCTTGAATAGATATTAGATTGTTTAGATCCTTTTATTTATTAGAATGTTAACAAATTTATGGTAAAATAAAGGGACATTTATTTTGGAACGCCCTCAAAAAAGTACATAAAACCCAACATTCTTGACATGCATTGATATAAGAGAAATAAACATCTTTCTACTCAACAGAGTAATTCATACAAAAGTATTACATGTTGACAACAAAAGTAAGTGCCCTATGGGCTTACAACTTTCCAAGCCAACACTTGGTTACAAGAAGAGGGTACTAACCCAAATACATATTAAGCCCTTGGCTTGAATTTACATGTAATACATTAAAAGATAACCCAAAACAACCAAAAGGTCTTTTAGCCTCTAGCCTCCCAAGCTATGTCCTTAGAGGTGGCATGCTACCTGTACCTGAAAATGATTTTCCCATATAGGGTGGGCCAATGCCCAGTAGAGAAATGCTAAACATAATATAAGCAATAACTAAGACATCTGCAATTGATAAATGTTTAATTCTCATAAATCAATTCATAACCCATTTCAATTACATGACCAAATGTCCATGTTTTATTCCGGTCCTTATCCAAATTTTCAATTCATAACCCTGGCTCAGAACCTGGCCATATACTTTCACAGAGATTTCACCTCATGTTAACAGTTCTTCCATTTCAATAATTCAAATGAGATAACAACTCATAACAAAACACTTCCATAAGTCTCAATAGATACACATACTTACTGTATCATTAACACATACAAACACTTCTATACTTCACGAGTGATACACGGATTTGCTGTATCAACGCTTCAACAAATACACAGAATTGTTGTATCGATGGAGTCTATCCCATATCTCCTCCCACATAACATCCGGTTTAGGAGTCCATCCCCTATCTTCCCCTAAACCGTAGAGTATATCCCCTATCTCCTTCCACACAACACAATGCATATAAATACTTATCATATACAGGTTCAATCAATACACAGATTCGATGTATTATTCCAATTGTCATATTCGATGACATATTCAATTGATTAGTTTCAGTTCGCCTAATCATCATGCATTATCTACAACAATCACGACTATCCTCCACCGATAGCCCAAAGCAATTATTTCTAAACAGATAATAAATGCGTCAACAGATAGTTTATCAACATTTTCAAAAGTGAGCGATTAATAAATCCAACTTTACTATTCCATCTCATAATGAGCCCACTTCAATATATTCAACTTAATTTCATATTCTCATAACAAATGTCATTAATTACATAAATGACCCAATTATACCCAAACATGATATTTTCCTCTCTTTTTCAATATTGACCCAAAGGCCCAAATATTATCAACTAACATCAATAACCTTCTTTTTAGACCCAAAACATATATATATGAGCCAAAAGAATAAAACCCCTCTTTTTATTATAACACATCTTAAACCCTAACTTCCCAAATCAAACCATCTATACAATTAGTTCAACATCTATGTTAAAGCATATAAGAATGAGTAGGAATCCCTACCTCAAGAGATGAAACCAAATGGAGGTGGTGAAGAAATCCGAAATGCTCCAAATCAAGAAATTCTCGGATAGATAGGAAGCCCACAACAAGCCCTACACTTTATGTGAAGGCACTAAGAGAGTAGATCACTCCTACTAGATCAATCCTAAGAGAGAAGGTAGAAAGTAGTGAGAGAAGCTCTCAAAAATGGCTTTTTCGAAAAGTAAGAGAGAGTGGAAGTTGAAAATTGATCCAAAAAGACCCAGCTGATATCTGATATACGCATGACCCGCTCGAGCAGAGAATAGGACGCTCGAGCGTTAAGCACAAAAATTGGATCCGCTCGAGCGCAAGAAGACCCGCTCGAGCGTCAGACACAAAAACAAAATACACCCGCTCGAGCGCAAGGAAGAGCTTGCTCGAGCGTAGATTACCAACTTCCAGTATTTTTGCAGACACAATACACCCGCTCGAGTGCCAAGAGGCCCGCTCGAGCGCTACTCGCTCGAGTGTGAGGAAATCTGCTCAAGCGTGAAAGACACAACTGCATAAGTTTTGTAGAGGCACGAAATGCTGAAAGAGTGTAAACCCCGCTCGAGCACAAGAAGACCCGCTCGAGCGGATCACCTGAAAACTGGGCAACAAGATTTGAGACTTAGGCTCAACCAACCTGTAACACACTTGCCCAATACATCCTAAAACTCAAATATATGGAAAATCGTGATCGCTACAACCTTTCCCCCTTAAAGAATTTCGTCCCTGAAATTAAGTATAGGTTTTTCAAAAACAAGTTTTCTCATCTCCCAACAACATTCCATTTCAAAACTTAACAACTTGACCCATTACCGGTCATCTCATCTCTTTTCAAGAGGCAATTTACAACATTTTCCACAACATGCATTATGAATATGCAATCCTTGAAATTGAACAATTTTTAATACTATTTTCCACAGTTTTATATCATATTCAATGTTCATGATATATCTCCATTTCCACAATACATTCAACATATGCAATGTTACACCAAACTTCCATTTCAAGGCAAGTTTCAAAATACTTCCATATACCAAAATATATACAATGTTTTACAACTTAAGACATATATAATGCTCTTAAAATTTATCAATATTACAAAATCTTGATGCGTGATTATACATTAACAAACATGTCTGGATATTTCTCACGGACTTCCAACTCACGTTCCCAAGTGGCTTCCTCCACTCCGTGATGTTTCCACAAAACTTTTACCAAGCGGATGGTCTTGCCTCGCAAGACTTGATCCCATCTATCCAAGACCCGAACCGGTCTCTCCTTATACGAGATATCCTCGTCAACCTCCAAATCGGTCCAATCCAGCACATAGGACGGATCCGGCTCGTACTTCCGAAGCATATTCACATGAAACACGTCATGCACTCCAGACAACTGCGGCGCCAAAGCTAAACGATAGGCAACCTCGCCAATCCTCTCAAGGATCTCAAAAGGACCAATAAACCGATGGGATAACTTCCCACTCTTCCCAAACCTCATCAATCCCCGTCTAGGTGATATCTTTAGAAAGACATGATCACCCACCTCAAATACCAAAGGCCTCCTCCTACGGTCAGCATAAGATTTCTGACGACTCTGGGCTGTAACAAGCCTCCTACGGATATGCTCAACTTTCTCCGTCGTTTCCCTCACCAACTCCGGAACCAACAAAGGTGCGTCACCCACCTCGGCCCAACAAACTGGAGACCTACACGGTCGACCATACAACGCCTCAAACGGTGCCATACCGATACTAGACTGGAAATTGTTGTTGTAGGCAAACTCCACCAAGGGCAAGTGCCTCTCCCACATCCCACTAAAGTCAAGGACACAACCCCGAAGCATATCCTCAAGTATCTGGATAGTACGCTCGGACTGCCCGTCAGTCTGAGGATGATAAGCCATGCTAAAGGTCAACTTAGTGCCCAAGGCACTCTGCAAACTCTGCCACAACCTAGCAGTAAAACGAGAATCTCTATCAGAGACGATCGACACTGGGACCCCGTGCAACCTCACTATGTCCCGAATATACAAGTCGGCAAGATGATCCACCGAATCTCTCACGCGCATAGGGATAAAGTGCGCCGACTTAGTCAACCAGTCTACAACCACCCAAATAGCATTACTACCCTGCTGAGTTCTCGGGAGACCTACAACGAAGTCCATAGTGACATCTTCCCACTTCCACTTGGCAATAGGCAAGGGTTGTAACAAACCCGCTGGCCTCTGAAGTTCGCCCTTCACTTGCTGACAAGTAAGGCACTTCGATACGAAAACTGCCACATCCCTCTTCATACCCCGCCACCAAAACTGGCGACCCAAATCACAATACATTTTGGTGCCTCCCGGATGTACCGCAAGGCACGAATGGTGAAACTCTCGGAGTACGTCCTCTCGGCAAGACTTCGACACAAACAAACGGTCTCGGTATCTCACACTTAGGTCGGGATACACAGACAAACCCTTCTCAACCTTCGCACTGGAGATCTTCTCTCCAAGGGATTCTACCTCAAGGTCACCTCTCTGTGCCTCTAACGCTCGACTCACAAGTGTAGGCTGCGCAACAACAAAAAACAAAGCCGCAGCCTCAACGGATTCGCCCAAAGACAAGTCAAACTCGCCAAGTGCACCCAACATCTCCCATTCTCGGATGGCTATACAAGCTATATCACTAATGGATTTCCTACTAAGGGCATCGGCCACAACATGGGCTTTCCCCGGATGATAGTGCAACTCAAAGTCGTAATCCTCAATGAACTCCATCCACCTCCTCTGCCTCAAGTTCAAGTCTTTCTGTGTAAATAGATATTTCAGACTCTTATGATCCGAGAACACCTGGAACCTCTCACCATAAAGGTAGTGCCTCCAAATCTTCAAGGCAAAGATCACAGGTGCTAGCTCTAGGTCATGTGTAGGGTAATTCCTCTCGTGTATTTTCAACTGACGTGTGCCATAGGCCACCACTTTCCCCTCTTGCATCAACACACAACCCAAACCCTCTCGTGAGGCATCACAACAAACAGCATAACCCAAACCTCTCTCCAGAATAATCAAAACTGGAGCGGTGGTCAATCTAACCTTCAACTCTTGGAACAACTTTTCACAAGTCTCACTCCATACAAATTTGACCCCTTTCCGCGTCAATCTAGTCAACGGCGAAGCTAGCCTGGAGAAATCTTTCACAAACCGACGATAATACCCAGCTAATCCCAGAAAACTACGGATCTCAAAAACACTCTTAGGCTGTGCCCAATCCTGCACTGCCTCTATCTTGGATGTATCAACAGACACCCCTGCCCCGGAAACCACATGGCCTAAGAACTTAACTTCTCCTAGCCAGAACTCACATTTCCCAAACTTGGCATACAGCCTATGGGCTCTAAGCAACTCAAGCACCACTCTCAAGTGTTCCTGGTGCCGAAGGTGAGTAAATCAGAATATCGTCCACGAAGACGACTACAAAACGATCTAAGAATTCCCGGAAGATCCGGTTCATCAAATCCATAAACACTGCCGGTGCATTGGTGAGCCCAAATGGCATCACCAGAAACTCATAGTGGCCATACCGCGTACGAAATGCCGTCTTCGGGATATCCTCCTCCCTGACCCTCAACTGGTGGTAACCCGATCCAAGTCTATCTTAGAGAAACAACAGGACCCCTTCAACTGGTCAAACAAATCATCTATATGGGGCATAGGGTACTTATTCTTAACCGTAGCCCGATTCAATTTCCGATAATCGATGCAAAGTCTCAAGGCACCATCTTTCTTTTTAGCAAAGAGGGTCGGTGCTGCCCATGGCGAAACACTAGGGCGAATATAATCCTTATCTAGCAACTCCTGGAGTTGAATCTTTAACTCACTCAACTCAGCCGGGGCAAAAAGGTAAGGTGCCATAGAAATCGGCGTTGTGCCAGGCACTAAATCAATGGAGAACTCTATCTCTCGCTGAGGTAGCAAACTGACAAGATCCTCGGGAAAAACATCCGAATACTCGCAAACCACTCTCGGCAACTCAACCCCGGTCTCATCACACTCACTACTCATAAGGCTAGCGAGAATACCACTAAGCTCACTCCGCCCTCGCAGATCATACACCGGTGGCAACACACTACCAACTCGATCCCCCACGAAATGAAAACAATCCCCGCTCAAGGTACATACTGTGACCCTCTGGCGGTAACAATCAATAACAGCCCGGTATGACGATAGCCAGTCCATACCCAAAATAACATCAAAACTCGACATAGCCATAACTACAAAAGAAAATGGAAGTCGGCGATCAGCTACCTCTATATCACACCCTCTACACCCTTGTTTCATAATCAACTCACCCCCAACAGGTGATACAACACAAATAGGAGATGCTAACTGTGCCAACTCCAAACCCAGAACAGATGCAAATGCAACAGATATAAAAGAATGGGATGCACCCGTATCAATCAATACATTGGCAACCGAGTTGCAAAACAAAAAGGTACCTCTCACAACTGATGGAGCCGGTACAAGAT
Organism: Camellia granthamiana; assembly: GCA_036172215.1. Lineage (NCBI taxonomy): Eukaryota > Viridiplantae > Streptophyta > Magnoliopsida > Ericales > Theaceae > Camellia > Camellia granthamiana. The sequence goes on from CM069907.1 coordinate 116,340,227, forward strand.
CCTGCGCGGTAACAGCATACACACGCCCTGTAGGCCCCTGATCTACCTGCTCACCTCTCGGAGCAAACGACTGCTGCACAGAATGGGACGATGAAGCCCCCTGATTGGCCCTCGAGGCCTGAACTGACTGAGCTGGCTGAAAACTCTGCCTCTGCCCAGATGCACCAGATGTGCCACTCAACTGCGAGCAAAACCTTTTCAGGTGCCCCGCCTAACCACACTGGTAACAAGACAGTGGCTGGCCTCTACTCTGACTCTGGCTCTGAGGTCGAGCCGAAGATGAAGCTGCTCTCTGCCCTTCGCCCTTCTGCGGGCAAGCTGGAGACTTGTGGCCCAGCTGACCACATTTGTAACAGGTAATGTCTCCCTGATTGCCTCTCCCAGAACCCGAACTCAGTACTGGAAAGGTCGATCTCAGAAAAACTCCCTGGGACTGCTGAGGGTTAGAACACCTCTGCCTCCTACTGTCCCCCTGACCATCCTGACTCCTTTTGGAGCCTCTCTGCCTCTCCTCCTCCTCCTGCATCATACTTTCCATGTGGGCCGCAGCATCTACAAGGCGCGCATAATCTCGGGTCATAGAACCCCCAACTCTCATCTTGAGGCCATGCCTCAGCTTCTTCTCAAATTCCAGGCAACGGCGTTCTTCAGACGCTACAAGCTCAGGTGCGAACCTGGACAAACTAGTAAATGCGGCCTCAAACTCGGCCACTGATAAACTCAGCTGCTTGAGCTGACAGAACTGATCTCTCAATTTATCCTTAACAGCGGGAGATAGAAACTTCTCCTGGAAAGCAGCAACAAAGGCCTCCCACGTGCCACCAATACGGCCCCTCATGTACTTCCACCACTGACCCTCATCCTCCTTAAGCTGGAAAGATGCCAAGGTCACCTTCAACGCACCGTCTTCGATGCCAAGCATCTCAAACGTCTTCGTCAACTGCTCCAACTACTCATCAGCCTTAAGTGGCTCCTTAGGATCACCAACAAACTCATCCGGATCTGACCGAAAGAACTCCCTCTTCAGAAAAGATGGCCCTGCCTCAACAACATGGGCCCGGACCTGATTGTCAGCTCTAAGAATGTCCATAGATTCTGTCAAAGCTCCTGCCATCTTGCGGGCTAAGGCGCCCATGGCCTGCTGACCTGCTAGCTCGGCCACATTGGCCTGACCAACACCCTCCTGCTGCCCCGGAATCTCCTCCAGTATAGGCATCTCCTATCTCCTAGGCCTACCACGCCTACCTCCACGTCCTCGTCCTGACATCCTAATAAAGGTAACGAAGAACGTTAGCAGATTCATAATTGTGCCGAAGCTATAACACTCGCGTCCTAATGTATGGACAACTGTAATTCATTCCACGTAAGCACATAATCACATAAGCACCTACGAATTTCATTTCCGGATAATGATAGTCCCAAGGCGTTACTAGAGTTCCGGTTAGAAACAGCATTGATCAAGTGCTTTTCCAACAAGACTCACAGAAACCCAAGGATCCAATCAACATCCTAGAAACTAAATCCCATACCCAAATAGTCACATAAACATGTTATCACATAAGGACATAACATTACACATAAGTCTCTAACAAGCGAGACAAACCCATTGTGATACTAATCACTTCCCTAATACCCAAAGTATTCAAACCCGGTACGCTCTGATACCAAGTTGTAATGCCCTCAAAAAAAGTACATAAAACCCAACATTCTTGACATGCATCGATATAAGAGAAATAAACATCTTTCTATTCAACAAAGTAATTCGTACAAAAGTATTACATGTTGACAACAAAAGTAAGTGCCCTATGGGCTTACAACTTTCCATGCCAACACTTGGTTACAAGAAGAGGGTACTAACCCAAATACATATTAAGCCCTTGGCTTGAATTTACATGTAATACATTAAAAGATAACCCAAAACAACCAAAAGGTCTTTTAGCCTCTAGCCTCCCAAGCTATGTCCTTAGAGGTGGCATGCTACCTGTACCTGAAAATGATTTTCCCATATAGGGTGAGCCAACGCCCAGTAGAGAAATGCTAAACATAATATAAGCAATAACTAAGACATCTGCAATTGATAAATGTTTAATTCTCATAAATCAATTCATAACCCATTTCAATTACATGACCAAATGTCCATGTTTTATTCCGGTCCTTATCCAAATTTTCAATTCATAACCCTGGCTCAGAACCTGGCCATATACTTTAACAGAGATTTCACCTCATGTTAACAGTTCTTCCATTTCAATAATTCAAATGAGATAACAACTCATCAAAAAACACTTCCATAAGTCTCAATAGATACACATACTTACTATATCATTAACACATACAAACATTTCCATACTTCACGAGTGATACACGGATTTGCTGTATCAACGCTTCAATAGATACACAGAATTGTTGTATCGATGGAGTCTATCCCATATCTCCTCCCACATAACATCCGGTTTAGGAGTCCATCCCCTATCTTCCCCTAAACCGTAGAGTATATCCCCTATCTCCTTCCACACAACACAATGCATATAAATACTTATCATATATAGGTTCAATCAATACACAGATTCGATGTATTATTCCAATTGTCATATTCGATGACATATTCAATTGATTAGTTTCAGTTCGCCTAATCATCATGCATTATCTACAACAATCACGACTGTCCTCCACCGATAGCCCAAAGCAATTATTTCTAAACAGATAATAAATGCGTCAACAGATAGTTTATCAACATTTTCAAAAGTGAGCGATTAATAAATCAAACTTCACTATTCCATCTCATAATGAGCCAACTTCAATATATTCAACTCAATTTCATATTCTCATAACAAATGTCATTAATTACATAAATGACCCAATTATACCCAAACATGACATTTTCCTCCCTTTTTCAATATTGACCCAAAGGCCCAAATATTATCAGCTAACATCAATAACCTTCTTTTTAGACCCAAAACATATATATATGAGCCAAAAGAATAAAACCCCTCTTTTTATTATCACACATCTCAAACCCTAACTTCCCAAATCAAACCATCTATACAATTAGTTCAACATCTATGTTAAAACATATAAGAATGAGTAGGAATCCCTACCTCAAGAGATGAAACCAAATGGAGATGGTGAAGAAATCCGAAATGCTCCAAATCAAGAAATTCTCGAATAGATAGAAAGCCCACAACAAGCCCTGCACTTTATGTGAAGGCACTAAGAGAGTAGATCACTCCTACTAGATCAATCCTAAGAGAAAAGGTAGAAAGTAGTGAGAGAAGCTCTCAAAAATGGTTTTTTGAAAAAGTAAGAGAGAGAGTGGAAGTTGAAAATTGATCCAAAAAGACCCAGCTGATATCTGATGTACGCATGACCCGCTCGAGCGGAGAATAGGACGCTCGAGCGTCAAGCACAAAAATTGGACCCGCTCAAGCGCAAGAAGACCCGTTCGAGCGTCAGACACAAAAACAAAATACACCCGCTCGAGCGTAGATTACCAACTTCCAGTATTTTTGTAGACACAGTACACCCGCTCGAGTGCCAAGAGGCCCGCTCGAGCGTGAGGAAATCTGCTCGAGCGTGAAAGACACAACTGCAGAAGTTTTGCAGAGGCACGAAATGCTGAAAGAGTGTAAACCCCGCTCGAGCGCAAGAAGACCCGCTCGAGCGGATCACCTAAAAACTGGGCAACAAGATTTGAGACTTGGGCTCAACCAACCTGTAACACACTTGCCCAATACATCCTAAAACTCAAATATATAGAATTAAAGGATGACAACAAGACAAACACAACTACCAACTCCACGGGACATAAGTCCGGAATATAGTAAACAACGAGAGGAAAACCGGGATTGCTATAAATAAAAAACTTTTATGGCATTACATAGTTGGTAATTAATGGGTTTTTGCTAAGCTGTTTTTGCGGTTGAATTAAAAATTTGACATGTGGTGTTCAGTTCGATTGGGTATTGTGATTGTGGATTCCTATTTGGTTTAGTAATGAATTTTGCAATACTCTTATCATTTTTAAGAATTGTCAAGTATAATAAAGCCTTCTGTAACATTCTATGATTGGAGATTAATGGGTTCAATTACACTTTTGTCTTTAAGATTAATACGCTTTTGTCTTTATGTGGGTTTTGCTCAATTTTGAAGTACAATAAAAAAAACTTTTATGGCATTACATAGTTGGTGATTAATGGGTTTTTGCTATGCTGTTTTTACGATTAAATTAAAAATTTGACATGTGGTGTTCAGTACTTTTGGGTATTGTGTTTGTGGATTCCTATTTAGTTTAGTAACGAATTTTGCAATACTCTTATCATTTTTTAAGAATTGTCAAGTATAATAAAGCCTTCTGTAACATTCTATGATTGGAGATTAATGGGTTCAATTACGCTTTTGTCTTTGTGATTAATACGCTTTGTAGTCAGTTGATTGTTTATGAATTTTGCAAGATTGTGCCAGTATTTTCAGAGAATTCAGGATATATTATATGTATATAGATTTATTTGCATCTTTGATGATACTTATCATCCATTTCTCATGGTAATAATGTTCTGTTTTAACTCTTTTAAAAGTTGCCAATGTATGGTCAGATAAATCTTGCCGCCTTTCATCTACCTATGTATTTCAGGCCAAGGTAAAAAATACAATTAATTCCAAGAAGCAATGGGATTTTGTGTTCACCAAACATGTTTATGATGTTCTATGGAAGGAATTTGTGGTGGTGTTAACAATGCAGGACCTGGACAAGCATTTAGAAAATTCTCATTTATTCATTCAAAGACAATTTCTTTATTAAAAATGTATTGTAGCAAACACAAATATTATAAAATATTGATTAATGGGCTCTAGCTAGCGTGCTTTGCCCGCAGCCATCTCACTTGTCTTTTAAAAAAGAGCCAAAACTAGAAACTATTTATCACACTATCTAGAAAGTGGAGAGTTTGGATAAGAAAGATATGGAGGTGACTCTGATATTTCTTTTAAAAAAGAGCCAAAACTAGAAATTATTTATCACAATTTAATGTATTTATTTCAGTTTCAGCCCTTTATGGTTACTTGTTAATTTTATGACCCTTTTTAAGAAATAAAATCCTCCTATTAAAAAGCTTTGAAATGTGGGATGAGCTCATTTTTATACTTTTATCTTTGAATAAGTCTAGGTTAGATCTAGATTTAGGGTCTTAGATTTTAAATTATATGGTAAAAATTAAAATTATATATTATGAGTTTATATATATAATGAATCTGAATAATATGTTAATGTTTTTAGATAAATTTTAAGTAAACTATTTTGGGTTTATAGTATTCCTCTTTATATTTTCTTCATTCTCTTTTATGTTTTTTTGTGGCCTCAACTCAAATTCATTTTGATAATTTAAATCAACTAATTTAAGGGTTTTGTAATAAAAGTCATTCATACAAAAAAATTAATCTAATCAAATATCTATAAAGAAAAATTCTATTAATACATAAATGAATAGTATTTTATTTAATAAAATGAATACCAAGATTATAAACTTTAACTATTACTGTATAAAACAAAATGCAATTTATTCATATGTTTATAATTATCCGACAAACATGATTTTTTGCATGAATAACGTTTACTGTGAGGCTTACGAAACATATGGTTTGAATTATCTATGTATGCTTTGATTGAGACCCATAAAAAGAGTAGGGAGTTGTATGGAGAAATGAAATATGGTGGGGACACTACAAAAAAATTGACTTTTTGCGACGGCAAAATACCGTCGCAAATACTCAAAATGCCGTCTCAAAAGCTTTTTTGCGACGGCAAATGACTTTTAGTGACGGCAAGTGGGGGGTCGCAACAAAAGGCGTTGCTAAGAGGTTTTAGGGACGGCATTGTGCCGTCGCCTTTTTTTTGCGATGGCAAAGTTTCCTTTTTGCGACGGAATTCTGCTCTCGCCATTAATATGTAAAAATATGGGATTATTTGAGACGGCACTATGTTGCCGTCACTAAAGTGTTTTATTGCGACGGGTAACCTGCCGTCGCTAAATGTGTATTTGAGACAGCACGACAACGCCGTCTCTAAAGGTTATTTGCGACGGCAAATAATACCATCGCAAAAGGTTTTTTTTTCAACTTTTGCCAATATCTTTTGCGACGGCAATGCTTATGTCGCAAAAACAATATGGTTCTAATGTTTTTTGAGATGGTGTGGTGCCGTCTCAAAAAAAAAAAAAAAAATTACAATAAAATTATTAAAAATATGAAAATTACCTGTATTAAATGAAAAATAACTGAAAAATAAACCAATAATTACATAATAATATAAAAATTCCAGTATAAAAATAACAATTCATCCATAATAAAAATATTTTTTCATTCATAACAATACATCAGCAAAATTATCCCACTACATAATGTTGCATAATGCATATACAATTTTTAAATACATAATGTTGTTCACAATTCAATATAACGTAAATCAAAAATAAAAGTTTTCGTCATGATTCTTCCGTGGGTAACAATAACAAAAGTTAATCGCAATCTTCACACGCCTGCATTCCACAAGAAGCAAACTGCTACTGGGAAAATATCTGAAAACAAAAAATAAAAATAATCAATGACAAAATAATTATGTGTTAATATTTTAATTACAAAAAAACCTAAAAAATTAACTACTATATAATTACAAAGATAATTAAGTAAATAATTTTGACTAGACAGAAATCCGACTCTAACTCCCAAATCGGGAACCCAATTGGAGTCTCATCTTCTCCCACAAGTCTCTCGTGCCTAGGCGGTCTTGTGTGTCAAGTTTCGTGCCAGCCGACGTCGTTTGGTGATTTTGGGGGGTCAACACCTCGAATTCAAATTTCTTAAGGAACTAGTTTGCCTAGACCGAAATCTGACTCTAACTCCCAAACCGGGAACCCGATTCGAGCCCCATCTTCTCTCACAAGTCTCTCGTGCTTAGGCGGTCGTGTGTGCCAAGTTTCATGCTAATCCAACCCCGTTTGGTGATTTTGGGGCGTCAACACCTCAAATTCAAGTTTTTTAAAGAACTAGTTTGCCTAGAGTGAAATCCGGTTCTAACTCCCAAACTGGGAACTCGATTGGAGTCCTATCTTCTCCCATAAGTCTCTCGCGCCTAGGTGGTTGTGTGTGCCAAGTTTCGTGCCAAACCGACGATGTTTGGTGATTTTGGGACATCAACACATCGAATTCAAGTTTCTTAAGAAACTAGTTTGCCTAGAGTGAAATCCTGCTCTAACTCCCAAACCAGGAACTCGATTGGAGTCCTGTCTTCTCCCACAAGTCTCTTGTGCCTAGGCGGTCGTGTGTACCAAGTTTCGTGCCAATCCGATCCCATTTGGTGATTTTGGGGCGTCAACACATCGAATTCAAGTTTGTTAAGGAACTAGTTTTTCTAGAGTGAAATCCGGCTCTAACCCCCAAATCAGGAACTCGATTGGAGTCCCGTCTTCTCCCACAAGTCTCTCATGCCTAGGCGATCGTGTGTGCCAAGTTTCATGCTAAACTGATGTCGTTTGGTGATTTTGGGGGAGTTAACACCTCCAATTCAAGTTTAATGGCATTTAAAGTATGTTATTTCCCCTATGCCATTAAAAGTGAAAATCGGCCATTATTTTAGGTGAAAAAAAAATAATATGGAATAAATACTATATTTCTTTAAAAAGTACATTTTATTTTAGGTGAAAAAAATACTTTAAATGCCATTAAAAGTGAAAATCGGCCATTATTAAAATTCAAGTGGACATTCAAATGCACCCCAAGTGTTTTTTTTACTATTAGCTGAATAAAACTTGCTATACGTTCTATCAATGAGAAGTAGAAACTTAATAATTGAAATTCAGAAAAGTAACCTCATTGCTCATTGAAAAGAGAAGCATAACAGGCAACATATTGAGCTTCTCAAACCCTCAGAGGAAAAAAAAAAATAATAATAATTGACCTTGTGTATGGATTCAAGTTCCTGCAGGGCTGTTGGTGTTTTTGGAACCTGAAGTGTCCCTGGTGTAAATATTTCTTGAAGCCGGACGATGCCATTTTTTGCATAATTTTGTGCAAACTGCCCACCACATCATGTTCGTTGTTCTAATTACATCACCCAAAACAAGCATCTAGAAACATACAAGAACCAAAAATAAATTTTACCTGGGTGAGACCCTGAAACGAAATCTCACCATTCACATCAACCGGACTACAAATGGCAAATAATGATGAATTAATGTCTGACAACTTAGGGAAACTAATATAAAACTAAACCAACTTGCAAGTCATCAACAAAAATCCAGTAAATTTGGTGCATTATATATTTTCTGTTGTTAATACATATATGGACTTTTCTTAAGTGTGCAATTGCACACCATGTGCCACTTACACAAAAAGTGTAAGTGTAAGGTGTAAGTATAAGTATAAGGTGTAAGTATAAGGTGTAAGTGTAAGGTGTAAGTGGGTTGTATATAGTGTGCAACCTCAAAAAAGGTATAAGTGTAAGGTTTAATTTTTCACAAAAGGTGTAAGTGTAAGGTATAAGGTGTAAGGTGTAAGTTGCACACCATAACCAAACCCTATTAGATAACATTTTCCATTCAATCTTGACAGTAACTTTCACGTATCATAACTTACCTCATGCTGCCAAGTACCAAAAATTTCAGAAAGATACAACAAACCACACCAATCAGTAGTAGTGCTGAGGGGTATTGGCTTATGAACAACAATAATGATAACATCACCTTATAATAAGTAATAAGCTTATTAATAGTAATGTAACAATAAGGATAAATAAAAACTATAATAATATATTAATTTAATTCATATATGTAGCGTCCCACTGAGCCATTCTTTATTTCATTTAGTACGATAAAGAACGGATCTTGTTGGCATGTCTTGTTAGCTATTACACAGATAGTATTCAGGAAGAAAAATCAACTAAATATTCATGCTCAAAACAAGACAACTATATGCACAAGAATCCCCAAGATTTAGCATATAATTACCCGAATTCCCCAATTTATGCTTATAAGAGGATCGTAATTGATAAAGCAACACCGATATCTAACATGGAAACCCCTAACTTTCTTTCTCCTTATGTTGTGTTTGGATCTTGGATTTATGAAGGGGATATGTGGAGGGGAAAAAAAGGGAAAGGATCCCTAAAGTTTTTTTTTTTTTTGGGGGGAGGGGGGAGGGGGGAGGGGGGGACAACATAGAGACATGCCCCTATGAGCAAAAGTTAGAACCCCTAACAAAGGGGAGAATACAAAACACAAGACTGCCAAAACAAAGATAAAAAATTACCCACTAAAATTTGAAAGTGCTCGGTAAGATTTTCAAAGGAAGTATGAAAACAATGCCAAGTTAATATAAAGAAGGAAACTCCCAAATGAGAAATAAAGATGTTACCTAATGCAGAAAAGGAACTTATCATGCAACCCGAGGGGCAACTCATCAATTATAGCAACAACTTTCTGTCAATAACAAAATGTAATACAAAGAAAGGTGACAAGAAGAAAGAACGCATTAAAACGATAAACTGTCTCATTAGTTAAACAAAGAAAACTTCATGAAGAAGCAAAGAAAGAAAAAAAAATATAAAACATACCAACATATCTTCACAATTAGCAATAAAATAGTTTGCAGATAATTTGGCATTCTCCGCAAAATGCTCCTGGGAACAAATAAGAGGGAATAATGATAACAAGACTCTGATTTTCTAGGACAATGGAAAAGGATAAAACTGAAAGCAAATAAAATAATCTCAATTTATAGTAGTTCCTTCAAGTTCTAATAATCTAAGATGCTCCAATTATGGTATGTAGCGCAGTTTGAACTGAGGAATCAGTTGCACAGTAATAGCTCTATAGCAGTAAAATATGTGCTCATCTCTCCTAATGGGCCAAATTTTCATGTTCCACCAATGTGAAGAGTATGGATATGAATCATGATCTTCAAGTGGAAGAGTGCCAACAAAAAAAAAAAATAATGGCCGATTTTCACTTTTAATGGCATTTAAAGTATGTTATTTCCCCTATGTGTTATGCATATAATGCCTCAAAGAAACAACATTTTTTCATATAATTAACATTTTTAATTTTTTTTATCTTTTACTTATTCACTAAGAGCACTTATTACTAGCAAAATCCATTTCTAATTTTTTTTGTTTTCTTTTTTCTTACATCTTAAGAGCACCTTCAATAGAAAAGCTAAGAGTGCAGAAATGAGTGTTAAGCCTTTTCATTTTGTTAAGCTTTTTCATTCTTTCATTCTTTCTTTTTTTTTTTTTTTTTTTTTTTTTTTTGTTCTCTTCTATAATTTTTTTCACAAACCCAAAATAATAATTTATAATTTTTTTCACAAACCTAAGGAAATTTGAAGTTAGAAATGTTACTTCATTGATATGCAGAAATGAGTGTGCAGCATATGATTCTGTATATATTATTCGAAATTCAATTTGGTAATAGGAAGAATTATTAGAGAATAGTAGTCAAAGGGAAGAAATGGGAGCTTAAAAAGGGCAATGAATATTTTTATGAAGCTTCAAGTCAATGTGAATGAGCACTTTGTGTGCAGAGAGTATTAAAATAGTTGTGGTAGTTAGTTTATTACAATTTCTAAAATAATTGTTCAGTAACAGATTAATGTGTGTGTGTGTGTATTAGGTTTGGGGGAATTAAGAAAAGTTGCAAAACCTAGGGCATCAACATAGATAATGGGGGTATTGCAAAAATTTGATAAACTGAATTAGAAGTCAAACATGAACTAATGCATATATGTATGTATGTATGTATGTATAAACATGTGTGTGTGTGTGTGTGTGTGTGTGTGTGTGTGTGTGAGAGAGAGAGAGATGAGTAAAGAGTAAAGAAAGAAAGACATAAGAGATGTTGAGGTGGCGGAAGAGGAGGCCGACGCTGCTCCTTCTCCTCCGACGCTGTTGCTGCTCTTGCACTCCGGAGCCCTTTCCATTCACACAGCAGCCTCGTTTGCTGCTTGCAGTCGTCTGCCGCCGCTCACCCTTGTCTGCCACTCTCCGTTGTCTACCGCCGCTCGCCGTCGATCGAGAGAGAGAGAGAGAGAGAGAGAGAGAGGGGTAAGAAAAGATTAGGGATTTTTGGTTTTGGAAGCGCGCGGGGGGGGGGGGTGGTTTGAGATTGGGAATTTTTTGTTTGGGGGGGAACAGAGCGGGAATGGAAAAAAGAAAAGGGAGGGAAACAGATCGGGAATGAAATTTTTTTTTTCGGGTCACAAATGAAATTTAAACAACAAAACAACACCGTTTAACTCTTTTTTTTTTTTTTTTGGCGACGGGGGTTGCTATCACCAAAAAAATTATTTTTTCTTAAAATATATTTTCTTTTGTAGTTAATGAATTTTTTTTTTAAATTTAATTTTTTTTTTTAGTTACTAAGATTGAAAATTTATTTGTTTCATTTTTATTTTAATGAAAAAAATATTATTATTTTTTATTTGGTAGAAGTAGGGGTAATATTTTAATGAAAAATATTTTCCACTAAAATAAAAGTTAATTTTTTGTGGTCAATGAAAAATATTTTTCTGGGACCCATTTTTTTTTGTTACTAAAAATCATGAACTAATTTTTTGTGGTAGAGGAGAGGGAGGGACAGTAGTGGTGGCGGTGGTGGATAAGAGATGATGGTGGTGGTGGCAGTGATGGCGAAGGAGATTAGTAGTGAAGTTGTGGTAGTGGTAGAGTAGATGGATGTAGACACCTCATTTTTGACCGCCCTTAAGACTTGGGCGCTACTGATGGTTTACTTGGTGATGAAAGATATACAGGGCAAGGGTTCGATTTCTTCGGCAAGAGGAGCTCCAAATCCCAACTTCATACCCCATTTCTGGACCAAAACTATTTTGACCAAAGATTTTAGACCTTAAAACCCTCTCTTTCAAAATATTTTTGAAAAGAAGTTTCTACGATGTTCCGAGACTCGCATTTTGTTAAATGTTACGCTTTTCGTTAAACCGAGCAAGGACAAAGTGGAGATGAATGAAAGAGAGATTAAATCTTTGACAAATCTTTCAAAAAACATTTTTTAGGGGTTTGGAGTTGAAGAAAAGAGTGGAGGAGAGAAGAAAACTAGTTTGGGAGAAGTTCAGCATGAATTCGGGAAGGATTGAAACTGAGCGGCTTCACTAAAAGGAGCATGACTTTTTGCACAGTTGGAATTATGAAGTGAGGCTGCCACCATTGGAAAGCTTACTTCCAGGGCTTCAATTTGGACACAAGAATGGCATGAAAAAGAGTCCATATGAAGGAGATATGCCTATTTGAAGTTTGATCTGCAGAGCAGATTTTTGCTGTCGGCCACAGGGGTGGGCGGTCGGCCACAGGGGTGGGCGGTCGGCCAGTTGAGGTAGCCGGCCAGTTATGGTAGCCTACCGGCCACTTTTGTCCAAAACTCATTTTTTTTGCAGATCTTTCTTCTCCAGCTGTTATACACTGCTCCAGATATTTCCAAACTCAGATATTTCGACCAAGGCTCCATTTTTCCTATATATGAAGCCATATCACTCATTTTGGAGGGTTAGAACATGTTAACAAGTTTGGGAGCTTCTCACACTAAAATCCTCTCTCTCTAGAAGATTTGCGAGCAAATTCTCCAATCTCTCTAGAATTCTCTCCCTCTCCTCTTGTTTTAGGCTTGAAAGTGAGAATTCCCTACATATTTGCGTACACTTCCTTTACCAAAGTTGTATATCTTTGGGTTGAGGTCCCTTGAAACTTATTTTTTGGCTGTTGGAAGGTCATTTGAGCCAAGAAAGTGGCTGTTTTGCTGCTGTGCTTCAATGGTAAATCACTTATCCCTCTTAGCTTGTTTTGCAATCTAGCTTTGCCATAGTTTTCAACTACTTTGGGGCTGTTTTTTGGGGTGGTGTTGAACTACAAAAACCTCTGTTTTTCAATCCTAAAATTGGTGGTTTAAGCCTTGTTTGGCTAGGGGGTGTTTCCCCCTCTTTGCTTCTTGGCTTGTAAAGCCTTTTGAGCCATCTCTCAAAGCATTTCAAACAACCTTTTTTTGGCCCTTTAACCACTAAATTCTAGAGGAATTTCAGTGGTAAAAAACCTGTTTTGAGGTCCCAAATAGGAGGGGGTGGCCTCCCCTCCTTGTCTCTCCATGCTATGCCTAGTTAGCCTTGCAAAGTAGCATGTTTTTGTGGCTAGTGTTGGCTTAGTTTGAGCATGTTTTTTGTATTATTTTGACATGCTTTAACTCTAATTTTGGTTGGTTGGGTCATCTCTTGCTTGGTTTTTGTACTTATAGTGAAATCATGCTCACTAGCTTTATATACTTGATGTTTTGGCCTTTCATTCTAACTTGTCTTGGCTATGCTCCAGCATGATTTTGGCCTTGATTTAGCATGCTTAAACTCTATTTGGAATGATCTTGGCCCTTTGGAGCTTGCCTTGTATGGCCATAGTGTAATGGCCTTTACTAGCCTTGTGTTTTAAGGCCCCTAGCATGCTTTTCTTGTGATGTTTGCATGATATAGCATCCTTTAGCATGTAATTTCAGAGCATATACCTCTATCGCACTCTCACACATGTCACTCGTTAAGTGCTTTCGAGAGTTGAGCGTTATGCCTTACTTGCGAGCCAATGAATGAGCATGCTTTTCTTGCCTTTTGTGCCTAAGTTTCAGCGTGATTTAGCCACTGTTTTGGCATGTTTTAGCTCTATCTAGAGCTGGTTTGGTTGTTTGAGCCTTGTATGGCATGCCTGTAGTGTTGTGTCCTTCGCTAGTTTCAATACCTTTGGCCTATAACATGTCTTGCATGCATGTCTTGCGTAATTTAGTGTCTTTTACATGCCATTTTAGTGCTGAAATATATGTTATTGCACTCCATTAATTCACTCTTTCATGTGCTTTGAAAGTGGTCTTAAGCCCCTTGTTGGCTTGAGTGTGAATTGGAGGTCTCATACCCAATGGTTTTAACCTTCTCTTGAAGGTTTCTACTAACCAAAAGCATGAAGCTTCTTTCATGCCCAAGGTGCTTGTGGCTAAGGCCATCTTTCCAATTAGAGGACAATCACATTGGACTTAACTGGTTAATGGACTAATCGGTAAGTTAAAATGAGTAAACAAGAAAAGGACAAAGAAAAACATGTGAAAGATAAGCATGTTGTTTGCATTGCATTGTGTTTGGATTGGATGTTAATCCAAACACAAGAAATGTGGGAAGTTTCATACTCGAAGTGATGAAACATGTCGCATTTCTTGGTCGCCAACACCCTTGATCATGCATGATGGGGTGGAGGCACTTTAAGTCTTATGTGCGCATTCACTAAGCTTGTACAAGCTTGGTTCTTTGGCCATCATGCATTGAAAATGCTTGGTTGGTGGCTTGAGAGCCGAGTGCCACCCTCCTTTGAGCTTGAGACATGATAAGGAGTGTGGTGGTACACACATTTCCCTGCAAAATATATTTTTGTGCCTCTGTTGTCCTCTGTTACAGCAAAACCATAAGCTTGGAACAGCAGGTGGCCAACCGGCCAGTTCAAGTAGCCGACTGGCCACTTTCACTAGTCGACCGGCCATCAGTCCAATTTTATGCAGAAATGATCCTGTTTTGGAGCAGAAACAGTTTGGAGGTTTGGTTCAATGTTCAGAAACCAAGGCACGTGCAAATAGAGGCAATTGACGGCAAAGCAATGCATTTCCGGGCAAAGCAAACTGAGCATGCATGTCTCCCTCCCCTTGAGGCCATTTTAACTGCCTTGCTTAGCTAGTTAATTTACCGATTTTGTAATTAATTAGTTAATGTGCTTGGCTAATTTAATTCATCTTTGTAATATTCTAATTAGCTTAGTATAGCTAGTTTCAATTCGGTTTGTAATTAATTAGCTAGATTAGTTAATTGGTTAATTTGTAATGAGTAGCTTAGCTTAGCATAGCTAGCTTAGCTTATTTATTTGGACCCTCCGTCGAGAGGGCAAATGTTGTAATAAGGGTGCGTGTGTGTGTGCATGTCTTCCAACCCCCACTTCTTTCTCTCTTTTACTTATCAACTTTTGATGGTTAGTTTAGGGCATATTTTAATTAGCATACCTTATGCTTGCATGTTTACATCATTCATTTGTCTTGCATGCACCAGGCTCGGCACATCATTCAAACTACATTGTATTTCAATACACTTATTTGAATACGTGTTTCAAAGCATGTTATCAAATTGTTGCATTTCATATGCCATTTTAGATAGCTGAGCCTATTTAGTTGCATTTTTGCGTGTGTTGCATTAGGCATACTAGCATAGTTAGGATCATGCATGATTTCTAGCTACTTTCTGTTTTGGCTCGGAGTACACTGTAAGTGTTTACACTTTAGCATACTTGCATGTGTGTGAGTGTTGCCATGATAGCATGCTTGCCATGACGCTATTTGCTTAATTGCTATAACTGCATGAATGCCTGTGGATGAAGGCTTTATTACTTGAATTGGAACAATTCATCAAAATGCCAGTTTTAAGCCCACTTTGCGGAGTGGCAAAATCATCATGTTTTCAAGCCCACTTGAGGGTGACAAATCCGCGCTTTAACCTACTTGCGAGTAGCACTTTCAAACCATTTTTGAAAAACAAACATGAGTTGAGTTGTTCCAAATTGAGTGATTTAGTCTATACTTGTATGCTGTGCGCATCACGTAGTAAGTTAGCTAAATAACTGGAATAAGAACACATGTGTAGTAGAGGCCGATCCTTTGATCGGGCGAGCGGGGGTGCTCATTTTAGGACCTTCCCCTCTCATACCCAAGTTCCCGAGCCGAGGCAACTTTGATGATGACGGACACGTGGCCTTTGGCATGAGTCAGGGTTTCCTAAATTTTTCAAAAACAAAATATTTAGGTGGCGACTTTGAAATCTGGCAAAGCAGTCCATGATTGGCGCTTTTTGATTAAAATCGATTTTCCAAAATGATTTGCCGGATTTGGACTCTTTGGTGATTTATCAATCTTACATTGCACTTTGTGAGATTAGATTTAGAATCGTGACAGGAGTCTGAACTGTAGTAGCTAGAACCCAATTCGCGCCTTCTCTGAAAAGGGGGCCATGCGGAGAGAGTTCGGGCGGTCTACAATGGAGTGGCAGGGGTGAAGGAGAGGTAATGGTAGTGGAGTGGTGGCAATGGTAGTAGTAATGGTAGTCGTAGAGATGAAGTGGCGATAGTGGTAGTAGTGGTGGTAGTGGAATGGCGTTTGTAGTAGTGGTGAAGGTGGTAGAGGAGATGGGTGGTGAAAGAGAGAGAGAGAGAGAGAGAGAGAGAGAGAGAGAGAGAGAGAGAGAGAGAGAGACAAAATGGTTGCTAAAAGTGCATTTTCTTATAGTGGATCGATAAATCGAGAGGGAGCTCAGTAAATAGAGAAAACAGGAGGGAGAGAGTGAGCAACGCGAACACAGTGGGGGAGAGATAGAGAGAGTGAGAGACAGAAAAAGAGACAGAGAGAGAAAAGAGATGAACGAGAGAGAGAGAGAGAGAGAGAGAGAGAGAGAGAAAGAGAGAGAGAGAGAGATATAAAGATAAGACAGATGAGCGAGAGGGACAGAGAGAAGAGAGATGAACGAGAGAGACAGAGAGAGAGATAGAGAGATAAGCGAAAGAGACAGGGAGAGAAAGAGATGGTAGAAGAGATAGATGAGTGAGAAACACAGAAAGAGAGAGAGAGCGAGAGACAGATAGAGGGAGAAGAGTGATAAGTGAGAGAGAGAAAGAGAAAAGAGAGAGGAAGATGAAAAAATGGGTGAAAAGATATAGACAAAGAGAGAGAAAGAGAAAAAAAAATGAAAAGAGATAAACGAGAGAGAGAGAGAGAGAGTGAGAGAGATAAAGAGAAGAGAGATGTGAGAGATAGAGAGAAGAGAGATGGACGAGAGACACAAAGAGAAAGAGAGAGAGAGAGAGAGAGAGAGAGAGAGAGAGACAGACAGACAGAAAAAAGTGACGAGTGAGAGAGAGAAAGAGACACAGAAAGAAAGAAAGAGAGAGAGAGACAGACAGACAGAAAAGAGTGATGAGTGAGAGAGAGAGAGAGAGAGAGAGAGAGAAGAGAGACAGAGACAGAGACAGAGGCAGAGAGATAGGAAGATGAAAAAATAGGTGAAAAGAGAAATGTTTAAAAGAGTAAGACGACGTCGGATTTTTTTTTTTTTTTTTTTTGTGATAGAAAAATACCGTTGCATTTATTTAAACCATTTTGTGACTATATATATGAAGCCGTCTCAAAGCCATAATATATATATATATTTTTTTTTTGTGCAACAGTACCTATTACGGTCGCAAAAAACTCTTGTTTTTTTTTATTTTTTATTTTTTATTTTTATTTTTTTTTGCGACTGCAGCTGGTACCGTCGCAAAAACTCTATTTTTTTACGACATCAATTTCTGCCGTCGCAAATACTCTGTTTTTTTTTTTTTTTTGCGATAGCAATTTCTACCGTCGCAAATACTCTCCTTTTTTGCGTCAGCATTTTATACCATCGCAAATACTCTATTTTTTGCAACGGCAAGTTGTGCTGCCTCAAAAAATCACATTTTTTGCGACGGCAAATTGTGCTGTCTCAAAAAGTCACTTTTTTTTTTTGCGACGGCAAGTTGTGCCGTCTCAGAAAGTCACATTTTTTGCGACGGCGAGTTGTATCGTCTCAAAAGGTATTTTTTGCAACAGCAAGTTGTGCTGTCGCAAAAAGTTTCGTCTTTCAAGCCCACTTTTCTTGTAGTGGGAGTTTATCCCTTAAAATATAAGGTAAATTACACTGATCTCCCCTAAATACGTTCTCTGAAATTTACTTGATATACAAATTGTCTTATGTAATTTTGAAAATTCTATACCATTTCAAATTTCTAATTGCATAACAAATTACCCATTTTATTAAATCATTAAGTCAATTAATAGTTTAAATGATATTAGAAATATATTTCAATTAACAATTTTGATAATTTTATTGTTACATAGGACAATAGTTAGGAATTTCATTTTTTCTGTTAATTCTGTTAAATAAAATTTTTTTACGAAGGGTTACTTGTAATTTTCAGAATCATAGAGGGCAATTTGTATTTAAACAAACTTCAAGAGGTGTATTTGTAATTTATCCTAATTTATATAACACTTAGTCATCTTTTCATCAATAATTTGTTAGTTATATGGATAAAAAATAATATTGTCATCTCTTCTACAAGGTAATGTATATTTTATTTAGATTTACTGTATTATTTTCTAAATTTCAAAAAAGATCAGTGTAATTTATCCTAAAACGTATTCTATATACCATCTTTGTCATTTAACAGTAAATAAGTCATGAAATGTGAAGATTTTTGTTATACAGGAAAACAACCCAAGAGGGGGTGAATTGCGTAATTTAAAATTTGACCAAAAAATAGATTTCAAAAGACTAAGGATTAAATACAGATAACAGTCAATGAATACACAGAAAATAAAAGAGAGAGAAGGAAGAACACAACACAAGGATTTATAGTGGTTTGGCTCACCGGCCTACGTCCACTCCTCAAGAGACCTCCTTGAGAATTTCTTCACTAAGAATCAATACACCATAAAGCTTCACCTAGCTTGTGGATTTTTACAAAGGACTTACTTCAATCTGTTGAGGACCTCTCAACTAAATGCCTCACTTTACAAGAATTTCACTCAGAAAATAGGGAACAAAAATATGAGGTACAACTGTCCTCTTTTACAAATATTATGGATATGAAAGTGTAAGTTCACAGGTAATTTAAGACTCACTCAGATGTGAAAATGGAAGTACAATGGAGTATCTTGAATGCTCTGGATTGCTCTTGAATGCTCTAGGTTTGTTGAATTGAAGAAGTGTAGATCAAACAAGAAGAACTTCATCTTTATAAAATTAATGGCTCCTAGGCGTTGACAGAGGAGATGTGAATCTTCTAGCCGTTAGAGCAAATCAAGGAGGATATCTTCCAATTGTGTTTGATCAGAGCATGGAGAAGGCAGACTGTATGCAGGTCTTGGGAAGAGAAGGATCATTAAATGCACAAACTTTTATTTAATTCTCAACCTCATAAGTCAACTTCTTGGAGAAGATATGGTGCTAGAGGATCTGCTCAAGGTCAGAAAAGATGACATATTCTGCACATAAATCTGAAAAAGTGACTGATAAAAGGACTGTGTTAGTCCAGATCTGATTTGGCAGGTGGGATTTTTTTAACCTAGATTTTGCAGGTGTCGAGCCCTGCAGATTGGGTGTCGACCTTTTGCTCTCTTTTCTTCTCTTAGTTGAGTTCTAGGTGTTCCTGGTGTTGACCCTTATCATTCTTGGTATTGACCCTTACAGCTAGATTGCATTATAAAATTTAGTGTCGATCCTTGCTGTTCTTGGTGTCAACCATTGCTGCTAGATTGCACACTGAAATTTAGTGTTGACCCTTGATGTTCTTGGGGTTGACCCTTGCTGCTGGATTGCACACTAAAATTTAGTGTCGAACTTTGCTGTCTTGGTGTCGACCCTTGCTTCTGGAACACTTAGACATTTTGAGCTTTTACTCTGGTGTCGACCCTTACTATTTTGGTGTCGACCCTTGGACCTATTTCAAGCATAAATAGAATTTTGCAAACAAGTGCTAATCTCATGTTTTGAGGGGTTAAAAACCATTGAAAAACAACACTCTAGAATCATAAATCTTCTAGAAACATTAAAGAACAATTTGTATATTATTATTTTGAAAACATGAATAATAAAATGAATTCTAAATATTTGTCAATAATAAAAATCAATAAGAATTTAAAGTTGAATAACCTCGGGGCTAACAATCTCCCCCTTTTTGATGATGACAAATATTTAAAGTTTTCAAAGTGTGAGTGAAAGCATTAAGAAGTGTTTTTCTAGTAGTTTTGTAAATAAAGGTTTTGAAAAAAAATGAGATCGAAAACTCCCCCTATAAAAGGGCTTTGAGGCCATAATAAAGACAACTCAAAATAAAATGGGAAATATGTATGTCAAGGATATTTTCAATAGATACAACAATATAGTAAGTTCCCCCTATCAATATGCACTAAACCATTCATTAGTAAAGATAAATTCTTCAGTTTATTGTCCTTGAATGAAATCACAAAACAAATAATGCTCCAAGTATGTGTAAGAAACATTCACAACACATCACAAGCATTCATAACCAATCACAAATAGTAGCATGTTTTCATACCAAAAGAGATTAGCACAAAGTGTCTATGTTCCCAAAAATATCCATATACATCATCAATTTCTCAACTTGTGTTACCCAAATTTTGTACCCAAAAAGTGTTGTATCTAGGCATCCATATATATCTATTCTTCTTAATAGTTAATCACAGCTAAAAAGCTATATAAACATCCAATTAACCAACTACAATTAGCGCCAACTATTAGAGCCAACTACAACAATTTCTCCCCCTTTGTCAACAATAAAAAGAAGGGGTTAGAGCATCAGTGAGATGGAGGAGGAGTTCAGGGCCAATGTGGTGCAGCTTCGTGCCAACCTTGGGCAAACCACAGCATGAACTTTTCGATTTGTTCACCCAAATCATCGTCCCAGTGCTGTTGGAAGATTTGACGGAATTCTTCATTGGAGTCCTTTATCCCGTAGATTGCAATCACCATACTTTCTACACTCTCTTTAGCAGCTTTATTAACTCAAGCTTGCTGCAGCTTCATGCAATCAATGTCATTCTGTATTTCAGTCTGTAGAGAGATAAGTTGTAGAACTAAAGAGGCCAACTAATCCACCTTTTGTTCCAAAGCAGAAGATGATGAAGCAGGGACAGAGTGAGAAGATGATAGAATGTCTGAGGTAGGGATGGATTGAGAATTTAGGTTTAGATTGTTAAGCCTTGAATTGATTGAAGCAATATGTAGCTCGACTTTTTGTGCCCCCTTTCGGAAGACGAATAAGCCCTATAGTATCGTACTCCCATGGTTCTGAATCTGGTCTCACAAGTGTAATGTGAAATAGATAAACATCAAAGAGTCCAAATCCAGCAAATCTTTTGGAAAATCAATTTTGAATCAAATTGCCAAAAATGAACTACTTTGCTGGATACAGAGTAGCCACCTAAACGTTTTTGAGAAATTTAGGAAGCCCATGACTCGTGCCAAAGGCCACGTGTCCGTCATCACCAAGATTGTCTCAGCTCGAGAACTACAGTGATTCCGGTTTTGACCCGACCTTTGTTATATTCTGGACTCGGGTTCCGTAGTTTAATATTGTTATCCATGTCTTGTTCTCCCTCATTTGTCTTTGAATTTGAGTGTTGGAAGTGTTTTGGACATTTTTGAAGCAGGTTGGTTGCTAGTTATTCAAATGGTTGTTGTCTAGAAATTTGCCTCTTCGCTCGAGCGAAGCTTCTTGCGCTCGAGTGAGCTTTGAGTGTTCCCAGTATTTTTTTTTCCAGACTTGCAGAATTTCTGGGAAGGTAATGTTCTTCGCTTGAGCGAGGCTTCTTGCGCTCTAGCAACTGTGTGCGTCTGTAAAACTTCTGAAGGTATGTATTCTGCGCTTGAGCGATGCTTCTTGCCCTCGAGCGAGGTCACTTATTGTGTCTGGTCGCTCGAGCGACAACTCCTTCGCTCGAGCGAGCCTCGCGTTTATCAGTTTGCAACAGAGGAGTTTTATATCACTTTTTGGACTTCTTTTCACTCAAAACCCTAAATCGACACTCTCTCTCTCTAAAATACCCTCTCTCTACAAATACACCAAGATTTAGGGATCTCTCGACCCTAGTTCCTTTGTTAAAAAGATAGAGCATCTTGTGGGCTTTCATTTCATCTGGACAAAGCTTGATTTCGTCATTCTTGGAGTTCCTCCTCTTCTTCTTTGGGCTTCTACACTTAAGGTAGGGATATTCTACACTTTGTTATGGGTTTTAACATAGTTATTTGTTGTTATGTGTATAGGGTGAGATTTGGGGTGTTTGGAAAAAACCTAGGGTTTGGGTTCATGCTCTAGAAAGAGGGGTTCCCATGTGATGTTATATAATTGACTATGGGGTTTGGATATGAGGGTATCTCGTGTTAAAATAGTTGATTTTGGCCTTTGGGTCAATATTTGAAAAATGGAAAAATTTGCCCTAATATATATTGAATAAATGTTTTGTATAAATAATGGAATTGAGATAAGAAATGTGAAATTAGGGGAATGTATAACTAAATGGTGCAGTTGGATTTGTTTAATCACTCACCTATGGAAATTTGATAAGATTATCTGTTATAAAAATTGTATATCTGTTTAGAAATATCTGTATTGGGCTATCGTTGGAGGATAGCCATGATTGTTGTAGAAATTGCATGAGGATTAGGAGAATTGAAACTAATCATTTAACAATGTCATTGAATATGACGGTGTGTTGAGACATTAAATATATGTAATTGAATGTCATTGAATATAACGGTGTCTTTAAATACATTGTATATGTATAATGTCTTGGGATGAGAAAGTGGATGTACTCCATGTTTTAGGAGGAGATAGGGGATGGACTCCATTGAAAATTAAGTTGGCCGGAGTGTCCAGGGTGAAAATCCCGAAATCTTATGTGTACATGGGTGCTAATCCCGCGGATGAAATTTTCGTAAAATGGCAAGGTTGAAGTGTCTATATGTTTGTTGTGTTGATTGAAAACCATTGAGTTGTAGTCTTAGTTGAGTTATTCGGGGAATTATAAACGTGGCCTATGAATTGAAATGAAATGAACTAGTTTGAAATGGATAAATGGGAATGGATCTAGATATAAATGTTGATATCATATAACCATGTGAAAAGGATGTGTTTTGGTCATAAGTATTGAACACATAAACTTGACATTTATATCTTGTTAAATCTCATATATTGTGTTAGACTATTCCTACTAAGCTTTGGCTCACCCTACTTGGGCAACCATTTTCAGGTACCGGTGACATGCTTCCTCCAAGGACGTAGCTTGGGAGGATCTCGGAGCTAGAGGCTCTATTTTGTTTTGTAAATGCTTAAATGTTTATTCAAGCCAAGGGCTTTACATGTATTGAGCTTATGTCTCTTTTGGTTGTAACCAAGTAATGTCTTGGAAAGATGTAAGCCAGTACGACACTTATCTTGTTGTTATTAACTAGTGTTACATGCTGTAGATTTAGGATGAACATTTATGAATGTATAATGCATGTAATTTCTTTTGTAATACGAACTCTGATATATAAATATATACAAATCCTATTATATTCATTTCTCTTATGAGTTGTGTTAATTATATTATATTTTGGGGGCGTGACAACTTGGTATCAGAGTGTACCGGGTTTGAATACTTTAGGTATGTGGGAAGTGGTTGGTACCACAATGGGTTTGTCTCGCTTGTTAGAGACTTAAGTATGGATGATATGTGCTTATATGATAACATGCTTATGTGATTATATGGGCATGGGATTTGGTTCCCAAGATGTTGATTGGGCCTACAGGTTTCTGAAAGTCCTATTAGAAGAGCACTTGATCACTGCTGTTTCTAATTGGAACTGTAGCAAAGTCACGGAACAGTCACTATCTAAGAAGGAAATTCATATGTGTTTATGTGATTATGTGCTTATGTGCTTATGTGGAGTGAGTTACAGTTGTCCATCGTATTAGGACGTGAGTGAATTAGCTTCGTCACATTTGTAAATGTGCTAATCTCTATTGTTACCTTTATTAAGATGTCAGGACGTGGACGTGGAGGTGGTAGGCGTGGTGAGTGCGAGATGCCTATACCGGATGAAATTCCAGCATAGGAGGAGGGAGTTGGTCAGGCCAATATAGCCGAGCCAACAGGCCATAGGCGCCTTAGCCCGTGAAATGGCTAGAGCATTGAGGGAATCCATGGACATTCTCAGGGCTGAGAATCAAGTCCAGGCCCAAGTAGCAGAAGCAGGGCCGTCATTTCTGATCAGGGAGTTCTTCCGGTCGAATCCGGACGAGTTTTTAGGTGATCCCAAGGAGCCACTGAAGGCCGATGAGTGGCTAAAGAAGATGGTGAAGACATTTGAGATGCTCGGCATCGAAGACAAAGGTTTGAGAGTGACCTTGGCGTCCTTCCAGCTGAAGGGAGACGCGGTCAATGGTGGAAATATGCGCGGGGGTACATTGGAGGGACTTAGGAGGCTTTTGTTGACGCCTTCCAGGACAAGTACTTACCCGCTACAATCAGGGAGAAGTTGAGGGACCAGTTTTCTCAGCTCAAGCAACTAAACACACCAGTGGCTGAGTTTGAAGCCACGTTCACTAGTTTATCGAGGTTTGCACCAAAGTTAGTGGCGACAGAGGAGTGTCGGTGTTTGGAGTTTGAGAAGAAATTGAGGACCAGACTCATATTTAGAGTGGCTGGATCCATGATTAGGGATTATAGGCGCCTTGTAGAGGCTGCAGCCCATCTTGAGACTATCATGCATGCAGAGGATGAGAGAATGAGGGGCTCCAGGAGGAGTCAGGATGGTTAAGGGGACAATAAGAGGCAGAGGGGTTCTAATCCCCAACAGTCCCAGGGTGCGTATTCGAGGTCTACCTTTCTAGTGCCAAGTTCGAGTTTTGGGAGAGGTGGTCAAGGAGACATCACTTATTTCAAATGTGGTTAGTTGGGTCACAAGTCTCCAGCTTGCCCAAAGAAGGGAGGAGGGCAGCGAGCAGCATCATCTTCGGTTCAATCTCAGAGCCAGAGTCAAGGGAGAGGCCAACTGCTCACTTGTTATCAGTGTAAGCAGGCGGGGCACTTGAAGAGGTTTTGCCCACAGTTAGGTGGCACACCTGGTGTGTCTGGCTCAAGGCAGACACAAAGTCACCAACCAGCACAGTCGGCACATGCCTCGAAGGCTAATCAGGGAGCCTCTTCGGCTCAGTTAGTGCAGCAGTCTTACGATTTGAGGGGTGAGCAGGTAGATCAGAGACCTATAGGGCGCGTGTATGCTGTTACCGCGCCAGATCTTGTACTAGCTCCATCTGTTGTGAGAGGTACCTTCTAGTTTGGAAATTTAGTTGCTAGTGTGTTGATTGATACGGATGCATCCCATTCCTTTATATCTTCTGCATTTGCATCAATTTTGGGATTGGAGTTGGCATAGTTAGCATCTCCTATTTGTGTAGAGTCACCTATTGGCAGTGAGGTTATTCTGAAACAGGGGTGTCGGGGTTGTGACATAGAAGTCGCCGATCGTCGACTTCCGTTTGCATTTGTTTTGCTTGATATGACTAGCTTTGATGTTATTTTGGGTATGGACTGGTTATCGTCATACCAAGCTGTTATAGATTGCTACCGTTAGAGGGTTACTGTATGTACCTCGAGCGGTGATTGCTTTTATTTCTTGGGGGACCGGGTGGATAATCTTATCACCGGTATATGATTCGCGTAGGCGGAGTGAACTTAGTTGTATGCTCGCTAGCTTTGTGGATAGTGAGTGTCATGAGTCCCGAGTTGAGTTGCCAAGAGTGGTTTGTGAGTATCCAGATGTCTTTCCTGAGGATCTTACTAGTTTACCACCTCACCGAGAGATCAAGTTCTCTATTGATTTAGTGCCTGGCATAACATCGATTTCTATGGCACCATATTGATTTGCATCTGCTGAGTTGAGTGAGTTGAAGATTTAACTCCAGGAATTACTAGATAAGGGTTTTGTTCACCCTAGTACTTCACCTTGGAGAGCACCGGCCCTCTTTGCTAAAAAGAAAAATGGAGTCTTGCGACTTTGTATCAATTACCAGAAGTTAAACCAAGTAACTGTTAAGAACAAGTATCCAATGCCACGTATAGATGACCTGTTTGATCAGTTGAAATGATCCCGTTGTTTCTCTAAGATAGACCTGAGATCGGGTTACCATCAGTTGAGAGTAAGGGAGGAGGATATCCCGAAGACAACATTCCGTACATGGTATGGCCACTATGAGTTTCTTGTGATGCCTTTTGGGCTAACCAATACACCTGCTGTATTTATGGACTTAATGAACCGAATCTTTCGGGAGTTCTTAAACCGTTTTGTGGTCGTCTTTGTAGATGATATCTTGATTTACTCACCCTCTGAGGAGGAGCACGAGGAACACTTGCGAGTGGTGGTTGAGTTGCTTAGAGCCCATAAGTTGTATGCTAAGTTCGAGAAGTGTGAGTTCTGACTAAAAGATGTTAAGTTCTTAGGCCATGTGGTATCTGGAGAAGGAGTGACTGTAGATTCGTCTAAGATAGAGGCAGTGCAAGATTGGGCACAACCTAAGAATGCTTTTGAGATCCGTAGTTTCTTGGGGTTGGCCGGGTATTACCGTCGATTTGTGAAAGATTTCTCCAAACTAGCCTCACCTTTGACTAGGTTAACGAGATCAAATTTGTGTGGAGTGAGACTTGTGAAGAGTCATTCCAAGAGCTTAAGGTTAGACTTATCACCACTCCAGTCTTGATTATTCCGGAGAGGGGCTTGGGCTATTCAGTAAACTGTGATGCTTCACGGGAAGGTTTCGACTGTGTCTTGATGCAAGAAGGGAAGATAGTAGCCTATGGCTCGCGGCAGTTGAAAACTCACGAGATGAACTACCCTACTCACGACTTAGAGTTAGTAGCGGTGATTTTTGCCTTGAAGATTTGGAGGCACTATTTGTATGGTGAGAGATTTGAGGTGTTTTCTGATCACAAGAGTTAAAAATATCTGTTTACATAGAAGGACTTGAACTTGAGGCAGAGAAGGTGGATGGAGTTCATATTATGATTTCGAGTTGCATTATTATCCGGGGAAGGCCAATGTTGTGGCCGATGCGTTGAGTAGGAAATCTATCGGTAGTGTAGCTTGTATTGCCATCCAGAAATCTATCAGTAGGAAATCTATCGATAGCTAGCATTACTATGTGATGCGCACACAAGTATAGACTAATTTTCAAAAGTTGGAACACTTTGATTCATGTTTGTTTTTGAAAATTGTTTCGAATATGCCACTTGAAAAAGTGATCGCATATAAATATTACTCAAATTACTCCAATTCAAGCAATTAACCTTCATCCACAGACATTCAAGCAATTATAATACTTAAGCAGTTAGCCTTATGGTAAACATGCTAAACATGGCAAAAATCACACACATGCGATATGCTAAAGCGAATAAACGCTCACCTAGTACTTCAAACCAAAAGATGAAAGAGTTAGAATAATGCATGATCCTAACTATGCAATATGACTAATGCAACACATGCGATATGCAATTTAAATAGGCTCGGCTACTTAAAATGACATGTGAATCGATTTGGTAGCATGCGGTTTAAGCATGTATTCAAAGAAGTATTTAAGCGACAACGCAAGTTAGAATGACGAACCAAGCCTCGGTGCATGTAAGACAAGTGGATGTAAGGCATGAGAGATGCTAAACAAAATATGATACCCTAAACTAACCATCATAAACTAGTAAATAAAAATGGAGAAAGACATAAAATTAGAAGACATGCACATTATTACAACATTTTTGCCCTCATCCGAATAAATAAACTAGCTAAGTAATTAAAGCTAAGCTAATTAGTTAACTATTGCAAACCCAAATGAAATAATTAGGTAAGCTACTTAAATAATTATTACAACAACAAATTAATTAATTATTCTAGCTAACTAATTATTACTACAAATTAAATAGTCTATGTAACTAGCTAATTAATTACACTAATTAACTACTTAACAAATTAGAACTAACTAATGAATTACAAATTAACTAATTACTACATGAATACAATATGAGAGAAGTATTAAGCTAACTACTTTAACTACTCCGACTCGAGAGACAAGGAATGCTCATGTATGAGCGGATTTACACCGGAAAAAGTCATTGTTCCGTTGCCAGATGCCTCTGTTGCACAGCAGAACACTTGCACTGATTTCCACCTCAGAACCAATTATGTTCTGCTTCAAAAGTACACTGCTGGATTTTGCATAGGTGGCCGGCAGGCTTGAAGTGATGGCCTGCCGTGCACTGATGGTGGCCGGCAGTGGCCTGCCAGCTACTGATGATTGGATTGTCTTACTATAGCAGAGAGCAAACAGAACAGGGACAGGGTATTCTCAAGGGTTTGTTTGCACAACTCACATCTTCTTATCATTTGAATAGCTCAAAGGAGTAGTAAAACTTGATTCACAAACCATCAATCTATGCAATTTCATTGCATGATGACCTATGAACCAAAGTGTGCAAGTTCAATAAATGCAACAAAATAAGACTCTCAAAACCACCTCCCTATCATGAATGATCAAGGGAAGTAGTTGACAATGAATCTTGAACTGTTTGCATCACTTATGAGTATGAAACGACTTAAGACTCAAGGGTTCAATTAACGTTCGATTGAACCCTAACCAAATTATTATCTTGCACCTTTTTAGTCACCAATTTTATCACTTCATTTTAAGTTACAAATCATTCCTTAATAAATTAAGTCCAAAGGTGAGCTTTAAGTCATCTAATGGAAAGAAGCATCAAACCAAGAGTTGTTTTTGGCATGAGAGAAGCTTCATGCCGTTGGTACTGAACCCCCAAAAGGATTAAACCATTAAGCACAATACCTTGATCTCATGCTTAAACAAACAAGTGGCTTGAAACGACTTTCAAAACAAAGTAAAAGCCAAGAAAGGAAGGAGGTTAATGCCCAACTTCTTCCCCAACTAGTTTTCTTCCCTCTCCAATTTTCTCCAACTCCAAACCTCTATACAAGATGTTTTTAAAGATTTTTCAAAGAGTTTACCTCTATTCCATTTATTTCCACTTTGTCCTTATTCGGTTTACCGAAAATTGCAATTTTTAACGAAATGCGAGCCTCGGAACATCGTAGAAACATTTGAAAAAATATTTTGAAAGAGAAGGTTTTAAGGTCTAAAACAATTTTGGTCCAAAATGGGGTGTAAGGTTGAGATTTAGAAGCTCTTTTTGCTGAAGAAATCGAATATTTGCACAGCATAACTTTCATCATCAAATGATCAACCTGAGGTGCCCAAGTCTTAAGGGCGGTCAAAAATGGCATGTCCATAGTTGCCCCTCTTTGATAGAGCTCGAAGTCATGAAATGATGTGAGTGAATGTCAAAGCCCGAAGATGACCCATGTTGACAAGGCCGTAAAACTTGGGCAAACAAACAAAATGCAGATGCAATTGGTTAAACCCGAGGATTGCCTATGTATCCCTTTGCAAGGAATCAAACCAGTGTAGTTCAGGGGCATGATGCAAATGATACACAATGCAACAAAACAATGTAATGATATACAAGGTAACATAAAAAAACCACAAGCAGTGCAAAACACACAAATATCATAAAAGAATGGAGATGCAAAATCAAACTACGTTTTATATAGAAAAGAAGTGGGCACAACTAAACGACGCCTAACACAGGCTAAGTGCCTACATCCTCAATACTGGCTTTAGCGCGGTTTGGATGCTTACAGATAACAGAGCCATGTTTCAACGTGAAAGGGGTGCGAGCACATGCAAAACTATGTTTTTCGTAGGAAGAGAAAGAGTACAAGTAATTGGGTGATATGATATAAGTGAGGAATGATCTGCTGGGGAAAGATAATGCTGAATGTAATAAAACAATGTACAATGCAATAGATGCAATGGATGAAATGAATAAATGGCGTAAGCCGAACCACATTTTACCTAGAAAATGCATGGACACAAAACAAACCACGTTTAACACAGAAAATGTATTGACACCCTCAATATTGGCCTGAGTGCAGCATGGGTACTTACACATGACAGAACTATGTTTCAACGAAGGAAAGGTATGAGCACATGCTGAGCTAAGCTTAACATAGAAAGGATGCAGGTGATAAAATGGTATGATGTAATGAATGCAATGGATAGTGTAGTAGATGAATAGGGTGACATACTCCAACCACGTTAAAATCGGGAGAGGAAGGAAACAAATCCCAAACACGCTGAAATCATGTGAGGAAGGAACACTCAAACCACGTAGAAATTGTGAGAAGAGGTTTAGAGAAAACCGCTCAGGGTCACGTTCCACGCGTCCTGAGATAAATTCCAAACACGCTGAAATCGTGTGAGGAAAGGAACCCTTTAACCACGCTGAAATCGTGAGAAGAGGTCCTAAGAAAATCGCTTAGGGTCGTGTTCCACGCATCTTGAGATAAATTCCAAATACGCTAAAATCGTGTGAGGAAAGAGTACACTCTAACCACGCTGAAATCGTGAGAAGGGGTCCTGAAAATCGCTCAGGGTCGCGTTCCACGCATCCTGAGATAAACTCCAAACACGCTGAAATCGTGTGAGGAAGGGAACACTCAAACCGCACTGAAATCGTGAGAAGAGGCCTTGAAAACCGCTCAAGGTCTTATTCCATGCGTCTTGAGAAAAATTCCAAACACGCTGAAATCGTGTGAGGAAAGGAACACTCAAACCAAGCTGAAATCGTGAGAAGAGGTTCTAAGAACAATTCTAAACACGCTAAAATCGTGTGAGGAAAAGGGAACACTCTAACTACGCTGGAATCGTGAGAAGAGGTCCTGAGATGATGTGATAGATGCACAGAGTATGATGAGATTGTGCGATAGATGCACAGGAAATGCAGTAAACAAACAAAGCGGCACTTTAGAAAGTACCTCATAAGGTGAGTGGCGATGAACCACTCTACTCTGACGGGGATCTCCCTCTTGTGTTCTACAAACTCTTACCTTCAACTCACAGTTCAAAGGCCCTCAAATGCTGCTGACAAGGGGTAACCTCTGCATGTAGAAGCCACATATGCCACTTTTTTTCTAGATCATATTCACAACTTTCCTTATTCTCCAATGAGGTGACAAACTAGGATGGTTCAATATCCAGAATTGAGGCGCATACACGCTACCTCAACCTATGGGGCTGCCATATAGATTTCAAGTCGGGGATACACCCCTGAGTATTCAAACCAGACTTTAGTCTAAGAAATTCCAAACCTTTGTGTTCTAGGCATCGCCATTCGAACTCTAGTGTCCACCGTCGCAGTTGGTCTCTCAAGAACTCGTTGGAAACATAGCCAAGATGCCTCTGACAAGTAATGGTGCTCAGGGAGAGTACTTTTGATCGCCATTCTAGCTTTAAGCAGGCTTGATCGCCATGCTGACTTGAAGTAGGCATGAGCTTGAGCTTGAGGTCGAGGTACATTCATACTCTAGAGAAATGACAAGGCCTGAAAAGGTGCCTTTGGAATGCAATTTTGGAAATGCTGAAGTTAAAACAAACTCAGATGCTTCAATTTTCCCTCTTTTCTTTTGCTTTGCAATCTGGAAGTTACGTAGCTTTAGATAGGTCCTTGTTCTATTATTCTCTCTTTTGATCAGGGTTGGACCCTATAGTTTTATGGAAGAAGGAACCTTGTTTTGCACACCATGTTGGGAATGACACAACAATCTGAGCACAAAACAATTTGCTTTTGAAATTGAAACCAAGAATGAGTTTTTAACCAAGTATTGAGCCTACGACTGACCACAGTCAAAACGACTCAACAAATGAAAACAAAGTAAAATAACCTAAACACAAATATTTATACTCACAACGACTCAAAACAAGAATCGAGACAAACAAAAACAACAAACACAACACTCGGATATGTTCCAATGGCAAGAGACCTCTCGGTTCATGGGGAGCCTGCTTCTCTAGGTATTGTTTCCCACCCTTTTTTATTTGTGATTCTTACATCACTTTGGCACTCAATCTCTACTTTCTCTGAAAAGCCCTTTTTCTTACTTTTTCTTTCAGTGCACATCTCTCTATTCTTTAATCTCTCTTATTTTTTATCCCTTCCCAGGTGTGGTTGATGGATAAGCTGGAAGTTATGGACCTTTGTCCCTAGTCTTCTGCTAGATTCTCCTTCTTTTGCTCAAAACTAGTGAGCTTTTCCCATAGAGGGGTTGTGGTGTGACTGGATGTGTAGCAGATCTGCAACTGACATCAGTTGACGATGCTCTTGGCTTAACTTGACTGAGATGAGTTACAGCATGTCCCACCGGTCAGGAATACAATTGATTGGTCTCACACATTTCATTTTCTACGTCCCCATTCCGGTTCAAACGCCAATTTGGGTGTGATCAAACCCGTCCAGATAAGGGGGTCGAATATCCAAATCCATTTCCAGTTTGTGCTTCACACTTGGCTTGATACCTCACTGTTGAGAAAGCCTTTGGCCCCTGCTGCTAGCTTCAATTGTGCCCTTTTTCTGGCGAGTGCATTAATAATGGAGAAAAGACAAAAAACCTGACTCGACTGTGCCTCTAGTTCATCATTTTGACCATTTTTTGTTTTTTGGCTTTTTGTTAAACAATTTTGACCAACATGAGAGTTAGATTAACATGCTTGTTCGACTTTTTGCTTTGAAATCATGGTAGTGTTTGGGAACTTGGTTCCCAAATTTTTTTCTCATTTTTTCCACTAAAAGACAAAAGTTTTGCAAAACCAAAAAAAACACATCCAAACAAAATATCACATCCAACCCCATAATCATTTCACTTTTTCTCTCACAAACATCACATCCAACCATAAAAAAACCCAACTATCTTCCCAAACACTAAAATTTTTTTATCCAATAATATCCTACAACTAAAAAAACCTACATAAAAACCCACTTCCCAAACACCCACCATGTAAGTCAGGTTGTGAGCACTAAAAATTTTCCTTTTTTGGGTCCAAAAAATGGTCCAGTTTTGGAAAAATAGAATAATTTGCAAGAAAATTACTCAGCTTTACTAAAAATCCTCAAAAATGTTTGCAAATGGCCACTACCCGACTAACAAGGAATTAACTCTTGAGATGCGCAACCTTAGATCTGAACTTGAATTGTCTTGCAACTGAATCTTCTAACAGAATAGGACAACTGAATTTCAATGAAGATGAGCCAATTGGACATGGATAGGATAGCCGAGTTGAACAAGGGTAAGCCAACCAACATGGATAAGACAAGCAGGTTGAAAATGGTTGAGGCTGAACTTTAGGATGAAGTTGCCTAAGTATCCCAAAGATGGGAATCAGGCCGTACGTAGTTCTGGGGGTTAAGGTACACTCGGGTATTAACACTCTCCTTTTGCGCTCTAATTTTTGCCAAGGCCGCCCTTTCAGGTTTTCAACCTTGCGACCTCTATTTTTTCTTTTTATTTTTCTTTTCTTCTTTTCTCTTTCTCTTTCTTTTTCATTTTTCATTTTTCTTTGTTTTCATTTTTTTTGTTCTTTTTCTTTTTCTTCTTGCTCTAACTTTTGCCTAGGTCGCCCCTCCGAGTTTTCGGCCCAGCAAGCCTCTCAAGGATAGAAAAGTTTAACTTGTCCATGTTGATCGGTTTTGAGCTCTCTAAGCCATCTGAATCCTGGAGAATTGCTTTTGTTCGCTGATGATATAGGGGCCTATCCAATCGGGTCTGAATTTGCCCCTAGTGTTGTGGATAGGAACTTGATTGTCCTTTAGAAAAAAAAATTCTCTCAGATTCTGGGATTTGGCTTTCTTGCTAATCTCCATTGGCTTGAGAAATGACCCATTTTTGAATCTTCAAGCATATCTGACCTTTTTTGTCCCTAGTTCAAGCGCTGCTTCTTATCCAGCTATGCAAGCTTCCTTTGATCACATCTGACCTTCTTGCCCTTAGTTCAAGGGTTGCTTTCAATTCAACCATGCAAACCTTATATTTTGGTTGACTGTTGAACATTCTGAATCAAAGTTTGAAAGCAAAGGGGTCGAGTCTTGAGGTCGAGAGTGATACTATGCTATACAATCTCAAGATCAATTCCAAGCATGTCTTCATATGACCACACAAAACATTTTTTGAAATCTTTTAATAAAGCGACTAGTCACTCATGCTCTTCTGAAGACAATGTAGAACCAATATGGATCAAGCCAGGATCCTTCTCAGTACTCATATTAACAGACATGATCTCATTCATTAAGGGCTTAGCAGGCATTTCTTCCTCTTAGTTGATCAAATTTTTGCAAATCCCAAGGAATTCTTCCCTCTTTGTTTTCATCATGGTGTTGGAAACAGTTTTGAAAAACTTTGGTCAATGCAATGATTTAGAAGCACAGAGAAGTAAGTGGAAATTACTGTCGTTTCATTCAAATCTTCTTGCGTAACTGGCTCAATGATAGAAACAGACGCAAAAGAAAGAGTGCAAAAAGTAAACAAAATAAATAGGGAAATGATGTCCGAGTTAACACCCCCGAAATCACCAACCTCTGACACAATAAGACTGACTCAATACAACATAACAAGGCTGATTCAATACCCAAGTCTGAAAGTAAAATAAAAAGCATTTTCAAAGTGCTAAAAAGTGCGTGCCACCCACCACATCTGGAGTAAAATGAGCGCCATCAGTAGGTGGTTCATCCTCGATCACATAGTCACATTATCTCCCAAGTTCATTGATCCAGTGCCGATAGACTTTGTAGGACCTGGTAGAGTGATGACCTTATTGTCAATCAGATCTTGAACTTCATGGTGAAGACGAAAACAATTGCCAGAGTCATGGCCGGTTTGTTGATGGAAGGCGCAGTACTTGGCAACTTTATACCTGGTTGGAAGGGGTTTAGGAAGAGGCCGAGGGTCAAGGGGTTTGAGATAGCCTTGTCCTGTGAGGATTTGGAGAGCTTTGGATAAGGTCATATAAAAGGGATTGAAGGTGCGGTTACCAGTCTTGACAGGATTGACAGAGGGGTTGGCAGGTGTTGACTAGGTATAATGATCTTTTAGGAGTGTAGGATTGGAGCTGAAAGGGGTGTTTCTGGTACGACATCTCTTTCCCTAGCTTGCCCCTTGATTCAAAATGCTCCCATCCTGAGCGACAAAAGTGTCATCCACAATTTTTGCAACAATTGTAAGCACTTGCTGCTTGTTCAGCCCTTCGACCTTCAAAGCCTCAATAGCCCACTGAAGATGTTCATAGAGATCAATGCTTGCCCCGACCTTGTTCTTTCCCTTTGCCTCCAATTTGCCAAGGGATTGGGTGGCTATATCGAAGCGAGGCCCATTTATTGTTGACATGTGATCACCCAGACTCGAGATATCTTTATGTTGGCCGTTTTCAATTCCAGTTTGCCCTAAGATTGGAGAGCCTTTTGGCATGAAATTTCTGGCATGTGACGTGGTCGATGAGGGAACCAAAATCCCAAAGGCTAAATTTTCCACAGTTCTCTGCAAATCTTCAATCATGTTCATCAGCTCAGAAGTAATGGGTTCGGCCATGGGTGCTTGCGGTGTATTTGATGGGGTTTGAGATGATTGGGGTTCAAGTATATCCATTATACACAAGTCTGTGCTTTCTGGAATGAACACCTTAGGCTTGGGTAAATGGGCCGGGGTGATGTATATGCTGGGGTTGTAGGTGAATGGTAGTGTATGGATTAGGTTGAGGTATGGAGGTAATGGGTTAGGCGTGGCTTGAGGTTCTTTTGGTGGAGCTCTGATCTCTTCGTCAATAAGATCCAGAATCTTATGACGGACGCAGATGCACAGTTTGTATCATGACCATGCTGTTGATGATAGGCACAGTATTTAGCGAGGTTATGTCTTGGTGAAAGAGGATTTGGGAGGGGTCAGGGTTCTAGGAGCTCTAGGTACCCTTTTTCTAGCAGCATTTTCAAGGCTTATGAGAGACTCATGTAAAGAGGATGGAAATTTCGAGCTTAGGGCCGATTTGAAGTGGTTGGTTTTTGGCTATTGATGGGAGTGGTGCCAGTGTTTACTTTGAGCATTTCACAACTGTGCTACCATTGGAGCTGCGAACAACAATCCTTCTCATAGGTTCATTACCCTTCACAATGATCTCTTGCCTGATGGCATCCTTGATTTGAACCCCAATTTCACGGAGGTCCTTAAAGTTGAATAATGGGAGGACTATCATTTTCTGTAATAGCCTTTTGTGAAGATTTCTAACAATTATATGAACTTGCTCTTTCTCTGGAGGCCTGTTTGCCATCATAGCCACCTTTCCCTCCATTGAATAACAAACTTTGAAAATCCCTCCTTCAATTCCTGATGTGTTGCCTCAAGATCACGAGTTGTGACCTCGATCTACGTGTTATAGGAATATTGGGCAACGAAGGATTCGACCAACTCTTGCCAGCTCTGTTTCACAGTGTCCTCCAATTTAGCATACTAGATGGCAACTATTCCCGACATGGTTTGGCTAAATAGTGACAACTTTTGTACTCGGGTCAAACCCATTGGTTGTAGGATATATGAAAACAGTCGTAGATATACCATTGGGTCTCCAGAGCCATCAAAACGATCAATATACGGCATTTTAAACTGCTCTGGTAAGGTAACTGCCGAATCAATGTATCCATCCTCTATGTTCAGGATGAAGTTAACCCTTTGTGCTCTCTTGAACAACTTCTCTAACTTGTTGACTTTAAGCATGGTTGGATCGACTTCAAATTCAATGGTGCCTCGATTTGATAAACCGGTGATTTGGAAGCTTGTGCTGGGATTGGCTTCGTTGGATTGCCCTGGTTTTCTTGGACATTGGCAGCATTGGCAGTGGCATCGGGCATAGGGATAGCTGGAGTGGGTACATGTGATGCAGTGGCCGCTATGGGCTGCTATTG
The DNA here is from genome assembly GCA_036172215.1 of Camellia granthamiana. Taxonomy (NCBI): domain Eukaryota; kingdom Viridiplantae; phylum Streptophyta; class Magnoliopsida; order Ericales; family Theaceae; genus Camellia; species Camellia granthamiana. The sequence goes on from CM069907.1 coordinate 116,376,754, forward strand.
CTGTAGCCTGGTTATAATCTCGACTTGATGGTCTGTAACCTTGGCGTGACGGACTGCGTCATGCTATAGTGTCTCGACTGTTTGTTGTAGATGGTGTATTAGTTCTTCCATACTAGCTAGGGGATACTGTGCCAATGGAATAAGTGACTGGTCTCGTGTTGGGTTGGGAGTGGATGACTGTTCCCAAATTGGACTGGACATAGGTGAGCCGAGGGATGACTGCTGTAGGAACTGGATTGGTGAAATCTGTCTAATCCTCATTCGCTTTGTAACCGGCGGTAGTGAAGCAAACACTGGTTGCCCTGAACTAGTTCCTCGACCTTACAAAGTCTATCGACATGAGTCCAGAGTACCCGGAGGATATCGGAGCCTTCTGAAGCTATGGTTCCAGGACTACCTAGCAAAAGAGAAAACAGACAACACCTCAGCCCAATTTCACTAGAATATATATGATCACAACTGAGTGACGGTACTCCACACTAACTTCTGCCCCAAAATAGATACCAACTGTACCACTGATATGAAGCACCCCTGTACAGTTTCACTGCAAAGCACATACTAGGTAAAGAGAGCCAAAACACCCTTATGAGGGGGTAGGGTTACCCTGTCCTAGTTTCGTCATGAACTAACATTCACTATATCAAACAAGCGGTTTCATGCAATCCAGTACAAGGGTGAGCATCCTGTCCTAATTTGGATCACTCACTATGGCTTTTTCTATATGCAACTAGGCCAAATGGTCAAAGAGGGTACCTCAGCTAGACTACCTAATATACCTCTCACACCTAACACTGAGAAGTGAAAGGGGGAATCAAATGGTACAGCGGCAGTCCAAATCCAAGGGTTGTGTTCCCATCATGGCAGAGCCCACGACCGGTCAGCCTTTTGGCGAGCTTATGGGCAAGCCTCCGGCAAACCGTCCAGGAATAGCAAATGGCAAACACAGTGACTTAAGCGCACCAATGCAAATGCAAAGAACATATAAGTGTAGATAAAATTTCATAACATGAAGTTCGAGTCAAGTTCTCTAAATTCCCTAGTAGTGTCGCCAAAAACTGTAGCTCGACTTTTCATGCCCCTTTCGAAAGACGAATAAGCGCTATAGTATTGGACTCCCGTAGTTCTGAATCTGATCTCACAAGTGCAATGTGAAATAAATAAACACCAAAGAGTCAAAAGCCGGCAAATCTTTTGAAAAATCGATTTTCAATCAAATTGCTAAAAATGGACTACTTTGCCAGATACAGAGTCGCTACCAAAATATTTTTGAAAAATTTAGGAAACCCATGACTCGTGCCACAGGCCATGTGTCCGTCATCACCAAGATTGTCTCGGCTCGGGAACTTAGGTACGAGAGGGAAATGTCATGAATTGAGCACCCCCGTTCGCCCGATCAAAGATCAGTCGCTACTAATCATGATATGAATCCTATTTACATTATATACTCTTGTTTCGATTATTAGGCTGGCATTACTATATGATGCGCACACAAGTATAGACTAATTTTCAAAATTTGGAACACTTTCATTCATGTTTGTTTTTGGAAATTGTTTCGAATATGCCACTTGAAAAAGTGATCGCATAGAAACATTACTCAAATTATTCCAATTCAAGCAATTAGCCTTCATTCACAGGCATTCAAGCAATTATAACACTTAAGCACTTAGCCTCATGGTAAGCATGCTAAACATGGCAACAATCACACGTATACGATATGCTAGAGTGAGTAAAGGCTCACCTAGTACATCAAACCAAAAGATGAAAGAGTTAGAATAATACATGATTCTAACTATGCAATATGACTAATGCAACACATGCGATATGCAATCTAAATAGGCTCGGCTACTTAAAATGACATATGAATCAATTTGGTAGCATGTGGTTTAAGCACGTATTTAAAGAAGTATTTAAGTGACAATGCAAGTTAGAATGATGAATTGAGCCTCGGTGTATGCAAGACAAGTGGATGCAAGGCATGAGAGATGTTAAACAAAATATGATGCCCTAAACTAACCATTATAAGTTAGTAAATAAAAAAGGAGAAAGACGTGGGGTTGGAAGACATGCACATTATTACAACATTTGTGCCCTCACACAGGAGGGTCCGAATAAATAAACTAGCTAACTAATTAAAGCTAAGCTAATTAGTTAACTATTACAAACCCAAATGAAATAATTAGGTAAGCTACTTAAATAATTATCACAACAACAAATTAATTAACTATTCTAGCTAACTAATTATTACTACAAATTAAATAGTCTATGTAACTAGCTAATTAATTACACTAATTAACTACTTAACAAATTAGAACTAACTAATGAATTACAAATTAACTAATTACTACATGAATACAATATGAGAGAAGTATTAAGCTAACTACTCTAACTACTCTGCCTCGGGAAACGAGGAATGCTCATGTATGCACGGATTTACACCTGAAAAGTCACTGTTTCGCTGCTAGATGCCTCTATTGCACAGTAGAACACTTGCATTGATTTCCACCTCAGAACCAACTCTGTTTTGCTTCAAATGTACACTACTGGATTTTGCATAGGTGGCTGACAGGCTAGAAGTGATGGCCTGCCGGCCACTGATGTCTGGATTGTCCTGCTGCAATAGAGAGCAAATAGAGCAGGGACAGGGTATTCTCAAGGGTTTGTTTGCACAACTCACCTCTCCTTATCATTTGAACAGCTCAAAGGAGTAGTAAAACTTGATTCACAAACCATCAATCTATGCAATTTCATGATGGCCTATGAACCAAAGTGTGCAAGTTCAATAAATGCAACAAAATAAAACTCTTAAAACCACCTCCCTATCATGAATGATCAAGGGAAGTAGTTGACAATGAATCTTGAACCGTTTGCATCACTTATGAGTATAAAACGACTCAAGACTGAAGGGTTCAATTAACGTCCGATTGAACCCTAACCAAATTATTATCTTGCACCTTTTTAGTCACTAATTTTATTACTCCGTTTTAATTTACCAATCATTCCTTAATAAATTAAGTCCGAAGGTGAGCTTTAAGTCCTCTAATGGAAGGATGCATAAAACCAAGAGTTGTTATAGGCATGAGAGAAGCTTCATGCCGTTGGTAATGAACCCCCAAAGAGATTAAACCATTAAGCACAATACCTCAATCTCATGCTTAAACAAACAAGTGACTTGAAACGACTTTCAAAACAAAGTAAAAGCCAAGAAAGGAGGGAGGTTGCAGAGGTGATTACACTACAAGAAATTGCATTTTTCGCAACGCAACAAAATATGTTGCTAAAAGGGAAAATTCGTTGGCAAAGAGTTTTGCCGACACACAAAGCTACGTTGGCAACCCGTAGCCAAAAGTGAGTTGGCAAAAGTTTTTGCCAACGAAATTATGATTGCGTTGGTAAAAGTAATGCCTTTAGCGACGAACATAGTCGTCGCTAAAAGCCTCCATCTATCGTCGGCAATTTACCTTGCGTTGGTAAAAGTCATTCAAATATGATGATTGTGTGGCACTTTTCGTGACACAAATTTGCATGGGCAAAAAATATACTTTTAGCAACAACATATGCGTCGGCAAAAGAAAATTTGGCGACACATTTACATCGGTAAATGTTGCCATTTGCCGACGATTTGTTTGTCGCTAAAGCTTTACTTTTGGCAACGACAAATTGGCATTGGCAAAAAATACACTTCTACCAACACAATATGAGTGGGGAAAAGTAACTTTTAACGACACATTTACATCGGTAAATGTTGCCATTTGCCAACGATTTGGTTGTCGATAAAGCTTTAGTTTTGCAACGACAAATTGGCATTGGCAAAAAATACACTTTTAGCAACACAATATGAGTGGGCAAAAATAAACTTTTAGCTACACATTTACCGACAAGTTATTTGTCGAGAAAGCTTCACTTTTTAACAATGACAAATTTGCAACAGCAAAAATAATTGAAACTCATTTATAATTTTTTAAAAGATTTACAGATTTACAAGAGGCATCCCTTAGCCACCACTATAACAAACTAATAACATGGATATGAAATCACACAAAATACCCCCTCCATACCCTTCCAGCCAAAACACCAGCAGTTGCCCGAACTTACACCTAATGACAACCCCTATTAATGAAAACCTGATCTATTACAGATTGGACAAAAAGTCCTGCACCCTTCCAAACATCAACAACACGAGCAAACATCCAACAACAACACAGCAGCACCTCATCGTAACAAACACCATCACAGCAGCATCACCACAGCATCTCAGCAACATATCACAACAACACCAGAAGAATAGCAGATCAGCAAACTGATTCAACACAGATCATCACCAGTACAGAAAACCATTTCAACTCGGCAGTGTAATGAGTAAAAGTGTCACATGAGTAGAAGTGTCATATGAGTAGAAGTGTTAGTGCTTCTTGCATTAAGGTCTGGTTACTTGTTAGACAGATTTGAATTAGACATAAATTCAGCAAATAGGAAAACAAAAGCATGAAAGGAGTAGCCTACTCCATAAGGGTGGCTTGAGATACACACACAAGTCAACAGGGAATTTCCACACTGGCTCTCTAATTCCAACTCTAAATTCATAATCAAGCAGGGGCCTCTTTATGTGGACACTGGTAAACCATAATGAGAAATAAACTTTCTAAAAATTACCCCATTTAGAGACTGTAAAATATTCAAAATCTACCAAAATAAGTAATTCTAAACAAGTAATTGGCTGGATTACAGCCCAAGAAAAGTCTACTAACCAACACACAAACTATAGCAAAGAAATCCCTAAAAATAAAATACATCCAGAACATTCTGAAGCTCCTAATAGGGGACTAACAAATTCTAATGAAGAATAAAATGAAGACTCATAAATAAACAAACTTCATACTAACTAGACAAACTTGACATTATTTGCTTGGGATTTGTCCTCTTCTACTTACTGCTTCTGCATCACAATGTCACACATTCATGTGAATAATTGGGGCTTATGTTTTCAATGAAAGAACTGAGATTTCAACTATATTACACTGAAAATCAATTGTGAGAACAAGATGGAAAAATTTGTTACTAGCAACGTGGTCAAGCAAGACGAACTCAACACTGGAAACAGTTTTGAGGCATGAGAGTTAAATAATAGGAAGGCAGTTTTAGCTCCTGGGACATTTATGTAAGATTTTTCTACAAAATTAGACCTCAGAACTTAAATCTGTTTTCTTATGTTGTAGAGCTTTTAAAAAAATTACCTTTGGATACTTCAGCTGGAGAGCTCCCAATCAAGCCACCCTCATTTGCAAACCGAGATAACATCGGTTCATACACCTACAATCCAAAGACAAAGCAACTACCATTAATTTTGAAGATATCTTATTTAGAATACTCCAAACAACCCCTTACTATTCATACTACAAGACTCGGTAAGCTAGATAAAAATAACCATGTGTTCCTTTTTCATATAATGCAGACTCAGTCAAAGTAGTCAGACCTTTCATAAAAGAATGTATTGTGGAAACAATATGTGGCTTTTGCAGTCACAATTTAGGTAAAAATTTCATTTTCTTGGAGAGATCATTAGGAGTGACATCCTTCTCAACAGATAATACCAAGTAAAGGTTTCTCAGAGGCAAACACAAATATCTATATTTCATTATTTATTATTTCCAATTCTCTAAAGGCAAGAAAGCAGGCCCATTAATGGCTTTATTTTCTACTGATCTCAACAGTCCCTCTGAGGATGTCATTGAAATTCCTAATAAGTACAATTATTGCACATAATTCAAGAAAATATGTAACTGGAGATATTATGAATAAAACATGGACCAAGACTTCAACCAATGGAGTATTTCAATTTCCATTTTCAGGTAATAAACTGGAAGCTAATACCAAATACAATACTAAATGGAGGCAAAACATTACATCATAAGCAATAACGCAGAAATTTGATCTCAGCAGGTGAGTTGCCATGCCAAACCCCATTGCTCCAAGACCAATAAAACCAATTCGGTTTACAGATTTTGATTCAGTAGTTATTTGATTTGCCAGTTCCTCAGGGCTATAAGTTTCTGCGTTGACAGCATTGGTAATGTTCACCCCATATACTTTCTCCCAAGCCTGTGCAAGAACAGGTGTGTCTACTTAGCAAATGGCATGTTAATATTTACATAACCTCAGAGCAAGTAAAAAAGCCACATAATATAACTTTTATATAAAAGAAATTAGTTCATGAGAACAACCTTGATCAATGTGTCATCACCATCATTTCCATGACCATGAGAGGAGCTTGTGAAAGGACAATTGGAAAGTAACAAAGTGAGTATCAGGTTGCTCCAAAACATTAATAGCTGCCACCTACAGATTATGGTTGTGAGAAACTGTAAATCATGCAGATACATACCTGCTATTAGTTGTTGAAAAGCAACTGCCACAAGTGGAAAAGGAAATGTACATGATTTGGCCATATCCAAAACAATACCCTTCAAGTTGGACAAAAGCCCATCAGGCATAATTGACTCATCCAGCCCTTGATAGAGCGAAATAGAGGAAAATGATTCATGTAACTGACGCCACTTGATTGGGGACACAAGGCTTAGTTTGGTTTGGTTTGGTTTTAGCTTTGCAGTTCACAAAGAGATCTCTATTGAATAAGAGTTCAAAGATTTGAACAAGAATTTGTTTAGATTAGAATGACAAAGCTGTCCACTTAAGGTCTTTCCAATAAAGTGATTAAGCTGAATAGGATTTTAGTATTTAAGATAACCAGCTTATTTTTTTCTCACATTAGCACTTCTACACTTCAATGCCTAGCCAAATAAGTCTTTTCTATTTTCTACTTCATAAAAACATAAGTTTTCTTAATGTGAACTTTTTTCGTACATTACTTTATTTTATCAATAATGAGTTCTTAAAAAAATAAGTGGATAAGAGACCCATTTAAGAATGTGATTCTGAATTGAGGTCTACCTTACAGTATCAATATCTCAAAAATCATTATTAAAAGTCTCAATGTGTCCAAATTCATTGATGAAGAAATGATTACCGAGTGGTGTTCAAGTCTAAAATTGTAGTATGCATTTAGCAGATGGTCCTCAAGTAAATGTCCTAAAGGAAGCATAATTTGAATGGAATTATAAAACTGCAGTTAGCATTTAATTCACCCAAAACCCCCATTGAACTTAACTTCAAAGTCAAGAAGAAAAGAAATTACTCATAATACACTTGAACAACACTAAGAAACTTACAACATGAGAAGACTTACCAAATTTTGAACAAAAGTATTCAAGAGATGTTTGGTTTGATTATCCCTTAGCAACTGGGGAACATGATTCTTGAAAGCCCTGTAAAATTGAATCCAATGGAAGGATGTCTAGTAGCAAGGTAACACAGTATCTGCTTAAGAAAACGCTAGCAAATTCCAGGAATGTCATGAAAGAAAAAACTAACTACGGCATTTACATATACCAACACCAACCACCAAAGCCTTGAATACCTATTGAGTTAGTATAAAAATGCACAGATCTTTGAAAGTAAACAGATGTTCCCATGTATGTGTATACATGTAAGCACATAACAAGAAGGGCTTTCAGTGTTCAATAAATTTTGCAGCTAATTTCTTTAAAGGCATGGGTTCTACAAAATCAGTTCATTGTCAGAAACAGAAAGTGCCAATCAGTGCCATGGTCTCAACTGGTGCCCATGGTGCAAATCAGATTATTAGCAGTCTGATCTATCAAGGTTGTGCCTGATCTAGAATTGGCAATTTCATATCAGAATGCTTATAAGGAATGCTTCAGGACTAGAAATATTTAAATTTTAAACACACAACATAATCCTCAGTAAAGAATTGTGAACAATAATTTACCATGAATTTCCAGCAGTATTAGAAATAATGTCATAAATTATCCATGGATGAATACCAGCTTGGGCACCAAGAGAAATGGCCTCCACAGAAGAAACAAAATGAATGCCCTCAAGCAGCTCTATTACCATTTTAATTTTGCTGCAATTTAAAAAAGAAAAGTAGACATTAACAATAACATCATCTAATATGATATTAGAACACCTAACATAAATAAACAAAGAAAAAGGGCCATTCCCCTGTGCCAATCCCTGTTAAATTGGGTTAAACACCTAGCACAAACAAATTTACTATCAAGTGGCACAACCAAGACACAATTAAATTATCATTTGAAAAGCATTGTTCAAAGATATGAAATTACTTAAATTTGTATTGGAATATTCAAGAATCATTTAGTTGTAAGTTTATAGTAAATTAGATTTGACTTGGTTTACACAATCACTAGTGATCAAAAAACTGAATCCTCATGCAAGTGTTGCAGAGTAGTGACATAAGTAGATTGTACTAGAGAGAATAGGGCGTGCCCTTGTAATGGCATCCGACTGTCCTGATGAAATAATCTGCGTATTATAGAAATATCAACTTTAGCCAGTTATAAAATAGCAAAACAAAAGCAAAATGATCCTCTACTTATGTGAGGAAGAAATAGGATATGAGATATATAATCTTACCATTATTTTGCCATTCAAAACCTCTGACATTCCCTTAGAGACATATATATCAACTACAAGAACTCTCTCCAAATCCTCTGCTAGAGTAGAAACAGATTAATGATTAGAGGAGTTAGAAAATGTTCAATGCAGATGTAGGCAAGCAGAGCTGGGTAATGAAGGGATTGTTCAAGTTCCTTAAGAGAATTGAAATCAATCATGTGATACTACCACCAGCATGCCTTACCAGCTAAGTTAGCTAGCATCTTCAGCCAATAAGTTACTTTTCTATTTCAAAAGGAAGACCAATGAATCTGTATATACTGTGATCTAACACAATACTGTTCAAATAAAAACATAAAAAAAATAAAATGAAGAGTTCCACAAACTACTACGCGGTGGCTATATGCCAGTTTGAAAGGTGGTAGACAATGAACTGGACACAATCACTCAAGTGCAAGGCTGCAGAATTGTTAACCAAAGAGCCAAAGCATCACACAGGCAGCTTTCGAATAAATCTAGATTTTCTCTTTTTAATTCAGACACGTTCACACAGGTGAAATGTGGGAGCGTGTTAACTAAAGAATCTTCAGGCTCATGCCCAAGACAGCTTTTCCATTTTTGAGCTGTTAATTTCAACTTGCAAAATGAATTACTATCAGAAAAAAGCAATAATGAGCTGCCTGATACTTAACTGGTTCTTGATTTCTTCTCTTCACTGGAGTCTTTGGAGATGACTTCTGGGTCATGCAGTAGTCTGCCGCAGTCATATCATATTTACTCGCTTCCAATTTTGTATTGCTTAGTGAATCCAATTTGTTCAATATTTTCTTCCCATTGGTGAGGCCAGCTGCAGTTGCTGGAGAATGTAGGCTAGAAGTTTTGATGAAAGAATTTGCATGCTGTTTATTACAAAAGAAATTAAATCAAGTAACAAAGTGCGTTATTGACCATCAACTGGACATGCTCATTTGTGTACTTCACTGCAGGTCTCATGACCTGTTATTGACCATCAACTGGACATGCTCAAATTTCACTCTACTGATTCTATATTATAAGGGATTACAACAAAATGTTAAAGAGTACCAGGCCTAACTCAAGCAAAGCTAGATACTTCTTCAATAACAGTTTATGCAATAAGTGTTATGCTTACTAAATCAAGTAACCAGTTTGAGCTACCTTAACTTTTATTGTGCAAAATATATAGTTCCCCAGGAAGCAAAAATTGCAAGAAGAGGAAATGACCTTATAGTAATGACTTGAGTCCAACACATTACATTACTTTTTTGTTGGCCAACTAGAACATGATAAAGTTTGTTACAGTAAAATACTCCAACATGGAAAACATAAAGGGATTAGAAACTGATGGTAGACCACTTCACTGTGTAAGAGAGAAGGTTGAGAAAGATAGTTAAGTTCGACATACAGGCTAGTTTGTAGGTCAGTTATACAGGGTGTTGAGCATGTTAGTGAGTGAGGTTTGTCAGCTGTGTGTTTGTAACAGTAGTTAGTTAGGGAACGTACTGAGGTGGAATTGGCAGGTGCATAAATAGAGAGGCTGTGTGTTTGTATCAATTGAGCAAGAATGGAATAAATTAATCAACATCAACTTTAATTAAACATGTTGTACAAAGAGAAGGGAAGGTATCTTCCAGTACTCATCAAATTTTATCTCTCCCTCTCTATTTGTGTGAATTCTATAACTTCTGTGATGAAATTAACAATCTATGGTAGAATAGACAGAATGATTCCACTGATGTGCCTCTTGAATCAAACATTGTATTGTTTCCATGGCCTACCAAGAAACCACCAGTTAAAAATGGAAGGAACCTCACCTGCTCATTTTGGGCACCATCATAAGCAAGGCCCAGACCCATTATTGCACCGATTCTGACAGAAGAATCCTCTTTATCTATATAATCAGCAAGAAGTGCCAATGCCTGAAAAAAGAAAATTTAGGATTTCCAAATACATAACAGTCACAAACTTGTGTACAGAAAAATGCCAAAGTATAACTCACAGGATCACATGGTTGTCATTACTGTGGAAATACTTGTCAAGTTGGGCAAGTACAGAATCAACATCCCAAAGCAGAATCATACCCTACAAGGAAAAATGGTGATAATCCAGCAATAAAGAAACCTGGACCAGCAAATAGACTGAAAGGGGAGGGGAACATACCAGACTTGTTGCAGCACTGGCTTTTCCGTGTTCTTTATTCTTAAAGAGCCAGTTTCCTGAAGAACCACCACTTGAAGCCTCTGATGGGACTGTCATTAGCTTATCCTGCCACAATATAAGCAGCAAATGTTACATGAGGCCATCCCTAAAATATTTGCCTCCAAAATTTCTTACACAAATGAACCACCCTTTTACCTGACCAAAGCCAGCATTAACAAATGTAGCTGCCAAGTTCTGTCTGGCTGCTCCTTATTTGCCATCAGTACTGTACCCATCTACAATGTTAACACGTTCGATGTCGATTCCCCTACCAACCAGATCTGTTGCCACAAGTATCCTCTTGTGCCCCTCCTTGAAACCCTTGTAGCGTGTCAACCTACAAAAGATTGCGACAGAGCAGAACAAAAGAACAGAAAAGTAGAACAAAAAAGACCAGAACAGAACAACAAAATACACCAGATCAGCAACCCCAGCAGTGCAGCTGCATAAGAGCAGCACAACAACAAACCCCATTAGCAACAAACCCCATGAGCAGCAACACATTAGCAGCAACAAGAGAGGCTTCAACAGAGCAGAGAGACTCCATACAAACCCCATCAGTGCCAGGTCGCAGCTGATCAACCTTATTGAACACTGGTTTCCTTATAGCAGACTTTGCTTCAGCCATTTGTAACACGTTAGATGATGAAGTAAATGTCTTTAATGCCTTCAGAAACCTGTAGTACCAGTTTCCCATTCACCAAGAGAGCCTCAACTACTGCTCTGGTGGAAAGTGTGTCATAACCTAGAAATTCTGTGTCACGAATATTTTCAGCTAGATCTAAAAAAAACCTTTATATAACAAATAATAAAAACTAAACTAAACACATCATAACAATTAGTAATGTAACCAAATTAATATCAAATGCATTTCAATATCCCAAATTTTATTCAAATATCCAACAATACTAAACATAATAATCCTAAAATGCGTCTAACTATATCCAACAATCCCAAACATGATAATTCCAATAAGTATATAAACATTCAACAAAAGAACATATAAAACGAAACAAAAAAAAAAAATTAAATGAATTCCAACGTGCAAAACGATATATATCACTACTGAACCACGAACATCCATCACCAACCTGTGAACAAAAGGATGAAAACATGAGTATTTTATTAATGCATTAACTTCAACAATAATATACAAATACATTTAAAATTAATCAGAAAATTGTTGTGAAGCTATTGTTTTATCAAGCTATTGTATACAAAGGTTGTAATGCTAGGATTGTAATACAAAGTTTATATAATTTTATATTGTTGACACATATTAGGATTGGTTAAATAAAGTAAATCAATTTAATGAAGTGTCAAATTTACCTCTATTTCAACCGAGAGAAGTTTCATCCTCCCTTACACCCGATGCATCCTCCCCGACATTGGTGCTTGGAACTAACCCCGGAATGTTTGCTAGATCTATCCCATTTTTTGCTGCCAACATTTGAATGATAGTTTGCATTGTACTCATGTTTTGAGCCTGGTCAACTAACTGCTTTCCTTGGTCAGCTAATTGTTGTCGCTGGTCAACTAACTGCTGTTGAAGAACAATCACCTCGGAGTTAGGAGCCTCAAAATGTGTAGAAGATGAAGTACTGTCCTTGCGGATCCCGTATCCCTTCAAGTAGACCGACCTCTTCCCAAGTACTTCTCTAGAAATCTGCTCCTCAGACAATGGATGTGTGACACTAGGTTGAGATTGCTCAGCGATCTTTGAAACCATAGTGGCCTATGAATGAAACATAAATAAGCTTAAAACATAATATCAAAATGCACACATTTATTATTGAAATTGAAATAGTTATGGTTACATGATGTTCCTCAGCTGTGTTATTTATCCACACTCCCCCATGTCGGTGACGTTTGTGGGTGTCCTCGAATAGTTTCGTAATAGTCGGTTTGCTTCCTTGTACCTTTCATTTCATTAGATTTTCTAGTCAATCAAAAAATTCTGTATTTATAATTTAGTATGTTCAAATTTGTAAATCTACACTTACAATGATAGATGCTCGCGATGCAAATGATCTCGAGCCGCTCGTATGATTATACTTCACACAACCTCTCGCTTTCATCGCATTCTCTGACTTTACCTACAAATTAAAAAAAAAAAAAATAGGTATTAATATACAGGAGGATGTTACTTTAGTAAATTTTTTTTATAAATACCTTCCACTCATCAGTTTCCCACAAATTGTCAATCATCCATTCCCAATCATCCTTTGTACAAGGATATAGTATCTGACTTTTGAGGTCAGATACATTGTCTTCTTTAAGGGATTTGTAGTGTGTGTGTAATCTACTTTTCCATTCACTGTACAAAGTTTGGCACTTATGATCAATAATATATCTCACATCCACATCATTATTGTAGTCCCCAAAGTCAAAAGTTTGCTGCAATGGGAAATAATAAAATTCAATATATTATATATATCATTGCGATTAACATAAATAACATGTTAAATATATAACACATATATTTCAAATTACCCCAACTCTTGTAACAATGGACTCTCTTAACCCAAAGGCAATTTCTAGCCATCCATCATTTCGAACTGGGGCATGAACTCGAATTTGTTGACCAAGAGCAGCTGCTAGCGGTGTGGCATATTCCCCTTCTATTGCTTTGGTCAAACGGTTAAGTGTAACGGGTATTCGATCACCACGTTCCTTTCTAATCTTCTCCACATTCTTTCCTCGGGTCGGTCCTCGTACACGTTTCTTGCCCAAAACTGGAATTGATGCTATTATGACCAAAATTTTATTCAATTTAGTCGACATAAAACATGAATGCACTAAATAAATATTGAGATAAGAAATTATCATTTCATTTAAGTGGTCATTTATTTCTCACCTCCACTGTTAGTCACAGGACTTGAAAGGTGGTCAGGTTGAGTGGCGGAGGTAGGGAGCTGATCGGGCCTAGTATGTAAGGCGGGAAGATGGATAGGTTGGGTCAAGACCTCAGGTGTGCTCTCTGAATGATTAACTTGTGCAGCTACAGGTCGTCTCGGAAGAGTAAGTGTATCTTCATCAACAATACTTCTCTTTTCCCTAGACGTTTGTGAAGCTATTAGGCGAGCTGCACACCTATTTGTTTTCCTACCGAGACCCATATGAATATCCTGACATAATATAAAAAAGAATTGTTAGTACATTTTCAATAATTTAAGGTTGCTTAATAAAAAATAAATTTGAAATAAGTAAACATACCACAAGTAATATAACAAGTGAAAAAAATAAAGAAATTACTTTTTAAACACACATTTATTACCTCAATCACTTGAGAATCAAAAGGCTCACCATTATCACTTGAAGAACTCAGTCCTTCATCATCATCAAGTGGTTGATAGTCCTCGTCATTATCAGTTTTACCCACCTTTCTCTTTCCCACCCTACAACTTTCACTATTGTCCTTTTCAATAGAACCAAACATTGAATTCTTGAGGGACTTTATCCCTAGAGCATCAAATCTGATTTTATTTTTCTGGATTGTTTTTTTCCTATCCTTCTCATATTTCGTCATCTTCTGGACTAAGCCGCCGGGCTTCAGAAATGATTTACCGTTTCTGGACATCTTTGTAACTGTACATATGGCATATAATTAAATGAAATGAAATAGAGAAACGATGCTATGAAATTTGAAAAACAATGCCATGCAATGTAAACCAAGCAATTTATTATTAAACTATAACACTTGTCCATATAATTAAAAATTAAACACTACATATCATAATCTATATCAAGATCTATATCAAACACTACATATCATAATCTATATCAAGATCTATATCAGGATCTGCATCAACATCAGGTTGTCTATGCAGTTCATCATCTTCATCATCATTATACTCTATGATTGTGTCGTCCTCGTCATCATTGTGAACTAAATTCTCTGCCATTAGTTGATCATTGAAAATGATCTCAGGATCCATATCATCCCTGCTGTATTGAACATCATTATCTTGGATCACTACCCCAACACCATCAGTGGTTTCATCCTGTTGAAAAGCATCATTAGAGACATCATCCCGCTCGGGTATATCCCATACTCCTCGATGCTTAACACGTTCAACGACTCTCCAATTTTTGCCTTTGCTGGTATCATTGACGTAGAATACTTGTCTTACTTGACTAGGTAGAACAAATTGGTCATCTTTATACCAAAGTCTTGTAACATCAATACTTGTGACATGTTCATCGGAGTATATTCTATTCTTGTGACCGGTGTCATACCATTCACATTGGAACAAAACCACTGTACCCCCATGCAAGTATTTCAATTCCCATATTTTGCACAAGTAGCCGTAAAAATTAATTTGGTTCCCATTATGGTCCCCTTCTACGACCAACCCACTATTTTGGCAGGTACGACGATTTTCACGGTTTCTAGTATGGAATCGAATTCCATTGTAGATGCACCCAGAATAAAAGTCAATTACCGATCCAGGACCATTTGCTAATGACCACAATTCGTCAGTTGCTTCAGGTGACCCTTTCGTTCGCAAATCATTCATCTACATAAAACACCATATAACAAGTGTACTAAGTTAATGTGAATTGAAAGTTTCAACAATTATATTCAATTATTTTCTTTAGTATATCTTACATGATTTTTGAACCATTTTGGAAATTCTTCTCGTTGTACCCGAGTTATGTCACGCCCTTGTAGATTATGTAAAATATTCTTCTGCTCCCTACCCAAGGAAATGTTATATACGTAATTAACTTTGAGAGTTCGAAACAAAATGGAACGATTATGCATAAACGTAATTAAACTTAAATACATACTCAATATATGGCTCCACCTCAGAGCTATTGTACAACACAAACCAGTGAGCCATTTCTCGTTCATTTTGCGAAGGGTCAAGAGCCCTTGTGATAGGTGAGAATAGACGAGCATTTTGGGTGAAGACCTCCATCCCGGGACCACGTTCACCACCATCATCATTTCGTTCAGGTTTATCAATCCCTTTTAAGTACATTGAACAAAAAGTAAGACACTCTTTGACAATGTAAGCCTCAGCGATAGAACCTTCTGGACGTGCTCTATTACTGACATACCCTTTCAAAGTCCCGAGAAACCTTCAACAAAAATTGACAATGAAAATTATGCTTCTTGATGCAAGAAAATTACTTCTTAAACATTAGTCTTTTATGGGTGGATTTTTGCACAATAGTTTAGTTATAACAAATTAATAAATAACCATATGTTCATAATGATTACCTTTCGATCGGGTACATCCATCGATATTGCACCGGTCCAGCAAACATGGCCTCACGGGGCAAGTGAACAGCCAAATGGACCATCACATCAAAGAAAGCTGGAGGAAAAATTTTCTCCAACTTGCAAAGTATGAGCACAATTTGTTCTTCCATTTTTTCCAAATCAGTCTGCCTTAATGTTTTTGAGCACAGTTCTTGGAAGAAGTTGCCCAACTCAAATAGTGTTGTACAAATCTCCTTGTTCACAAAACCACGCATGCCAATTGGTAGAAGTCGCTGAAGCAGGACATGACAATCATGGCTTTTCATGCCCGATAATCTTCCATTTTTAGAAGTCACACATCTTGAGATGTTTGCTGCATAGCCATCTGGATAACTAATCGACTTCAAGAATTCACAAAAACCATCTATTTGTCGAGAATCCAATGTGTAGGCTGCCCGAGGCTTTACAACGGATCCGTTATCTTTCCTCTGTAGATGCAATTCTTGCCTTATGCCCATTTCTTGCAAATCATCACGTGCTTTGTACGTGTCCTTGTTTTTCCCATCTATGGCCAACATCGTCCCGTAAAAGTTTTCACAAATATTCTTCTCAATGTGCATGACATCAAGATTGTGTCGGAGGTTTAATTTCTTCCAATACGGCAGCTCCCACATTATGCTTTTCTTTGTCCAATTCAATTCTTCAGACTCTCGTGGTCTTTTCTTGTTGGTAGGATCCTTTCCAAACTTGACTTCCCGCAATTGATCCAATTGAGCCATTACTTTTTCCGCCGGTAAATCCAAGGATTTCTTTCTAAGCTCAGTTAAACCATCAAACTTCTTGTCTTTCCTCCAAAGGTGGTTATCAGGCAAGTAAGCTCGATGACCCACCCACCCAATCTTACTGATCAACCCGCGCGACAATGGATTATCATTACAAGGAGGGCAAGACAAATAACCTTTAGTTCTCCATCCGGATAAGTCACCATATGCAGGGAAGTCATTTATGGTCCACATTACAGCTGCATGCATCTGGAATGTCTGTTCAGTGGAGGCATCATAAGTCATCACGCCATTCTTCCATAACTCCTTCAACTCATCAATCAATGGCCTTAGGTAGACATCAATATCAGTCCCTGGTTGATTACGTCCAGGAATAAGTAAGGACATCATGAAAAATGGGGCCTTCATACATCTCCAAGGTGGGAGGTTATAGGGCATGAGTATGACAGGCCACATGCTATAGGAAGTGCTCATGTTCCCAAAAGGGTTGAACCCATCGGTGGCTAGGCCCAACCTAACATTGCGAGTCTCATGGGCAAACTCTGGATAATGCAAATCAAATTCCTTCCACTCTTTACAATCAGCCGGATGCCTCCCTACACCATCATCCACACGCTTATCACTATGCCATCTCATGTCTTTTGCCGTCTTCCTAGACATGTACAATCTTCTCAACCTAGGTGTCAATGGGAAGTAACGCAATATCTTGTGAGGGATCTTCTTACCCTTGCTATCATTTACTCTGTACCTAGATGCTTGACATGTGGGACATTTTTCCAAGTGAGCATTCTCCTTCCAGAATAGTACACAATCATGTTTACATGCATCGATGAGCTCATACCCCAAGCCCAAGTCACGTAGCAACTTCTTGCACTCATAAATTGACCCTGGCACCACGTGGCCTTCTGGTAGGAATCGCCTTTGTATCTCCAAAACCTTGTCAAAAGACTTATTGCTCCACCTATTTTCTACCTTCACATGTAGCATCTGAATAACGAATGATAACAAAGTATCCGAGTTTTTGCAACCTGGGTACAAGCAACATTGGGAAGCATCTAACAATTTATCAAAATGCCGTACATCCTCTCTTTCTAGAGTATCACCCTCCATAAAATTCCCCCTCTGATAGTCCTCTATCAGTTCATCATATTCATCTTCATCCTCATCATTCTCACCATTGCTTTCATCAAGGTTATTGTGTTCTGGAAGTTCACCGTGTTCTAACCAAGTGGTGTATGATACTATCATCCCACTTATGAGCAAATGAGCCTTCACACTATCATACTCATGCTTATAAAAGTTACAACAATTGATGCATGGGCACTTAATCTCCCTAGCCTCACCCAAATGAACCTTTGCAAATTCAATAAATGAGTTCACCCCATCTACATATGGCTGACTGAATCTATCAGAAGTTAACATCCAACTCCTGTCCATGTCTGATCATAAGATAGTAGTTAATATCAATAGGACACAACCTTTTATTTTTTATTTTTTATTTATTTATTCTTTAAACATGAAGACAAAGTAGTTAATATAAGTGTAGAGTGACACATCATCGTCAATAAAGGTGCATCTACCTATAAGCTTTTTTAATTTTGTATCAAGGTTTCGACCAACAAATCCTTTAAAGTTCTATTATATCTGCATATATTATGTATTAAGTTAAGTGTTTTTTACATTTATCAACAAAAAAACAAGAAAATATATATATTTTTAATGTCTGTTAAATGGTAAAAGGCAGTTGGCATGGCAATGTACCATTCCAATTCATTCCAATATCTTTCTTAAAGGACATTACCTAATGGGCTCCTACAAATTAAGGGCATACGGAAGGACTAAGGGTGGCTACAGGCCTAACCTCTGTAATATTTGTGGGAAGGGACTACATTTTTCAATTCCAACCCATATTTTCATACACGGGAACTCAAGCATTTACCACTACACCAATCAATACCCCCTCTTTGATGAAACTTCTATGTTTGTCTAAAAGGGATTTTCAGCTCTCCTAAAAAGCCCTACCACAAATTACATCCAGCCACTGCCTCTAAATTTTCTATTAATGAACCAATTGAAAAGTCGGGAACCAAAGTGACACAAACCTCAAACTATAGGGACCGTTAGTATAATTCGCCCAAGATAAAAAGATCAAAAATAAAAAGTGCACTTTTGTAGTACACCCCAAACACTCTCTTAGCTTAAAAAACCATCTAAAACCCAACTTAAAACACTAAGCTATTTAAACTTTTTTTGAGCTGAAAAGGAAAATAAGCTGAAAACAAAATAAGTGGAACCAAACACCCTACCATTTTAGGTACAACTACTAACGCATGTGTTTTCAAAATTTAAACAAAATAAGTTGCAAATAAGTGGAAACCAAACAGCCTTTTTATATACAACTACTAAAGCATGTGCTTTCAATTACTACATTGTATTTATGCCTTTATATTCACATTCAAACACGTAAAAAATCATAAGTTGGCCCTTAAGCTTTATGGTATAATATCTTATTGCATCCTCTATTTCTAACATTACATTGTCTCCAGAGTGTTCTTATACTGGATACAATAGACCATTTCTTTTGTGAGACAGAATTTCAACTCCTGAATAGGTGCTTCAGTGAGCAAGGCTACATGAAAGAGAATCCCAGTAAGCTTCAGCATGGAAGTGGGTTACTTAAGGTATGACAAATAAGCCACCTCTATGCCCTGGGGGCAAGGATGAAATGTCAAAACTCATAGTAGGGGCACTAACAGGCTCAAAATTGGTGACTTGTATTGGGTTTAAGATGGAACAGATTTTAAAGCCTCTTTTATTCATATGCACCAGTAGAAGTGTTCTTATTTTATTACCTTACATAAATAGTCACTGTGGGTTCTTATTAATATTTGAAGTAAGAGGCCCACTGAGAAGATGAATAAATTCCTGGTGAATGGGCACATGCATCCTCTCATACAGAGGCAAATCCATGTTCTAACCTAAACGTTTGATGTGGATTCAGGTTAGGTGTTCATTAAAATTTCATATCCTTTTAGTTTTGCATTTCAAAATGATATTGTACTGGACAACCCGTAAAGGCCCCATCTTCCCCAACTCAAGCATGGAATTTGTTTGGAAAAAGCATCCTTCAGAGAACCCCAAAATCTAAATGATAGAAGAAGTGAAAATAGACAAACATAGATTCATTTAAGAAATTGAGAGAGAGGAGCAGGGGCATTGAGATACAAAGCAAAAGGGAACAAACCTGTAATGGGAGACTGAAGCACCGATCTCGCACGGCAGCAGCAAACGGCACAAACCCTACGATCAAGAGTGAAATCGTGAGGGAGAGAGAACTACGAATTCTGAGATAAGGATGTGCAAGAGTGAAATCGTGGAGATTGATTTGGGGAGATTTGATGAGGAAACAAAAAAACAGGAGGGAATTTTAAGAGGGAAATGTCGCTGATCTTTACCTGCTCTACCCAAAAAAATAAATAAAATAAAATAAAATAAAATATTCAAAACAATTTTTAGATTTGTTTTTTTTTTTTTTAAATTAAAAATAACTTCAGAGCAATAAAAATCAAAATTATATTTTTAAAATTTTAAAAAGTATTTATGACCTAATAGATAAAAAAAAAAACAAAAAAAAATTTAGATTTGTTTTTTTTTTTTGATAAAATTAAAAATAATTTGAAAGCAATAAAAATCAAAATTATATTTTTAAAATTTTAAAAAGTATTTATGACCTAAAAGATAAAAATATACAAAAATAATAAGTTTTTTTTTTCACCCAATTTTTTTTTTTAGTTTTTCAGGGAAAAAAAATTTGAAACTAGTTTCTGAAAATAAAAACAAACATATTGAAATTGATAATCTAACCATATTCTTTGAAAAAGTTTAAATTATCTCAAATTAGTCATATCAACTTAAGAGTGTGTTTGGGCTCAATGGGTTCATTTTGTGATCTAATTCAATAATTATTTTAATTTTACAATTTAGTAACTAAATTTTTTAAAACTCTTTCAAAAATTATAATAAAAAACACAAATCACTAAATCACATCATTCCACTAGCAAAACTTTTACCGACGAATAGTGTCATCGTCGCTAAATGGTTAACTCTTTGCCCACGCCAACTTGTCGTCGCCAAAAGTAAGCACACTAATAGCAACGCTCATTGTGTTGCTAAAACATAAGCCTCGTAGGTAAAAGTTTTGAAATTTTGGCGCCAACCAAAAAAATTGGCGCTAAAATAATGTTATGCCTTTTTAGCGACGGCAACAAATTGAATCGGTAAAGGTATACTTTTACCAACGAAATTGATCACTGTGTGGCCAAAAGTATACTTTTGGCGATGAAAAATTGACGTCGTCGCCAAAAGTAGTCGCCAAAAGTGTAATTTCTTGTAGTGTTAGAGGTGATCACAAGTATGGACAGTTTGAATAAATGCAATCAACTCAAATAAGGTTGTGTCTAAGGCCTAAAACACCAAATTTATGAGGACAATTACACTACAAGCACGCAATATAAGGCTCAAATGCAATGAAAACTTAAAAATAGTCCTAAAATAGTGCTAAATAAGTCCTAAAACATGATGGAATTAAGACAAAAATAGCTAGAATAATAAGCTAAAACATAGAGCTATGTAAGCTAGTGAACAAGACACAAGGAGAGGAGGCTAACCCCTCTAATTTTGGACTTTAGAAAGTGTTTTTAGCCACTAAAATAACTCTAAAATTCAGTATTTAAAAGCTCAAAAAAAAAGGTGACAACAAGGTTGGAAACACAAGGGTAAAGGCCTTGGAAGCTAGGTAGAAGGAATGGTAAGCCACCCCTCCACCCTTATTGGCCTTAAACCACTAGTTTCAGCCCAAAATTTCAGAGTTTAGACAGTCCAAAAATAGCCAAAAAACAATACAAAAATGTGCTAGAATGAAGACGAGTAGCTAAAATAATAAGCTAAAACATGGAGCAATTTAAGCTAGTAAACAAGCCAAAGGAATGGTGCCTAACCCCTCCATTTTTGGGACTTCAAACCACTTTTTTAGTCTCTGAAAACCTCTGAAAATTAGTGGTAAAAAGCTCAAAAAAAAAATTGATGAAGAGATGGGAAACACAAGTGTAAAGGCTTAGAGAACAAGGTTTAAAGAGGGGTGGTTAACCCCTCTACCTTTAATAGCCTTAAACCACAAGCTTCAGCCCATAAAACAGTTGAAAAACACTTCAAAATCAGCAAGAAAAGATAGAAAAAGAAGTAGTGCAAAGATGCTCAAAATTATATCTCTTGAAGAGGAATAACACTTTTGTTCACAAACCAACAAGTTCTCACTCTGAAGGACTAAAATTTGCACTCAATAATCTCAACAAGGAGAGCTCCAATATTGGTTTAGGAAGTGTAGAGAGAGGGTGTATAGGTTGCAAGATAGAGATAGAGAGAGAATTTCAAGTTTTGGAACTTTTGAAATTTTTTGTAACCTTAAATCATGAAGGAAGGCCTGATATATATAGGAAAATAGCCCCTTAGGTCAAAAATATCATGCCTGGAACAGCTGGAGCTTTTGGGGGACAGCTGGCCAAAAATATTTGTGTTTTTCAGCTGTGGCCGGCAGGCCAGAAGTGTGAATTGCTAGCCACAAATAGTGGATTTCCGGCCACAGAAAATTTGTTTCTAGGTCCAACTTCAAACAGCCATATCTCCCTCATCTGGACTCGGTTTTAGGAGATTCTTGAGTCTAAATTGAAGCCCTGGAAGTCCAATTTCCAATGGTTATGGCCTCACATCTAAATTATAAGTGTGAAAAAAGATTTTCCTATTTTAGTGAAGGTTTCTCATTTCTATCTTAATCGGATTGATGCCCAACTTCAAACAGCCATATCTCCCTCATCTGGACTCAGTTTTAGGAGATTCTTGAGTCTAAATTGAAGCCCTGGAAGTCCAATTTCCAATGGTTATGGCGTCACAACTAAAGTCTAATTGTACAAAGAGATAGGCCTAATTTATTTAAGGCTGCTCAGTTCTCTCTTAACGGTTTGATGTCCAACTTCTTCCCCAACTAGTTTTCTTCCCTCTCCTCCAATTTTCTTCAGCTCCAAACCTCTAAATAAGATGTTTTTTAAATATTTTTCAAAGAGTTCACCTCTCTTTCGTTTATTTCGACTTTGACCTTACTTGGTTTACCGAAAAGTGTAATTTTTAATGAAATGCGAGCCTCAGAACATCGTAGAAACATTTGAAAAAATATTTTGAAAGAGAGGGTTTTAAGGTCTAAAATAGTTTTGGTCCAAAATGGGGTGTAAGGTTGGGATTTAGAAGCTTTTCTTGCTAAAAAAATCAAACGTTTGGACAACATAACTTTCATCATCGAGTGATCAACCTGAGGTGCCCAGGTCTTAAGAGCGGTCAAAAATGGGGTGTCTATATAATTCCGTCCAGCAGGGGACCCTAAACCATGAAGTCAAGATGGTCAATTTTTTTTTAAGAGAGAGGAGAAGTCAGAAGAAAGTGGTAGAGTAGAAGGACTAAGGGTTGAGAAAAGAAGGGTAAGACTAGGAAGGGAAGAGCTAAGGGTAGATAGACCAAGAGTTGAGAGACTAGGGGAAGAACCAGTTTTCTTGGTCTTGGTCCAGATGTTATTGATCAGAGAATATACCATATTTCTTAGAGTTTCAACCCCATAACAAGAGGATTCTCGAGGGACTTTTTCTTCTCTCTTTAGATCAATTTTGAAGTGTTTGAAAATCTTTGTGAAAATCATTCCATAGGGAATGGTTTGATTATTTTGTTTATGAGCATTTTTGATACAGTGAACAACCAAAAAACCGAAATCAGTAAGAAAACCAGTGGATAGGGCCCAAATGAGGTAAGTGTGGCCATATGTGATGACATCAAAGCAACCAGAGCGTGGAATAATGTTGTGAGTAATGATGTGATGTAACAGCCTCATTTCAAGGGAAAGGTCTTTCCTAGAGACAGTGATATGATCAGTTAAATCAGGGTTATTGGTGAGAAATCGAAGACCAATAAGATGAGTGTATTGGGGTGGTTTAAGGGTGACTGATGGAGTGACCCTATGTTCATCATTGGAGGTTTTCAGAATGGAGTTAATGACAGAAGGTGTTAAAGTGAAAGAAACACCCTTAACAAAGCAGTCGAGGGTATGACGGGAAGTTTCCTCATCATATGAGAGATTTGCAAAAAACTCTTTGATGAGAGTGGGTAAATGTCACAATCAAGTTTTAAAAGTGAAGACCATTTTTTATTTTCAAACCATCATTTGATAGGAATGGAATGTTTTTCGAACAAAGCGATGTCTATTGTGTGACTAGAGATTACTTTTCTAGATTGAAGTCCTTGTTAAAAGCAGATCTGCACTCAGGGTTTTTGAACCGAAGTACGGGAAGAGAAGCAGTGATGGTGGTGGAAGCTGAGGAGGTGCGTGGTCGCTTCCATGTTGGAACATGAGGAGCAGCTTGAGACTCCATGGAGAGGAAGAATAGAGATCGCGAGAGAGATGAAAGAGGATTGGAATGTGAATCGTCGGAGAAAGTCACCGGAATAAGAAAAAGGGGCTAGGGCTAGGTTTTGAGAGGTGTCACAAGAGAACATGGAAGGGTCACGGGGTATATATATCCTTGAGAGGGTGTCGACCCTCGTGAAGAGAGCGGTCGACTTTTCGAATTTGAAAAGACCGCGCGACAAACCCTTGGCCAAAGACAGGTGTCGACCCTTAGGGGAAGGGGGTCGACACTTAAAAACAATGTCCTTGGACAAATCAGGTGTCGACACCTTTGAAAAGAGGTGTCGACCCTAAAAAGCAATGAATCATAAATCAATTGGTGTCGACACTAGAGATGATGGGTGTCGACCCTTATCAATAGAAAGCACAAGACTGATTCACAAGGTGTCGACCTAATAGAGTAGGGGGTCAATCCTTAAGGGTCCTGAAAGAAAAAAAAAACTAGTGTTTTTCATAGCAAATAACACAATGAAGCATAATAGCACATAGTTTAACATCACATATAAATATTTAACATGCCAAGCTCAGTTCGTATAAAGTAGAATTGTTTCTCATTGAGAGGCTTGGTAAAGATATCAGCTAATTATTGGCTTGTAGGCACAAATTTGAGTTCAATGTCACCTTTAAGTACATGATCTCGTACAAAGTGATGCCTTATTGCAATGTGTTTAGTGCGTGAGTGTTGTTTGAGATTTTTCAAAAGATTAATAGTACTAGTGTTATCGCATTTAGTAGGAATGTGATCACAATGAAGTCTAAAATCAAGAAGTTGTTATTTCATTCAGAGCATTTGAGCACAACAACTAGCGGCGGCAATATATTCTGTTTTAGCTGTAGATAAATCCACGGAATTTTGTTTTTCACAAAACCATGATGTGAGTGAATTTCTAAGAAAATGACAAGTGCCACTAGTGCTTTTTCGGTCAAGTCTACATCATGCAAAGTCAGCATTCGAGTAACCATAAAGGTCAAAAATATTTGTTTTAGGGTACCAAAGACCCAAAAGTGGAGTGCCAACAACATATATGAAAATGCGTTTTACTGCGGTGATGTGTGATTCTTTTAGAGTCGATTGAAAACGTGCACACATATACACACTAAACATGATATCAGGTCTAGTAGCTGTTAGATAGAGTAATTAACCAATCATACCTTGGTATTTCTTTTCATCTACCAGTTTACCTTGCTCATCTTTGTCAATTTTAATCAATGTGCTCATGGGAGTTGCTGAGGGTTTGGGTAAGTCCATTTCAAATCTTTTGAGGAGATCCTTGATATATTTGGCTTAAGATAAATGGATTCCATCTTGGGTTTGTTTTATTTGTAATCCGAGAAAGTATGTTAACTCTCCCATCATACTCATTTCAAATTCTCCTTACATATCCTTAGCAAATTCCTTGCACAAAGACTCATTAGTAGCTCCAAATATGATATCATCAACATAAATTTGAACAATAAGCATATCATCATTTTTGGTTTTTATAAAAAGAGTGGCATCAATTTTCCCATGAGAAAAACCTTTTTCAATAAGAAAATTGCTTAAGCGTTCATACTAAGCTCTAAGAGCTTGTTTCAAACCATACAAAGCTTTTGAAAGTTTACAAACGTGGTCCGAGTGTTTGTGATTTTCAAAACTGGGAGGTTGTTCAACATACACTTCCTCCAAAATATACCCATTTAGAAAAGCACTTTTCACATCCATTTGGTAAAGTTTAAAATTTCTAAAACAAGAAAATGCAAGCAACATGCGAATGGCTTCAAGACGTGCAATGGGTGCAAAAATTTCATCAAAATCAATGCATTCTTCTTGGTTATAACCTTGGGCTACAAGTCTAGCTTTGTTCCTAATAACAATACCGGATTCATCCATTTTTGTTCCAATAACGGAATGATCCTTAGGACGAGGAGTTAAAAACCAAACTTCATTTCTTTCAAACTGATTTAACGCTTCTTGCATAGCAAAAGTCCAGTTTTCATCATGTTCAACCTCAGAACATGTTTTTGGCTCAATTTGAGAAACAAAAGCTAAATTGCCACAAACATTATGAATAGAAGAACAAGTTCTAACACCTTGTGTGGCATCTCCTATGATGAGATCTTTGGGATGTCCGTGAGCGTACTTCCATTCTTTGGGTAGATTATTTTCCTTCACTGGATGGGCATACTCTTTTTGAAAATCTTCCATATAGACTTCAACATTTGGTTTCGAAGAATGAAGTTTATCATTTTCCAATAAGTAAATGCCTTTAAATCTTGGATTAAAATCTACAACATCATCACTAACAATATTCTTGGAAGCAAAGGAGTTAGATTCATCAAAAGCAACGTGTATAGATTCTTCAACAAGTAAAGTTCTTTTACTAGACACGATAAGCTTTACTAGAATTTACATACCCAAGAAACACGGCTTCATCAGATTTTGCATCAAAATTTCCAAGAGTTTCTTTATTGTTATTAAGTACAAAACATTTATAACCAAATGCACAAAAATGACCAATATTGGGTTTTCTACCTTTCCACAATTCATATGGCATTTTCTTAAGTATGGGTCTAATCATGGCGCGATTAATAACATAACAAGCCGTATTGACGGCTTCCGCCTAAAAATATCTTGGCAAATTATTTTCACAAAGCATAGTACGAGTCATTTCCTCAAGAACTCTATTTTTTCTTTCTACCACACCATTTTGTTGAGGAGTTCAAGGAGCAGAAAAATTATGATCAATGCCATGCTTATTACAAAATAGAATAAACTCATCATTATCAAATTCTCTACCGTGATCACTTCTAATGCTACAAATAGTGAGACTAATCATATTTTGAATACGTTTACAAAGAGCTAAAAATACAAAGAAGGTATCACTTTTGTGTGCCAAGAAAATCACCCAAGTAAATCTAGTATAATCATCCACACAAACACGACAATAAGATTTGCCACCAAGACTTAAAGTTCTAGATGGTCCAAATAAGTCGATATGCAACAATTGAAGAGGCCTAGATATGGAAATAATATTTTTGGATTTGAAAGAAACTCTCGTTTGTTTTCGTTCTTGGCAAGCATCACAAAATCTATCTTTTTCAAAATCAATTTTTGGTAAACCAACAACCAAGTTAAGTTTTGAAAGTTTTGAAAGCAAGTCCATATAAGCATGTCCTAACCTTCTATGCCATAGCCAGCCAGATTCATTTATAGCAGATAAGCACTTAACATCATGATTAGGAGATAAACTATGCAAATCAAATACGTACACATTTTCATGCCTATGACCAACAAACAGCACTTTGTTATCAACGGATTTTATAATGGTGCAATGGGATTATTCAAAAGTAACATGATTACCTTTATCATACATTTGACTAATACTAAGTAAGTTATGTTTTAATCCTTCAACAAGCAACACATTTTCGATAATGGGTGAAGAAGTTATACTAATACTACCTTCATCGATGATCTTTCCTTTACTATTGTCTCCGAAGGTTACGTGACCTCCTTCTTTAGATTTAAGGGTTGAGAACATTGTTGTATCATCAGGCATGTGCCTTGAGCATGCACTATCGAGGTACCATCGGTTATTGATGGATTTTGACATAAAGCGCACTTGCAAAAATCAAATTTTTGTTGGCCTTTTGGTACCCATTCTTTCTTGGGTCCATGACAGTTAAGAGTTGAAGTGTTTTTGGGAACTCACTTCTTTTTCATTCTAACAAATGAGTTTCTCTTAGTAGGACATGAAGGAGAGATGTGACATTTTCTTCCACAATAATGACATGTGAGATGAGAATGGTTAGATGATACATGAACAAAGGTCTTTTTGAAATTTTTTGTTTTTGAAAAAGGTTTATATCCAATTTCCATTCTTCCAAAGGTTTGATTTTGACTTTTGAGAATTGTATCTAAGGTATCTCTACCTTGAGTAAATTTTGAAAGAATATTTTTTAAATCTTCTATGTTTGCATTTAAAGCAATTCTCGCCTTTTTCAAAATTTCATTTTCTTTTTATAAATCATCTACTTTCTTTTCAAAAATGAAAGATTCTTTTTCATTTGAAAATTATTTCTCCTTTTTCATTGTCAAGACTTCATTTCTAAAGTGTTGATCTTGGAAGTCAAGGATTCCTTTTCTTGAGATAAACTTGAGATCATTTTCTTTTGACAATTACTTTTCATAGTTAATTTTTTAAATTCACCATGTAATTCATCAAAGGTAAATGAGTCATCATTTACCTCATTTTCATCTTCAAGTGCCATCAAGCATAGATTTGCGACTTTATTTTTGCCAATATCAACCTCTGAGTCGCTGTCATCACTATCTTCTCCCCATGCTGCGATCATGGCTTTCTTCTTGTCTTTCCTGAATTGTTTCTTGAGCTCTGGACATTTTGATTTGTAGTGTCCCAGTTTGTTGCATTCGTAGCAAGTAATTTCAGATTTTTTATGATTTTCTCTTTTTGAAAATCTTTGTTGAAGTCTTTTCTAAAGAACTTCTTTACACCTTGTTTCTTTTCACAAATCTTTTGAACCTTTTAGTAATGAAAGCCATTTCTTTATCTTCCTCCCAAGCATCTTATTCTTCCTCTTGAGATTTTGAGGTAGACTTGAAAGCTATCACTTTCTTCTTATTCTTTTTTCCCTTCTTGCATAATGATCTCATGGGTTAGAAGAGATCCATTAACTCATCAAGACTTAATGTTGACAAGTCTCTTGATTCTATCACTGTTGTAACTTTGTTATCCCAGCTTTTTGACAATGATTGAGGACTTTTCTGACAATTTCTGCATTAGTATAAGTCTTCCCAAGAGATTTAAGACTGTTTATATATCTGCAAAGCGAGTGAACATTTTGGGATATGTTCTCATCAGGTTTCATCTTGAAGAGCTCATAGTTATGAGCAAGCAAACTCACTCTAGACTCTTTGACTTGAGTGATTCCCTCATGAGTTACAATAAGTTTATCCCAAATTTCTTTCACCGTTGTACAAGCGCATATTCTGTTAAACTCAGTATCATCAAGTGCACAATACAACATATTAACAACTTTGGCATTGGATTGAATATCCTTATAATCAGCACTAGTCCACTCACTCTCAAGTTGGGAACTAACAAACCATCTATGGTTTTGGTGGGAACTTTAGGACCATCACAGATAATTTTCCAAACCTCATATAGATTGGATATGCATAGTCATACAAGTTTTCTAATAGTTGAAATTTGTGCCATTGAAGAAGGGTGGTCAGTTTGAGGCTTGACCTTCAGGAAGAGAGGAGCTAGGGGTTGCCATAGATCACTCTAAGATGGCTAAGTCATAATACTAGAGATGAGTCTCTGATACCAATTGTTATACATGAAAGCAACCCAAGAGGGGGATGAATTGGGGTAATTAAAAAATTTGACCAAAAAACAGATTTCAAAAGACTAAGGATTAAATGTAGATGATAGTCAATGAATACACAGAAAATAAAAGAAGAGAGAATAAAGAACATAACACAAGGATTTATAGTGGTTCAGCTCATCGGCCTACGTCCACTTCTCAAAAGACCTCCTTGAAAAATTCTTATCTAAGAATCAATGCACCACAAAGCTTTACCTAGCTTGTGGATTTTTACAAAGGACTTACTTCAATCTATTGAGAACCTCTCAACTAAATGCCCTCTTTACAAGAGTTTCACTCAGAAAAAAGGAAACAAAAATAAGAGTACAACTGTCCTCTTTACAAATATTCTCTCTCAAAAGATGGATATGAAAGTGTAAGCTCACAGGTAATTTAAGACTCACTCAGATGTGAAAATGGAATTACAATGGAGTATATTGAATGCTCTTGAATGCTCTAGGTTTGTTGTATTGAAGAAGGGTAGATCGAACAAGAAGATGTTCATCTTTATAGCATTAATGGCTCCTAGCTGTTAGAGAGAGGAGATTTGAATAT
Organism: Camellia granthamiana; assembly: GCA_036172215.1. Taxonomy (NCBI): domain Eukaryota; kingdom Viridiplantae; phylum Streptophyta; class Magnoliopsida; order Ericales; family Theaceae; genus Camellia; species Camellia granthamiana. The sequence goes on from CM069907.1 coordinate 116,406,881, forward strand.
TCTAGCCGTTGGAGCAAATCAAGGAGGATATCCTCCAACTATGTTTGATCAGTGTATGGAGAAGGCAGATTGTATGTAGGTCTTGGAAAGAGAATGATCAATTAATGCACAAACTTTTATTTAATGCTCAAACCTCATAAGTCAACTTCTTGAGAAGATATGGTGTCAGGGGATCTGCTTAGGGGTCAAAAAAGATGACATATTTTTAGACAGGCCCGCGGGGAACCTTGCTACAGTTCGGACTCGATTTGTGCTACGGTTCTTAATCTGAACCAAAGAGTCCAAATCCGGCAAATCGTTTTGAGAAAACAGATTTTTGAAAAGAAGTGCCAAACATGGACTGCTTTGCCAGATACAGAGTCGCCACCTAAATATTTTATTTTTGGGAAATTTAGGAAACCATGACTCGTTTGCCTAAGGCCACATGTCCGTCATCACCAAAGTTGCCTCGGCTCGGGAACTTGGGTATGATCAGGGAAGGTCACTTCGTGAGCACCCCCGCTCGCCCGGTCAAAGACCGGCCTCTACTAACCATGATATCTATTTTTGAAAACATTGTGTGCTCTTATTCCGGTTATTAGCCTAGGTTTACTATGTGATGCGCACAACATACAAGTATAGACTGAGTCGCCTGAATTGGAACAAAACATTTCATGTTTGTTTGTTTGAAATGGTTTGATGTGCTACCCGCAGGTAGGCTAAGACGTGGATTTGCCACCCTTGGGTGGGCTTAGAAAACAATGGTTTTGCCACTATCTAGTGGGCTTAAAACAAACATTTGATGAATTGTTCCAATCCAAATAACCCAACCTTCACCCACAGGCATTCAGGCAGTTATATCACATTAAGCAGTTAGCCTCATGGTAAGCATGCTATTCATGGCAGTCACTCACACGCATGCAAGGATGCTAAAGCATAAAAACTCACCGAGTACTCCAAGCCAAAACAGAAACTACATTAGAAATCATGCATGATCCTAAGTATACAGAAATGCCTAATGCAACACATGCAAAAAATGCAAACTATAGCAGGCTCGGCTATTCTAACATGGCATATGGAATGCTACAGCTAACATGTATTCAACTTGGAATTGAAGTACAATGCAGTTAGTATGGTGTGCCGAGCCCGGTGCATGCAAAACAGATGAATGATGCAAACATGCTATCATACTGTATGCTAATTGAAACATGCCCTAATCTAACCATCATAAGCTGGTAAATAAAAGGAAGAAAGACGTGGGGTCGGAAGACATATATCACACTCACGCACACTTGTTACAACATTGCCCTCGCGCAGAGGGTCCGAATAAATATACAGTCCCGAATAAAAGAATAGTACAGTCCAAATAATACAGTCCAAATATGTACAAATTCCTAATTAATTAACAAATTAACTAAGAAAACAATAAACTGGCATACAAGCCAAGGACTGCCTTGATTCCGCTCCGGATGATGAATGATGCATGTCCATGTTGCCTTCGCGCGGAAATCCACTGCGATGCCCCAATTAGCCTTTGTTTCGCAATGGTTTTTTGGAAAGCGTGGCAAGCCTCGGAAGACTGCTGATTCTTGATTTTGCTGCAACAGAGAGTAGGAAAGGGGCATAGCAATGTATTTTCACAAATGTATGCATGCCTCGATCCCCGTGCCACCAATCACGCATCTCGATGCATGATGGCCGAGGAGTCGAATTGCACAACTCGATATGGAATGAATGCACATGAAAACTTAACAAAACCCAACTCCATCATGGGTAATCCGGAGTGTCCGTGACTGGGGAATTGAGACACATTCCGTCACTCGGAGTACGAAACGCCCCTCGTTTCCCGTGCTCGGGCTAACTCCTATCCCAAGCACAATGCAATATGCATGACATGCAGGAATGCAAACTAAGATACAACCTAACATGCACAATGTTATGAAATGACATACACGATGCACGAGGTAACATGGCATACACAATGCACTAATATACAACCTAGCATACACAATGCTATGAAATGGAATGGCATACACAATGCATAATGGACTTACACCAACATGAGTGGACCTCAGCCACACTCACATAGGAGGCCATTAGATGAAAAAGAGACACTCGAGATGCGTGCACACGTGCACGCAAACCGAGGACCGAACCTACGGCACGGAATGCCACTCTAACAAGACATGGCAAAACATGAAATATGACATACTAGCATGCAAATTCCAGAGGCAAAATGAGATGCAAAACAGCCCCAAAACATGGTAAAATGGTACCCGATGCATGGAACGAGTCCCGAAACATGAATTTTGGCGCATGAAATGGCCTATAGCTATGCAATGCATGCAATATTTGAACATGAAGTGTAAAGACAGAAGCAAGGCAGCCCCAAAACAAGCATGTTTACAGTTTTAAGCAAGGCCAAACAGGGAACACAAATGGGGCTAAGCTAGCATGCAAGAATGGACCCGCAAGAGAGGTGATGAAGCAAGTCACAAATGCTGGGCCCAAACAGAGAAGGGACCTTCTACAATATTGAATAGGGACCAAAAATATGATGTTTTACAGTTTATGACAGGCCTCAAAAACGTATATAAGTATGGCAAACTTCTCATGCAAGAAATGAGCCAACAAAGGGGTAAAGAAGCAAGTAGTGGATGGAGGTCTCAAACAAGTGAGGGCCCTTCAACAATGTTGAAGAGGGCCCCAAAATATGGCTTTTTACAGTTTAGCACCAGACCCAAAACAGTATACAAGTATGCTCAAAATACTATGCAAGATTAAGGCCAAAAGAGAGCTATAACAAGGTATACAAAGGGTGTCTCAAACAGCCATAGACCCTTAATAAAACATGAAGAGCGGGTAAAAATAGGGCTATTTTCAGTTCGGACCAAAGTCCAAAAACAGAGACACAATAGGCTAATAAATCATGCAAAAATGGGGGTACAAGAGGGATATAATGACAAGTGGCACATGGGAGCTCCAAACAGTGATGAGCCCTTCAACAATATTGAAGAAGGGCTCAAAATAAGCAACTTCATAGTTTACTACATGCCTCAAAACAGATTACACATAGGCCAAAAATAATATGCAAGAAAGGGGGATACAAGAGGGGTAATGAAGTAAGTGCAAGAAGGAAGTCTCAAACAGTGAGAGGCCCTTAATAAAACATGAAAAATGGCTCAAAATAAGCCTAGTTCCAGTTAGGGTCGGATCCCAACTATGCAAGCATAAGGAGCTAAAATATAGACCAAGAAAAGAGCAAAAAGAGGGAAAATGAGACTCACCCTTGAAGACTAGTCTTTCATCAACTCTTGGCTTGAGAAAAGATGCTCCTTGCCTCTAGAAATGGCCTCCAAACTGCTGGTATGGAGTATGGGTTGGTTGGCTTGGAGATGGAGTGGAAATGGATCCAAGAATAAAGGGTTTTGGTGCTTGGAATATAGAGAGAGAGAGAGAGAGAGAGAGAGAGAGAGAGAGATTGGATGTAGGAGGCTCCAAACAGAATGTTCTAACCCTTTTTCCAGAGCTGGAGGGTTTGTTATATAGACACAAGAGGGTGAAAAAAGAAGGGGAAAAATGGGGGGGAAATGAAATTCAAATTTCCCCCCAAAATTGGCCTAAAGGGAGATAAAGGGGGAAGTGATAGTAGGAGATCTCAAAACGATGAGAGCCCTTCAACAAAGTTGAAGAGGGGCTCAAAATAAGACACTTTTTAGTTTATGACAAGCCACGAAAATAAACACAAGTAGGCCTAAACTATCATGCAAGAAAAGGGCTAAAAGAGGGGTGAAAAAGCAAGTGGCAGTAGGAGATCTTAAACAGTAAAAGGTCCTTAATCAAACATGAAAAGGACCTCAAAATATGACTATCTAAAGTTCGGGTCGGAGCCCAAAAATACAGAATGAAGGTTTGGGAGCCAAAACACGCAGTTCGGGGCCCCGAAAGTGGGCTGTTAGGTACCGGAAATGGCCTACGACCACAAAGTTGGTCTCCCAAGCCACAGTGTTCCTCAAAAGGGAGGAAACAAGGTGTGCGCCAAAAACCGGAGCAAACGGAGGTGGTTAAGCGGTCCCGAACCGAGGCACACGGCCAACAGCTCCGAAAAATCGGGAACCGGGCTCCAAACGAGAAAAATGGCCTACGACCACAAAGTTGGTCTCCCAAGCCACAGTGTTCCTCAAAAGGGAGGAAACAAGGTGTGCGCCAAAAACCGGAGCAAACGAAGGTAGTTAAGCGGTCCCGAACCGAGACACACGGCCGACGGCTCCGAAAACCGAAAACTGGGCTCCAAACGGGAAAAATGGCCCACGACCACAAAACGTAGCCTACGGCCACTGAGAGATGGTCTACGAGACCTCTCCCTCCCTTAGGGAAGAGAAAACAGAGAAAATAGGGCCTGGTTTGCAAATCGAGGCAAAGCACAAAAGAGTCCGGAAGTCCGGAGGCAAGGCTCGCAGCTAGGACTTCGCAACCTCAGAACGAGCACCATATGCAACATCACCAAGCGCTCAATCGGTGACGTCTGAGTCTTAAGGTCGGTCAAAAATGGGGTGTCTACAGTTGTCCCTCTTTGACAAAACTCGAAAGTCATAAGAATGACGGGAGTGAATGTCAAAGCCTAGAGACGACCCATTTTTGACAAGGCCGAAGACTCAGACAAACAGGTGAGATAAACAGAGATGTGCCGGCAGGCGCGCCCGCAGGCAGGGGGGGCAAAATGCAACTGGCAATGCAAGATGCCGAAGGTGACTCAATGATCATGCAAATGCAGCAAGCTGTAATGAAGCACATATTCACAATAGTTGCAACAGTTTTAAGCAAGAATGCAAAACAACAACTACATTTCATGCAGTTAAGAATGCAGAGAATTATTCAATTCTCGCCACGTCTCACACGGAGAAGATACAATACCTGCGCGGTTCGTCTGGTCGCACTAGCCTCAAATGAACCGTTCATACAATGTCGTGCCTCATGGTGCTGGGGATCTCTCGCTTCTTCTTGGTCGAACCACAGGTGCTACTTTTCCCCCTGACTATGGTCGCAGCTTTCTGTAGACAAGCCTGCGGGGGACCTCGCTACAGTTCAGGACGCGATTTTTGTCACGGTTCTTAATCTGAACCAAAGAGTCCAAATCCGGCAAATCGTTTTGAGAAAACAAATTTTTGAAAGAAGTGCCAAACATGGACTGCTTTGCCAGTTACAGAGTCGCCACCTAAATATTTTATTTTGGGAAATTTAGGAAACCCTGACTCGTTTGCCTAAGGCCACGTGTCTGTCATCACCAAAGTTGCCTCGGCTCGGGAACTTGGGTACGATTGGGGAAGGTCACTTCGTGAGGACCCCCGCTCGCCCGGTCAGAGACCGGCCTCTACTAACCATGATATCTATTTTTGAAAACATTGTATGTTCTTATTCCGATTATTAGCCTAGGTTACTATGTGATGCGCACAGCATACAAGTATAGACTGAGTCGCCTGAATTGGAACAAAACATTTCATGTTTGTTTGTTTGTTTGAAAATGGTTTGATGGTGCTACCCGCAGGTAGGCTAAGACGTGGATTTGCCACCCTCGGGTGGGCTTAGAAAACAATGGTTTTGCCACTATCTAGTGGGCTTAAAACAAACATTTGATGAATTGTTCCAATCCAAATAACCCAACCTTCACCCACAGGCATTCAAGCAGTTAGATCACATAAGCAGTTAGCCTCATGGTAAGCATGCTATTCATGGCAGTCACTCACACGCATGCAAGGATGCTAAAGCATAAAACTCACCGAGTACTCCAAGCCAAAACAGAAATCGATTAGAAATCCATGCATGATCCTAATTATACAGAAATGCCTAATGCAACACATGCAAAAATGCAAACTACAGCAGGCTTGGCTATTCTAAACATGGCATATGGAATGCTACAGCTAACATGTATTCAACTTGGAATTGAAATACAAATGCAGTTAGTATGATGCGCCGAGCCCGGTGCGTGCAAGACAGATGAATGAATGCAAACATGCTATCATACTGTATGCTAATTGAAACATGCCCTAATCTAACCATCATAACCAGGTAAATAAAAGGGAAGAAAGACGTGGGGTTGGAAGACATACATCACACTCACCCGCACTTATTACAATTATGCCCTCGTGCAGAGGGTCCGAATAAATATACAGTCCCGAATAAAAGAATAGTACATTCCAAATAATACAGTCCAAATATGTACAAATTCCTAATTAATTAACAAATTAACTAAGAAAACAATAAACTGGCATGCAAGCCAGGGACTGCCTTGATTCCGCTTCGGATGATGAATGATGCATGTCCGGGTTGCCTTCACGCGGAAATCCACTGCGATGCCCCAATTAGCCTCTGTTTCGCAATGGTTTTTGGAAAGCGCGCCAAGCCTCAGAAGACTGCTGATTCTTCATTTTGCTGCAACAGAGAGCAGGAAAGGGGCATAGCAATGTATTTTCACAAATGTATGCATGCCTCGATCCTCGTGCCACCAATCACGCATCTCGATGCATGATGGCCGAGGAGTCGATTTGCACAATTCAATATGGAATGAATGCACATGAAAACACAACAAAACCTAACTCCATCATGGATGATCCGGAGTGTCAGTGACTGGGGGATTGAGACACGTTCTGTCACTCGGAGTACGAAACGCCCCTCGTTTCCCGTGCTCGGGCTAACTCCTATCCCAAGCACAATGCAATATGCATGACATGCATGAATGCAAACTAAGATACAACCTAACATGCACAATGTTATGAAATGGCATACACGATGCACGAGGTAACATGGCATACACAATGCACTAATATACAACCTAGCATACACAATGCTATGAAATGGAATGGCATACACATTGCATAATGGACTTATACCAACATGAGTGGACCTCAGCCACACTCACATAAGAGGCCATAAGATGGAAATGAGACACTCAAAATGCGTGCACACGTGCACGCAAACCGAGGACCGAACCTACGGCACGGAATGCCACTCTAACAAGACATGGCAAAACATGGAGTATGATATGCAAACATGAAAATTTCAGTAGCGAAATGATATGCAAAACAGCCCCGAAACATGGCAAAAGTGTACCCGATGCATGACACGAGTCCCGAAACATGAAATTTGGCTCATGGAATGACCTATAGCTATGCAATGCATGCATTATTTGAATATGGAATGTGAATAAAGAAGCAAGGCAGCCCCAAAAAAAGCATGTTTACAGTTCAAAGCATGGCCAAACAGTGACCACAAGTGAAGCTAGATTAGCATACAAAAATGGGGCCAAGAGAGGGGTAATGAAGCAACTCACAGATGCTGGCCCCAAACAGGAAAGGGGTCTTCTATAATAATGAAGAGGGGCCAAAAATATGATATATTACAGTTTATGACAAACCCCAAAAACAGATACAAGTATGCTCAAAATGCTATGCAAGAAATAGGCCAACAAAGGGGCAAAGAAGCAAGTGGTGCATGGAGGTCTCAAAAAAGTGAGGGCCCTTCAACAATGTTGAATAGGGACCCAAAATAAGGCTTTTCACAGTTTATGGCCGAGCTCAAAACAGTGTACCAATAGGCTCAAAATACTATGCAAGATTAAGGCCAAAAGAGAGCTATAACACAAGGTATACAAAGGGTGTCTCAAACAGCCATAGACCCTTAATGAAACATGAAGAGGTGGTCCAAATAGGGCCATTTTCAGTTCAGACCAAAGTCCAAAAATAGAGACACAATAGGCTAATAAATCATGCAAAAATGGGGGTACAAGAGGGATATAATGACAAGTGGCACATGGGAGCTCCAAACAGTGATGAGCCCTTCAACAATGTTGAAGATGGGCTCAAAATAAGCTTATCTACAGTTTACATCATGCTCCAAAACAGATTACACATAGGCCAAAAATACTATGCAAGATTATGGCATACAAAAGGGTAATGAAGTAAGTACCAAATGGGGAACTCAAACAGTGAGAGGCCCTTAATGAAAGATGAAATAGAGCTCAAAAAAATGCCACTTTCAGTTATGTCCGGAGCACAAAAGTATAAGCAAGAAGGGCTAAGAAATAATGCAAAAAATGAGCTAAAAAGAGGGAAATAGTAACTCACCCTTGTAGACCAATCTTTAGCAACTTCTTGGACCAAGTTTACTGCCTCCTAGCCTCTGAGAAGACCCTCCTAGCTGCTGGAATGGAGTGGTGGTGTGGTGCTAGGTGGTGGTGAAGAAATGAGTGTAGGACTTGAGAGGTTTGAGTGTTGAAATGAGAGAGATAGAAGGGCTATGCATACAAGGCTGGAAGGCAAATTTTCTAACCCCTTGCAAGGGGCTGGAGCTGCTGTATATGTAGGCAAAAAGGGGGAGAAAAGAGGGGGAAAAAAGGGGAGGAAACTACTCCAAGTTTCCCTCCAAAAGAGCCCCCCCGGATACAGAATCTGGGGGGAAAAAAAGTACATTTCTGTGATGTGCCAGGTGTAAAGAAGCTGGCCGGCTGGTTATCTAGGTTGAAGGTGGCCGGCTGGCCCTCCCCCATGGCCGGCCGGCCAGGGGTCAAACAGGTCAAGTGGAATTAATGGCCGGCCACCACAGATTGGTGGCCTCCCATGTGTCCTCAATACAACCCTGTGGTTGAAAATTGGCAACTGTGAACCAGAAGAGAGAACAACCCACTTTTCAAAGGGGTTCAAAAGGGTCAAAAGGAATTACTGGCCGGCCACCAAATATTGGTGGCCTCCCAGATGTGTACATCACAAATATGGGGGTTAGGGTTGAAAAAAATGGCCCAAGGGTGGTCAACATTGGCTTTGAAGTGAGAGAAAACGGGCGACGGAGGGCGATGAAGGAATATACTGGTTGCTGAAACAATTACTGGCCTCCCACCCTTCTATGACCTTCCTGGTGATGAAACAGAGGTCCCTGCCAAAAATGAACACAAACCGATGCAAAATGAAGGTTCGGGGGCCGAAACGCGCAGTCCGAGGCCCCGAAAACTGACTGCTAGGCAGCGGGAGTGGTGTTCGACCACGAAGTGGGTCTCTCAGACCACAGTGTCCCTCAAAAGGGAGTAAATAAGATGCATGCCAAAAATCGGAGCAAACGGAGGTAGTTACGCGGTCCCGAACCGAGGCACACGGCCTGACGGCTCCGAAAACCGGGAACTAGGCTCCGAAATGGGAAAAATGGCCTGCGACCACGAAACGTAGCCTACGGCCACGAAAAATGGACTTACACCAACATGAGTGGACCTTAGCCACACTCACATAGGAGGCCATTAGATGAAAAAGAGACACTCGAGATGCGTGCACACGTGCACGCAAACCGAGGACCGAACCTACGGCACGAAATGCCACTCTAACAAGACATGGCAAAACATGAAATATGACATACTAGCATGCAAATTCCAGAGGCAAAATGAGATGCAAAACAGCCCCGAAACATGGTAAAATGGTACCCGATGCATGGAACGAGTCCCGAAACATGAATTTTGGCGCATGAAATGGCCTATAGCTATGCAATGCATGCAATATTTGAATATGAAGTGTAAAGACAGAAGCAAGGCAGCCAAAAAACAAGCATGTTTACAGTTTCAATCAAGGCCAAACAGGGAACACAAATGGGGCTAAGCTAGCATGCAAGAATGGACCCGCAAGAGAGGTGATGAAGCAAGTCACAAATGCTGGCCCCAAACAGAGAAGGGTCCTTCTACAATATTGAAGAGTGGTCAAAAATATGATGTTTTACAGTTTATGACAGGCCTAAAAAACATATATAAGTATGGCAAACTTGTCATCCAAGAAATGAGCCAACAAAGGGGCAAAGAAGCAAGTAGTGGCTGGAGGTCTCAAACAAGTGAGGGCCCTTCAACAATGTTGAAGAGGGCCCCAAAATATGGCTTTTTACAGTTTAGCACCAGACCCAAAACAGTATACAAGTATGCTCAAAATACTATGCAAGATTAAGGCCAAAAGAGAGCTATAACACAAGGTATACAAAGGGTGTCTCAAACAGCCATAGACCCTTAATGAAACATGAAGACCAGGTCAAAATAGGGCCATTTTCAGTTCAGACCAAAGTCCAAAAACAGAGACACAATAGGCTAATAAATCATGCAAAAATGGGGGTACAAGAGGGATATAATGACAAGTGGCACATGGGAGCTCCAAACAGTGACGAGCCCTTCAACAATATTGAAGAAGAGCTCAAAATAAGCAACTTCACAGTTTACTACATGCCTCAAAACAGATTACAGATAGGCCAAAAATAATATGCAAGAAAGGGGGATACAAGAGGGGTAATGAAGTAAGTGCAAGAAGGAAGCCTCAAACAGTGAGAGGCCCTTAATGAAACATGAAAAATGGCTCAAAATAAGCCTAGTTCCAGTTAGGGTTGGAGCCCAACTATGCAAGAATAAGGAGCTAAAATATAGACCAAGAAAAGAGCAAAAAGAGGGAAAATGAGACTCACCCTTGAAGACTAGTCTTTCATCAACTCTTGGCTTGAGAAAAGATGCTCCTTACCTCTGGAAATGGCCTCCGAACTGCTGGTATGGAGTATGGGTTGGTTGGCTTGGAGATGGAGTGGAAATGGATCCAAGAATAAAGGGTTTTAGTGCTTGGAATATAGAGAGAGAGAGATTGGATGTAGGAGGCTCCAAAAAAAATGTTCTAACCCTTTTTCCAGAGCTGGAGGGTCTGTTATATAGACACAAGAGGGTGAAAAAAGAGGGGGAAAAATGGGGGGGAAATGAAATTCAAATTTCCCCCCAAAATTGGCCTAAAGGGAGATAAAGGGGGAAGTGATAGTAGGAGATCTCAAACCAATGAGATCCCTTCAACAAAGTTGAAGAGGACATCAAAATAAGACACTTTGTAGTTTATGACAAGCCACGAAAATAAATACAAGTAGGCCTAAACTATCATGCAAGAAAAGGGCTAAAAGAGGGGTGAAGAAGCAAGTGGCAGTATGAGATCTCAAACAGCAAAAGGTCCTTAATCAAACATGAAAAGGACCTCAAAATATGACTATCTCAAGTTCGGGTCGGAGCCCAAAAATGCAGAATGAAGGTTCGGGAGTCAAAACACGCAGTTCGGGGCCCCGAAAGTGGGCTGTTAGGTACCGGAAATGGCCTACGACCACAAAGTTGGTCTCCCAAGCCACAGTGTTCCTCAAAAGGGAGGAAACAAGGTGTGCGCCAAAAACCGGAGCAAACGGAGGTGGTTAAGCGGTCCCGAACCGAGGCACACGGCCAACAGCTCCGAAAAATCGAGAACCGGGCTCCAAACGAGAAAAATGGGGTACGACCAGAAAGTTGGTCTCCCAAGCCACAGCATTCTTCAAAAGGGAGGAAACAAGGTGTACGCAAAAAACCGGAGCAAACGGAGGTAGTTAAGCGGTCCCGAACCGAGACACACGGCCGACGGCTCCGAAAACCGAAAACTGGGCTCCAAACGGGAAAAATGGCCTACGACCACAAAACGTAGCCTACGGCCACTGAGAGATGGTCTGCGAGACCTCTCCCTCCCTTAGGGAAGAGAAAACAGAGAAAATAGGGCCTGGTTCGCAAACCGAGGCAAAGCACAAAAGAGTCCGGAAGTTCGGAGGCAAGGCTCGCAGCTAGGACTCCGCAACCTCAGAACGAGCACAATATGCAACATCACCAAGCGCTCAATCGGTGACGTCTGAGTCTTAAGGTCAGTCAAAAATGGGGTGTCTACAATATTCTGCACATAAATCTAAAAAAGTGGCTAAGAAAAGGACTGTGTCAGTCCAAATCTGATTTGGTAGGTGGGATTTTTAAAACCCAGATTTTGCAAGTGTCGACCCCTGCAGATTGGGTGTTGACCATTTGCTCTCTTTTCTTCTCTGAGTTGAGTTCTAGGTGTTCTTGGTGTCGACCTTTATCATTCTTGGTGTCAACCCTTGCAGCTAGATTGCATTCTCCAAATTTAGTGTCGACCCTTGCTGTTGGATTGCACACTGAAATTTAGTGTCGACCCTTGCTTCTGGAACACTTAGACATTTTGAGCTTCTACTCTGGTTATAACGCCCTCAAAATAAACCCATAATATCATACCATCACGATAAGGAAAAGAGATTTCATATTATAATCATCAGAGTATTCTTACAAAAGGTATTACATGTTGACAACAAAAGTAAATGCCCTATAGGCTTACAATTTTCCAAGTCAACACTTGGTTACAAAAAGGAGAGTACTAGCTCTACACAAATTAAGCCCTTGGCTTGATGTACATGTAATACAACAAAAATAACAAAAAGGAGTCTAACAGCCTCAAGCCTCCCAAGCTACGTCCTTGGAGGTGGCATGATACCTGTACCTGAAAATGATGTCCCATATAGGGTGAGCCAACGCCCAGTAGAGATATGCTAAACATAATATGAGCAATAACTAAAACATTAGCATTTGATAAATGTTTATCTCACATAAATCAATTCATAACCCAATTCAATTACATGACAAATGTGTCCATGTTTCGTTCCATTTTCCATTTCTTATCCAATTTCTCAATTCATAACTATGGCTCAGCACCTGGCCAAACAATCTAAATGAGATTACGTCTCATATCAACAGTACTTCCATTTCAATTGAGATAACAACTCAAATTAAACACTTCACACTTCACAAAAGATACACATAATTGCTGTATCAATCTCAAACAAGACACTTCCATACTTCATATATGATATACAGATTTGCTATATCAATGCTTCAATAGATACACAAAATTGCTGTATCAATGGAGTACATCCCCTATCTCCTCCCAAACAATGCCCGGTTTAGGAGTCCATCCCCTATCTTCCCCTAAACCATGGAGTACATCCCCTATCTCCTCCCACACAATACAATGTACATAAACACATATCATATACATAATATATCAATACACAAATTCGATGTATTATTCCAACCGTCATATTCGATGACATATTCAATTGATTAGTTTTAGTTCGCCTAATCATCCTGCATTGTCTACAACAATCAAGACTATCCTTCACCGATAGCCCAAAGCAGTTATTTCTAAACGGATAATAAATGCCTCAACAGATATATATATTCAACATTTTCAAAGTGAGCGATTAATGAATCCAACTCCGCCATTCTATCTCATATTATGCAAATTTCATCATTTCCACCTCAATTTCGATTTCCATAACATTCCCAAATTAATTATGTCAATTAATTCATAACAAAAATTAGGGCTTTTTCCCCTTTTTCTCAGTATTGACCCAAAGGCCCAAAATAACTCCAATAACATCGATACTATTATTTTAGGACCCAAAATACACATTCATGAGTCAAAATAACAAAACCCCTCTTTATTCATTTGAAACCCTAACATCCAAAATCACCCAACTTCAACATTAGATCAAAATAACTAAATACTTATGTCAAAGATCATAAGAATGAGTAGTTATCCCTACCTCAAATTCGGAGCTCAAAGGAAGGAGATGAAGAAATTCGAAGATGCTCCAAACCCCAATATTTTCGGATCAAAATGTAGCCCTCAACAAATTCCATACTTTTTACAAAGACCCAAGGTGAGGAAATCACTCCTACTAGATCAATCCCTAGAGAGAAGGTGAGGTTTTAGAGTGAGGTATTCTCCAATACAGGTTTTGAGAAAGTAAGAGAGAGAAAAGAAATCAAAAAGTGATCCAAAAAGTGAAATCTCGGAATGATATAAAAGTCGCCACGCTCGAGCGTGGAAACCCCTGCTCGAGCGTCAGACACAGACTCACGCTCGAGCATCAAAGGCGTCGCTCGAGCGTCGATTGCACACTCACAGCAGTTTTGCAAGCGATGGTCCCCGCTCGAACGTCAACTCCCCGCTCGAGCGGAGGGACAAAATCAAAGGGTCACGCTCGAGCGTCAAAACGCCCGCTCGAGCGTACGAAGACCTGCAGAGAAAAATACTGGGAGATGGAAATTCATGCTCGAGCGTCAAAACGCCCGCTCGAGCGGAGAAGCAAAATCAAAGGGCCCGCTCGAGCGTCAAAAGCCCCACTCGAGCGTGAAGGCCAAATTTTGGGCATCAACCTTTGGTTTCAAAGCACAACCAACCTATTTCAAACCTGCCCAACACAACCCAAGACTCAAATACAACGAGTAAAGGATGGAAATGAGAATGAGACAACAACACACCCACGGAACCGAGTCCGGAATACAAAAAAGAAAGAGAGGAAAAACCAGGATCGCTATACTGGTGTCGACCCTTGGACCTGTTTCAAGCATAAATAGAATTTTGCAAACAAGTGCTAATCTTATGTTTTGAGGGGTAAAAAACCATTGAAAAACAACACTATAAAATCATAAATCTTTTAGAAACATTAAAGCACAATTTGTATATTATTATTTTGAAAAAATGAATAATAAAATGAATTCTAAATATTTGTCAATAATCAAAATCAATAAGAATTTAAAGTTGAATAACCTTGATGCTAACAATTTTGATTAATTATTTTATAACCAAAGTATCATTTAGCAATACTTGTTACACAGAAACTTTGTAATTATCATAAAGAATCACTCTAACCCTGAACACAATTAGAATTTTTAACCATTTAAATGTCACACACCCTAATGTCGTTAACAAAAATGATGAAATGACCAAATTACCCCATTTTTTCTTATCTCACACATTTGTTTTATCTTTCAAGTCCATTAGTAACTATTACAAATAAAAAAAAAATGATTTTTTGATGATTTCTTTTCTTTTCTGAGGGGGTTGGAAATGGGGTTGGGAGGTGGTAGGGCTAGGGTTTATGAGAGTTTTTTTTTTTTAATGATTTCTTATGGACTTAAAAAAGAGAATGAGTATGTGAGATATAGAAAAGATGTGACTATTTCCGTTAACGACATCAAGGTCGTGTACATTTTGATAGTTGAATGGTCTAATTTTACACTTTTATAGTTCAGAGAGTAAAGTGATACTTCAAAAGTGTGTAAGACATGCAAAAGAAAGGGCAATTTGATCATTTTTCCTTTTTTGTTAACAGTATCAGGGGTGTGTGATATTATGATAGTTAAATAGTTTAATTGTACGTTTTTTTAGTTCATGAAGTAAAGTAATATTTCATGATAGTTTAAGAGATTTTCGTGTAATTAATCCTAATTAGTAAGATTAAATTTTCATAACACTTTGTCCTCTTAACATTAATCATTATATAATACAAATGGAAAATGACATTACTACTTATTTAACATTGAAATGCATTTTTCTTTTCATTATGCATGGAGCCATAGATCGCTTGTATTAATGCTGATTCCTTTAAACTAATTAAATAGAGGTCAATATAATTATATCATGTTTATAAGATTTATTATATTTTTTTCAAAAGCAAGGGAGGTCAATATTATTATTATTATTTTTTTTTTTTTTGGGTTAGTTTTTTTCAATTAATAGGAGAATATTTACGAATATAAAAAGAGTTATGAAAGTGGATAATCAATTGTATAAGAAAGTTCAACATGACATACCCGCAAATCTAATACTAGCAACAACAAAAACTAGTACAAGAAAAGAAATAAACATGTAACGCCTTCAAAAAAAAAAAAAAAAAACCCATAATATCATACATTCACGATATAAAAAAGAGATATTATATTATAATCATCAGAGTATTCTTACAAAAAGTATTACATGTTGACATCAAAAGTAAATGCCCTACGGGCTTACAACTTTCCAAGTCAACACTTGGTTACAAAAAGAGAGTGCTAACTCTACACAAAATAAGCCCTTGGCTTGATATACATGTAATACAACAAAAATAACAAAAAGAAAGAGTCTTCAACTCCCACAACCGTCCAAGCTAAGACCTCGGAGGCAGCATAACACCTGAACCTGAAAATGATGTCCCATATAGGGTGAGCCAACGCCCAGTAGAGATATGCTAAACATAATATGAGCAATAACTAAAACATTAGCATTTGATAAATGTTTAACTCACATAAATTAATTCATAACCCATTTCAATTACATGACAAATGTGTCAATGTTTCATTTCATTTCTTATCCAATTTCCCAATTCATAACCCTGGCTCAGAACCTGGCCATATACTTTAGATGAGATTACATCTCATACCAATAATACTTCCATTTCAATTGAGATAACAACTCAAATTAAACACTTCATACTTCACATTAGATACATATAATTGCTGTATCAATCTCAAATAAAACACTTCCGTACTTCATATATGATACACAGATTGCTGTATCAATACTTCAATAGATACACATAATTGCTGTATCGATGGAGTCCATCCCCTATCTCCTCCCAAACAGTATCCGGTTTAGGAGTCCATTCCCTATCTTCCCCTAAACCGCGGAGTACATCCCCTATCTCCTCCCACACAACACAATGTATATAAACACATATCATATACATTATCAATCAATACATAAATTTAATGTATTATTCTAACCGTCATATTTGATGACATATTCAATTGATTAGTTTTAGTTTGCCTAATCATCAAGTATTGTCTACAACAATCAAAACTACCCTCCACCGGTAGTCCAAAGCAATTATTTCCAAATAGATAATAAATGCCTCAACAGATATAAAATCAACGTTTTCAAAAGTGAGCAATTAATAAATCCAACTCCACCATTCCATCTCATATTATGCCAATTTCAACATTTCCACCTCAATTTCATATATCCATAACATTCCCAAATTAATTACATAAATTAATTCATAATAAAAAAAATTAGGGCTTTCTTCCCTCTTCCTCAACTTTGGCCCAAAGGCGCAAATATCGACAACCAACGACAATACCATTATTTTAAGACCCAAAATACATACTTATGAGTCAAAATAACAAAACCCCTCTTTATACATTTTGAAACCCTAACTTCCCAAATCAACCCATTTATACAAAAGCTCAACATTTAGGTTAAAGCTCATAAAGATGAGTAGGAATCCCTACCTCAAGAGATGAAACCCGATGGAGAAGGTGATGAAACTCGAAATGCTCCAAACTCAAAGATTTTCAGATTGATAGGAAGCCCACACCAAGCTCTACACTTTTTGGAAAGGCCCAAGGTGAGAAAAACACTCCTACTAAATCAAACCCTAGAGAGAAGTTGAGCTTTTAGTGTGAGAAGCTCTCCAATGGGGTTTCTGAAAAGTAAGAGAGAGAGTGAGGATGTAAAAAGTGATCCAAAATGACCCAGCTGCCAACTGATATACGACTATCCCGCTCGAGCAGATAATAGAACGCTCGAGCGTCAAGTACAAAAAACTGAACCTGCTCGAGCGCAAAAATTCCCGCTCGAGCGCCAAGACACAACTGTAAAACACACCCGCTCGAGCGCAAAAGAAAAGCCGCTCGAGCGTAGATTACACTCCTTCAGTACTTTTACAGACATTGAACATCCGCTCGAGCACCAAGGTACCCGCTCGAGCGCGACCCGCTCGAGCGTAAGGAAATCCGCTCGAACGTGAAAAACACATCCGCAGAAGTTTTGCAGACGCACAAGATACTGAAAGTGTGCAAACTCCGCTCGAGCGCAAAGGGACCCGCTCGAGTGGACAACCAAAAATCTAGGCCACAACACTTGAGACCAAAACTCAACCAACCTGTTCGAAACATGCCCAACACATCCTAAAACTCAAATATAAGGAATTAAAGGATAACAACAAGATATATACAACAACCAACTCCACGGAACCTAAGTCCAGAATACTGTTAAACAATGAAGGGAAAACTGGGATCGCTATAAAACAACTAAAACAAGACCCTTACACTAGGGGTGTAATTTTGGCCCGTGGCCCGCGGGCGGCCTGAGGTGGGCCCGGCCCGTTTAGGCCCGAGCCTAAGCCCAGCTCAAGACCTTGGGCCTGGGCCATCGTTTTGAAACCCGGCCCGGCCCGCTTGGCCCACCCAAAAGCCCGGCCCAAGGCTCGGCCCACCCGATGCCCAGTGTTATTTTTAATAGAAAATAATAAAATTTTGGTAGAAAAAATTTAAAAAAAAATTGTTTAGGCCCGCCCAAGCCCGAGCCCAGGCCCGAGCCTATGGGCCCGCCCCGAGGCCCGGTCCACTGGCCCGCCCAAAGCCCGAATACCTGTAACGCCCTCAAAATAATACGCAAAACCCATCACTTTAGACATGCATTGATATAAAAGAAATCAGCCATTTCTATTTATCAGAGTAGTTCTTACAACAGTATTACATGTTAACAACAAAAGCAAATGCCCTACGGGCTTACAGTTTTCCAAGTCAACACTTGGTTACACAAAAGAAGAGTACTAACTCTATACAAAATAAGCCCTCGGCTTGATATACATGTAATACAAACAAAATAAACAAAAAAAAAAAAAAGTCTTCACCTCTCGTAATCATCCAAGCTATGTCCTTGGAGGTGGCATGCTACCTGTACCTGAAAATAATGTCCCATATAGGGTGAGCCAACGCCCAGTAGAGATATGCTAAACACAGTATGAGCAATAACTAAGACATTAGCAATTGATAAATGTTCAATTCCCATAAATCATTTCATAATCCATTTCCACTACATGACCACTATGTCCATGTTTCATTTCATTTTCCATTTCTTATCAGTTTCACAATTTACATTAACGGCTCAGAACCTGGCCATCCACTTATATGAGACAGTGACTCATATTAAACGTTTTCCGTTTTACAATAGATAAACATACTAGTTGTATCAACATCTCCACAGATAAGCATACAAGCTGTATCCACATTTCAACAGATAAGCATATTAGCTATATCAACACTTCCAAAGATAAGCATATGAGCTATATCAACACTTTAACTGACAAGCATATGAGCTGTATCAGTGGAGTCCATCCCCTATCTCCTCTCAAACAACATCCGGTTTAGAGGTCCATCCCCTATCTTCTCCTAAACCGTGGAGTACATCCCCTATCTCCTCCCACATACACAACATATATATATATAGGTCATATACACAATCAATCAATACATAACGTTAATGTATTCTATCAACCGTCATACTCTATGACATATCCAATTGATTAGTTTTAGTTTGCCTAATCATCATGCATTGTCTGCTATTCTACCATATAATGAGCCAATTTCATTATTTCCAATTCAATTTCGCATAATCACAATTTTCCCAAATTAATTATACCAATTAATTTATACCACAAATTAGGGTTTTCTACCCCATTTCCCAATATTGACCCAATGGCCTATATATCAACAACCAACATCAATACTATTATTTTGAAACCCAAATTACACATTTTAGAATCAAAATAACAAAACCCTCTTTTGACATTTTGAAACCCTAAGTCCCAAAATTACCCAACTTCAACACTTTATGAAAACAACCAAAAATCTATGTCAAAGACCATAAGAGTGAATAAGAATCCCTACCTCAAGAGTTGACACCCAACGAAGAAGATGAAGAAAACGGAAATGCTCCAAATCCCGAAATTCTTGAATCAAAAGATAGCCCTCGACGATCAACAACTTTTTTGTAAAGGCCAAAGGTGAGAAAACAACTCATACTAGATCAATACCTAGAGAGAGAGGCTCAACAATGGAGTTTTGGAAAAGTAAGAGAGAGAAAAGGATGTGAAAAAGTGATTCAAAAACCCGGATCTCGAAGACTTAACCCAGTCGCCCCGCTCGGGCGTGGAAACCCCTGCTCGAGCGTCACCCACAGACTCCCACTCGAGCGTCTAAACAACCGCTCGAGCACCGGATACACGCTCCCAGTACTTTTGTAGAACCAGGTCCCTGCTCGAGCGTCACACACAAACTCCCGCTTGAGCGTCCAAACTCCCGCTCGAGCGTCCACCATTGCAAAGGAAATACTGGATGGGTGATTTCCCCGCTCGAGCGCCCAAACCCCCGCTCGAGCGAACAAGCAACAAAAGGTCCACGCTCGAGCGTCAAAAGATCCGCTCGAGCGGACAGGTCAAAATCTGGGCAACTAGTTTTGGTTTCTAAGCTCAGCCAACCTGTTTCAAATCTGCCCAACACAACCCAAGACTCAAATACAAAGAGTAAAGGATGTAAACAAGATATGCACAACTACCAACTCCACGGAACCTAAGTCCGGATACAACAATTAAAGTAAAGGGAAACCGGGATCACTATAACCTCCCCCCCTTAAAGAATTTCGTCCCCGAAATTAAACACAAGTTTTTCAAAAACAGGTTTTCTCCACTACCAACAATATTACAACATAATATTAAACATTCCGACCCATTACCGGTCAATCCCATCTCTTTTCAAGAGGCATTTCACATTTTACAAAACAACCTGCATTATCAACATGCATTCCTTTGAAATTTACCAATTTCAACTCATTTTCTCACAATTCCATAACACATGCAACATTAATATCATGCTTGCATTTCCACAATATACTTAACATGCACAATGTTAAAACAAACTTCCATTAACCAAAACATTCACAATGTTTTACAACTTAAGACATATATAATGTTCTTAAAGCTCAATATTATTACAAAATTTCATTACAAGATTACACATCGACAAACATGTCTGGATACTTTTCACGGACTTCTAACTCACGTTCCCAAGTGGCTTCCTCCACTCCGTGATGTCTCCACAAAACTTTTACCAAGGGAATGGTCTTGCCTCGCAAGACTTGATCCCGCCTATCCAAGACCCGAACCGGTCTCTCCTTATACAAGGCATCCTCATCTACCTCCAAATCGGCCCAATCCAACACATGGGACGGATCCTGCTCGTACTTCCGAAGCATACTAACATGAAATACGTCATGAACCCCGGACAACTGTGGTGGCAAAGCCAAACGATAAGCAACCTCCCCAATCCTCTCAAGGATTTCAAAGGGACCGATAAACCGAGGGGATAACTTCTCACTCTTCCCAAACCTCATCAAACCTCGCATAGGTGATATCTTCAGAAAGACATGATCGCCTACCTCAAATGCCAAAGGCCTCCTCCTACGGTTGGCATAACTCTTTTGGCGACTCTGGGCTGTAATACGCCTTCTACGGATAAGCTCAACTTTCTCCGTCGTCTCTCTAACCAACTCCGGACCCAACAAAGGTGCATCACCCGCCTCGGCCCAACAAACTGGAGACCTAAACGGTCGGCCATACAAGGCCTCAAACGGTGCCATACCGATACTAGACTGAAAGCTGTTGTTGTAGGCATACTCCACCAAGGGCAAGTGCCTCTCCCAAGTCCCACTAAAGTCAAGGACACAACCTCGAAGCATATCCTCAAGGATCTGAATAGTACGCTCGGACTGCCCGTCAGTCTGAGGATGATAAGTCGTACTAAAGGTCAACTTAGTGCCCAAGGCACTCTGCAAACTCTGCCACAACCTAGCAGTAAAACGAGGATCTCTCTCTGAGATGATCGTCACTGGGACCCCGTGCAATCTCACTATGTCCCGAATATACAAGTCGGCGAGATGATCTACCGAATCTCTCATGCGCATAGAGATAAAGTACGCCGACTTCGTCAACCGGTCTATAACTACCCAAATAACATCACTACCCCACTGAGTCCTCGGAAGACCTACAACGAAGTCCATAGTGACATGCTTCCATTTCCACTCGGCAATAGGCAAGGGTTGCAACAAACCCGCTGGCCTCTGATGCTCGGCCTTCACTTGCTGACAAGTAAGGCACTTCAATACGAAAACAGCCACATCTCTCTTCATACCCCGTCACCAAAACTGGCGACCCAAATCCCGATACATTTTAGTGCCTCCCGGATGCACCGCAAGATGCGAATGGTGAAACTCTCGGAGTACTTCCCCTCGGCAAGACTCCGGCACAAACAAACGGTCTCGGTATCTCATACTCAGGTCGAGATACACCGTCAAACCCTTCTCAACCTTCCTACTGGAGATCTTCTCTCGGAGGGATTCTACCTCAAGGTCACCTCTCTGTCCCTCTAACACTCTAGTCACAAGTATAGGCTGCGCAACTACAGAAAACAAGGCCGCAGCCTCAACGGATTCGCCCAGAAGCAAATCAAACTCGCCCAGTGCACCCAACAGCTCCCATTCTCGGATGGCTATACAAGCTACATCACTAATGGATTTCCTACTAAGGGCATCGGCCACAACATTGGCCTTTCCCGGGTGATAGTGCAACTCAAAATCATAGTCTTCAATGAACTCCATCCATCTTCTCTGCCTCAAATTTAGGTCTCTCTGTGTAAACAGATATTTCAAACTTTTATGGTCCGAGAACACCTCGAACCTCTCACCATAAAGGTAGTGCCTCCAAATCTTCAAGGCAAAGATCACTGCTGCTAACTCTAGGTCATGTGTAGGGTAATTCTTCTCGTGTATTTTCAACTGACGTGAGCCATAAGCTACCACTTTCCCCTCTTGCATCAACACACAACCCAAACCCTCTCGTGAGGCATCACAGTAAACCGCATAACCCAACCCTCTCTCTAGAATAATCAAAACCGGAGCGGTGGTCAATCTAACCTTCAACTCTTGGAACGACTTTTCACAAGTCTCACTCCACACAAACTTGACCCCTTTCCGTGTCAATCTAGTCAACGGCGAAGCTAGCCTGGAGAAATCCTTCACAAACCGACGGTAATACCCAGCTAATCCCAGAAAACTGTGGATCTCAAAAACGCTCTTAGGCTGCGCCCAATCCTGCACTGCCTCTACCTTGGATGTATCAACAGACACCCCTTCCCTGGATACCACATGGCCTAAGAATTTGACTTCCCCTAGCCAGAACTCACACTTTCCAAACTTGGCATACAGCCTATGGGCTCTAAGCAATTCAAGCACCACTCTCAAGTGTTCCTCGCGCTCCTCCTCAGAAGGCCAATAGATAAGAATGTTGTCCACGAAAACGACCACAAATCGATCTAAGAATTCCCGGAAGATCCGGTTCATCAAGTCCATAAAGACTGCCGGTGCATTGGTAAGCCCAAATAGCAACACCAGAAACTCATAATGGCCATACCGCGTATGGAATGCCGTCTTCGGAATATCCTCCTCCCTGACACTCAACTGGTGGTAACCCGATCTCAAATCTATCTTAGAGAAACAACGGGAACCCTTCAACTGGTCAAACAAATCATCTATACGGGGCATAGGGTATTTATTCTTAACCGTAGCCCGATTCAACTTCCGATAGTCGATACAAAGTCTCAAGGCACCATCTTTCTTTTTAGCAAAGAGGGTTGGTGCTCCCTACGGCGAAACACTAGGGCGAACAAATCCCTTATCTAACAACTCTTGGAGCTGAATCTTCAACTCACTCAACTCGGCTGGGGCAAAATGATAAGGTGCCATAGAAATCGGCGCCGTGCCGGGCACTAAATTAATAGAGAATTCTATCTCTCAGTGAGGTGGCAAACTAACGAGATCCTCAGGAAAAACATGCGAATACTCACAAACCACCCTCGGCAATACAATCTGGGTCTCATCACACTCACCACTCAAAAAGCTAGCAAGTAGACCCCTAAGCTCATTCTGCCCTCGCGGATCATACACCGGTGGTAACACACTACCAACCCGATCCCCCAAGAAATGGAAACACTCCCCGCACAAGGTACAAACTGTGACCCTCTGGTGGTAGTAATCAATAACAGCCTGGTATGACGACAACCAGTCCATACCCAAAATAACATCAAAACCCTTCATGGGCATAACAACAAAGGGAAAAGGAAGCCTAAGGTAGGCGACCTCTATATCAAAATCTCTACATCCGTGTTTCAAAATCAATTCACCCCCAACAGGTGATACTACACAAATAGGAGATGCTAATAGTGCCAACTCCAACTCCAACACAGATGCAAATGCAGCAGATACAAAAGAATGAGACGTACCCGTATCAATCAATACACTAACAACCAAGTTGCAAAACAGAAAGGTACCTCTCACAACTGATGGAGCCGGTACTAGGTCCTGCGCGGTAACAGCATACACGCGCCCTATAGGCCCCTGATCCACCTGCTCACCCCTAGGAGCATAAGACTGCTGCACAGACTGGGATGACGAAGCTCCCAGATTGGCCCTCAAGGCCTGCACAGACTGAACTGGCTGATAACTCTGCGTCTACCTAGAACCAGACGCTCCCGAAGTGGCACTCAACTGTGGGCAAAACCTCTTCAGGTGCCCAGGCTGACCACACTGATAGCAAGACAAAGGCTGGCCCCTGCCCTGACTCTGGCCCTGAGGTCTAGCTGAAGAAGAAGCAACTCGCTGACCCCCTCCCTTCTGCGGGCAAACTGAAGACTTGTGACCCAGTTGGCCACATGTAAAACAAGTCAAACCTCCCTGATTACCTCTCCCGGAGCCTGCACTTGGCACTGGAAATGTCGATCTAGCCAAACCACTCTGAGACTACTGAGGGTTAAAACCCCTCTGTCTTTTGCCATCACTCTGGCCATCTTGGCTCCTCTTGGAGCCTTTATGTTTCTCCTCATCCTCCTCCTGCATCATAAGCTCCATATGAGCTGCAGCATCCACCAAACGTCTATACTCCCGGATAAACGACCCTCCAACCCTCAACTTGAGCCCACGCCTCAGCTTCCGCTCAAACTCAAAGCAACGGCGTTCCTCGGACATCACAAGTTCAGGTGCAAACCTGGACAGACTGGTAAATTTAGCCTCAAACTCAGCCACTGACAAGCCCTGCTGTTTAAGCTGGCAAAACTGCTCCCTCAGCTTCTCCCTAGCAGCTGAAGACAAGAATTTTTCCTAGAAAGCGTTTACAAAGCCTCCCATGCACCACCAACACTGCCCTTCTCGTACTTCCACCATTGACCCGCATCTCCCTTCAGTTGGAAGGATGCCAAGGTCACCTTTAAAGCCCCGTCCTCGATGCCAAGCATCTCGAATGTCTTCTCCATCTGTTCCAACCACTCGTCAGCCTTAAGTGGCTTTTTCGGATCTCCAACAAATTCGTCCGGGTTAGACCGGAAAAACTCCCTCTTCAAGAAAGAAGGCCCTGCCTCAGCAACCTGATTCTCAGCTCTGAGAATACCCAAAGCTCCTGCTATCTCTCGGGCCAAGGCACCCATAGCCTGCTGACCCACTGGCTCGGCCACATTGGCCTGACCAACTCCCTCCTGCATTGCCGGAACGTCATCCGGTATAGGCATCTCCTGCCTCCTAGGCCTACCTCGCCTACCACCACGTCCTCATCCTGACATCCTAATAAAGGTAACGAAGACATTAGCACATTCATAAATGTGCCGAAACTAAACACTCGCGTCCTAATGCATGGACAACTGTAATTCACTCCACGTAAGCACATAAACACATAAGCACTTACGAATTTCATTCCCGGATAATGATAGTCCCGAGGCGTTACTAGAGTTCCGGTTAGAAACAGCATTGATCAAGTGCCTTTCTAACAAGACTCACAGAAACCCAAGGATCCAATCAATATCCTAGAAATCAAATCCCATACCCAAATAGTTACATAAGCATGTTATCACATAAGCATATAACATTACATCTAAGTCTCTTAACAAACGAGACAAACCCATTGTGATACTAATCACTTCCCACGTACCCAAAGTATTCAAACCCGGTACGCTCTGATACCAAGTTGTAACGCCCTCAAAATAATACGCAAAACCCATCACTTTAGACATGCATTGATATAAAAGAAATCAACCATTTCTATTTATCAGAGTAGTTCTTACAACAGTATTACATGTTAACAACAAAAGCAAATGCCCTACGGGCTTACAGCTTTCCAAGTCAACACTTGGTTACACAAAAGAAAAGTACTAACTCTATACAAAATAGGCCCTCGGCTTGATATACATGTAATACAAACAAAATAAACAAAAAAAAAGAGTCTTCAACTCTCATAATCATCCAAGCTATGTCCTTGGAGGTGGCATGCTACCTGTACCTAAAAATAATGTTCCATATAGGGCGAGCCAACGCCCAGTAGAGATATGCTAAACACAGTATGAGCAATAACTAAGACATTAGCAATTGATAAATGTTCAATTCCCATAAATCATTTCATAATCCATTTCCATTACATGACCACTATGTCCATGTTTCATTTCATTTTCCATTTTTTATCAGTTTCACAATTTACATTAACGGCTCAGAACCTGGCCATCCACTTATATGAGACAGTGACTCATATTAAACGTTTTCCGTTTTACAATAGATAAACATACTAGTTGTATCAACATCTCAACAGATAAGCATACAAGCTGTATCCACATTTCAACAGATAAGCATATTAGCTATATCAACACTTCCAAAGATAAGCATATGAGCTATATCAACACTTTAACTGACAAGCATATGAGCTGTATCAGTGGAGTCCATCCCCTATCTCCTCTCAAACAACATCCGGTTTAGAGGTCCATCCCCTATCTTTCCCTAAACCGTGAAGTACATCCCCTATCTCCTCCCACATACACAACGTATATACACATAGGTCATATACACAATCAATCAATACATAACGTTAATGTATTCTATCAACCGTCATACTCTATGACATATCCAATTGATTAGTTTTAGTTTGCCTAATCATCATGCATTGTCTACAACAATCATAGCTACCCTCCACCGGTAGCCCAAAGCAATTATTTCTAAACAGATAATAAAAGCTCCAATAGATAAAATATCAATGTTTTCAAAAGTGAGCGATTAATAAATCCAACTCTACTATTCTACCATATAATGAGCCAATTTAATTATTTCCAATTCAATTTCGCATAATCACAATTTTCCCAAATTAATTATACCAATTAATTTATACCACAAATTAGGGTTTTCTACCCCATTTCCCAATATTGACCCAATGGCCTATATATCAACAACCAACATCAATATCATTATTTTGAAACCCAAATTATACATTTTAGAATCAAAACAACAAAACCCTCTTTTGACATTTTGAAACCCTAAGTCCCAAAATTACCCAACTTCAACACTTTATCAAAACAACCAAAAATCTATGTCAAAGACCATAAGAGTGAGTAGGAATCCCTACCTCAAGAGTTGACACCCAACGAAGAAGATGAAGAAAACAGAAATGCTCCAAATCCCGAAATTCTTTGATCAAAAGATAGCCCTCGACGATCAACAACTTTTTTGTAAAGGCCAAAGGTGAGAAAACAACTCTTACTAGATCAATACCTAGAGAGAAGGTAAGGTTCTAGAGAGAGAGGCTCCACAATGGAGTTTTGGAAAAGTAAGAGAGAGAAAAGGATGTGAAAAAGTTATTCAAAAACCCGGATCTTGGAGACTTAACCCAGCCGCTCCGCTCGAGCGTGGAAACCCCCGCTCAAGCGTCACTCACAGACTCCCGCTCGAGCGTCCAAACAGCCGCTCGAGCGCCGGATACACGCTCCCAGTACTTTTGCAGAACCAGGTCCCCGCTCGAGCGTCACACACAAACTCCCCCTCGAGCGTCCAAACTCCTGCTCGAGCGTCCACCATTGCAGAGGAAATACTGGATGGGTGATTTCCCCGCTCGAGCGCCAAAACCCCCGCTCGAGCGAACAAGCAACAAAAGGTCCATGCTCGAGCGTCAAAAGATCCGCTCGAGCGGACAGGTCAAAATCTGGGCAACTAGTTTTGGTTTCTATGCTCAGCCAACCTATTTCAAACCTGCCCAACACAACCCAAGACTCAAATATAAAGAGTAAAGGATGTAAACAAGATATACACAACTATCAACTCCACGGAACCTAAGTCCGGATACAACAATTAAAGTAAAGGGAAACCGGGATCGCTATAATACCCCTAGGCCTGGGCTAGGGCCTGGGCTTAGTTTTCTAGCTCGTGGGCCGGCCCGACCCGATTTTTTGGCGGAAGCCCGCAAGGCCTGACATGGGCCGGGCCAAAATTACACCCCTACCTTACACATTTAGTTTGGATGGAGGGTATGGTGAGAAAAAGAATAATCAATTCATGCTTTGGTAAATGTAATAGAAGTGAAGAACTAAGACCATCTCCAACGGTGAACCAAACTTGGTATCAAATTTAAATTTTGGTGAGAAAAGCACTTTTTGGTGCTCCAACCGTTTCACCAAATTGATATCAAAATGAGAATTTAACAAAAAAATCATCAAACTGAGAATAAGCTACAGATTTTACCAAATTACTGTTCCTGACCGTTGGAAGAGCTGAACTGGTCAACCAGCCGGTTGCCCGGCCAGTTGACCAACCGGTCCACCAGTTCCCTTACAAAAATTTTGGTTCAAACAGGTCAAAAGGTTCAAAGAGGTAAAAAAAAAAAAATAATAAAAATAAAAATAAAAAAAATATGCCTTAGCGGTCGACCCCTGTTTTGATGCCCACCATTGGAGCAGTCTGTATCAAAATGAGAAAATGGGTCTTTTTTAACTCAAATTTGGTAAAAAATTTGGTCAACGATTGGAGATGCTCTAAGGTAATCCAATTAGTTCTTTTATGGAAAAATAACAATTCAGCGGGTGTTTGAAAAGTTAATTATAAATAATAATAAAGTTTATAAATATTAATGATTAAAATTATAAGTTTTTTTTTTTATTTATGAATTCATAATAATATTTTAAAGCCACCACTGTGCGGTAATTTTCCCTTCTTTTATTAGTAGATTAATAATACTACATTTCATTTCAATTTGTTTGTTTAACTTGATTTGGAAATTAAATTATTGATTGAACAAAATATGTATGGAAGAAATGGTATAAGAAAAATATTGGGATGTTTACGCACAAGTTCTAATTTATGAACTTATACTCCATATTAAGTTTTAAATAAGATTTTTTAGACCATTAAGTCTCATTAAATTTTTAATAGTCAAAATTGTCCATCAAATAATGATTGTTCATCATTTATGATTATCTATAAAGGAACATGACGATTTGACATTTATTTTGATTTTTAAAACTTTAAAATATCAACTTTCAAATTTAAAAAAAAAAAAATGGTTTTGGTTTTCTGAATTCAGTTTTCTGAAAATTGAGTTTTTTATTTTTCGTGTTTTTTTGTTTTAATGAATATTTTTAAAATTTTAAGCAATTTTTTATTTTTATTTTTTTAGATGTACTTTACTTAAATGTATCTAAATAGTAAATTATTTATAAAAATATATTTTAAAAAATTAATAAAAACAAAAAAATACAAAAAAATGTATTGAATTTTTGTTGTTTTGTTGTTGTTGTTGTTGTTTTTTTTTTTTTTTTTTTTGTATTTTTGGTATTTAGTGAATTTTTTAAAGATTTTTTTCACAAATAATATATTTTCTAAGTGTATTTATGTTAGATGTGTCTCAAAATTTTAAAAATTGCTTAAAATATTTTTTAAAAAAATCAGTGAAAACAAAAAAATATGAAAAACGAAAAAGTATAATTTTCTGAAAAGTGAATTCTAAAAATTGAAAACAAATAGAGTACTTTTTTTGAAAAAATTGAAAAAACTTTGTGCAAAATTGAAAATTTTGTGTCTATAAAGGAGTATGATGATGGAACATTGCTGTGCAAAACTGAAGAAAAAAAAATTTTAAGTGAAAAAACTGATAATATTCTCAGTTTTAAAACTGAAAAAAAAAACTAAATGTTCTCAATTTTATTAGATAGTTGAATCAAACCAATAAATAGAAGGACAAAAATGTTTAATCTCATGCTCTGTTTTTTTTTTCATCAGTTAGTGAAACAATTATCTGGAACATTACTATGCAAAATTGATAATATTATTAGCTTTAAAAATTGGAAAAACACTGATGATATTCTCAATTTTACTAAATAAGATTTATTGGGTCAAAATTTTTTAGATAAGACCTGAGCTATCATAACAATTGTAAATAGGATTTTTAGGTAATTAACTCAAAAATATTTGATTTATTAATACTGATTTCTTTCAATATTAAGATTATTTTATAAAATCATGTTAAATTGAAGAATGCTTGGTGAAGTTGCTCCGTTTGTCTACTAAACTTTTCAACATTCAAGTGAATTGATGAATGTTGTCAGCAATTTCCAAAATGTTGATTAGTGATGAATGCTCTAAGAAATCGAACAGTGTAATGTACTACTATAGTCAAATAACTTGGCAATTTCTCTTACCAAAAAAAAAAAAAAATTGTAAAAAAAAAAGGAATGGAAGAATATGAAGAAATATATAATAGAGATCAAAACAATTGCTACAAGACATGTTCTAAGAATGTTTCCTTTTAGGCAATATTTTTTGCCCTTTGGAATTGAACGGCAGTGACCAATTGAGTAATAAAAATTCTTTCTTCACGATACAACACAATCTTATCAATGAAGTTTGATTCAAAGGAGATACTATTTGATCAAACTATGAACACTATTGTTGTGCATATTGATGATGCCAATGGATAAAGAAGAAGTTGATGAAAGCACAAAAGAAAATGATGCAAAAAACTATAGTTATGAATCTCTATTTGTAGATAAATTCGTGATTGCTCATCCACGGACCACACGATGTGCGTATAGACCCACGACAATACATTGAATCAAATACATCTGATTGTATAAGATATCACTCTATTTCTTTCAATAGTTATGCCCATAATTAATTTTGTTTATCTCCAATGTGTGACAAACACCCTCTTTATTCAACAGTTTCAACTTCCAAAATGCACCCATTTGTGAATATATTGGTGGATGGTGTTAGTGATTTCCAAATTATATTGATTAGGCATGAATGCTCTTGCTATTAGGCACTAAACAAAACACCCATAAAATGCCTTCCCAATCCAATTGTTTTGCTTAAAAAAAATTAAAAAATGTAACGTACTATTATAGTGAAATAACTTCGAGAGTTACAACTTCCAATAAGCAACCATTTGCGATTAAATTGGTGGATAGTGTTAATAATTTCCAAATTATATTGAGTAAGCATGAATGAATCACTACAAGAAATGTCACTTTTGACTACCAAAATATTGGTCGCCAAAAAAGTCAGAAATTGGTCGCTGAAACGATTTAGCGACTAAAAGGTTTTGTCGCCAAGTTCGTCGCCTATAACCTGTCGGCGATAGTATTGGCGACTAAACTTTATTTAGTTGCCGAAAGTGTAACATTTGCCTACTAAACTTCTTTTGGTCGGCAAATGTTAGCTTTTCGCCACAAAAACTAGTAGTCGCCGAATGTAACTTTTGGCTACTAACATTCGTGTGGTTGGGGAAGGTGTTACTTTCTGCTACGAAAGAATTAGTCACCGAAAGTTAACATTTGGCTACGAATCCGTACTTAGTCGGCAAATGTGACATTTCAGCCACTAATTTTTCAGTCACTAAAAGTTCTACATGAAAATTTTAACCAACTATTAGAGACTAAATATTTTGGTCACCAATAGAATACATTACTTTTTGCCACCAAATGTTTTAGTCGCCAAATGATACCTTTTTTTTTCCGTGACTAAAAAATTTAGTGGCCAATAGTTTCTTTCTCTCATTCTCAATTGTTTTAGCTACTAACTATTTAGTCACAAAAAAATTTTTGGTTATGTTTTTGCTACTAAATTATTAGTCGCCAAAACATTTGATTACGTATTTGGCTACCAAAATATTTGGTGGCCAAATACTTTTTGTTTTTGTTTTTTTTTTTTTTAAAAAAAAAAATCTAAACAACCTGTATCTATTTTTAGTACAACCTGTATCCTGTATAACCAATATAATCCATCAACGATAAATATATTATCAACCATTCAAGCATTCAACAATGTGCACACATTTTAGCTCCAACCATCCAAAACATTAATATTGAACGTCCAATTCTATATATAATACAAATTTCATACGAACCAAGTCTAATCCAACGTCAATAATTTCATTTCATACATAATACAGGGCTAACCAAATTAATTAACAAAAAGGACATATGAACCACAACCTAAATTAGCATATATGCTAATTTCTAACATGCCAAATTAGCTTATATTTACCACACCAAAAAAGTAATTTGTACAAACCACTATATATACGGGTAGACGTATAAAAACAATGCCCTTCCGTACTTGTCAAAAAAAATCATATCCACATTTGTATATCTAAAACCATCTGCAAATGAAAAAAATGTCAAAAGTTATGTTTATCGCAATTAAAGGGGCCACAGTCAACAAAAGCAGTAAACAATTTTCCCAAAATATAACCGTACATAAACTAATAAGGAAAGAGTTAAGCAAACTATAGTTTAAGATGGTAGTACCAAAATAGTTGCCCACGACATGGGCATTTCATGTTCTACCACATATAGATGAGAATTCTTTCCTGGATTTGATCGAAAAAAATTTCAAAAATATATAGATGATAATATAAAAAATTTCAAAAATATAAAAATTTCAAAGGTAGTATTAGGGCATATGCAATGTATTTATATATATATATGTATGTATTTATATATAGATGATAATATTTTAATTTCAAAAATGCTTAATATCTCTCAAGTTGAACATAAGCAAATTTTGCTGCTATTTGCAACAAATCATTGCCAAAGAGATTGATGGCATGAACCATTAGCATAAAATTTAAAGGACTTTTTTCTTAATAAATCAAAGGAATGATCTCTTAAGATTAATTGCATACCATAGTGGAGCAAATGTAGATGACAGATCAAGAAAAGGGTATGGCCACCTGTTGCAAATAGTTACAGTTATAGGAAATTATAAGTGAGATTTTTGTAATAAAAAGAAAAGAGCGTTAAAAGGGAGACGACTTTACCAAAGCGAAACGCAGGCATGGACGATCCATTTTAAAATGTACATAAACAGCAGTCCACAGGAAAAAGTATGCAATTTGAAACCAAGGGAACCGCTGGAAGAGAAAGACAAGTCTAAAAGATTAAATTGTGAAGCAAAATAGGAATTGAAATCAAGATAAAAGAACTGCAACATACCAAGCAAAATAGCATTTCCTTTTTTTTGGAATTACTTTTCCTAAAAGAAGATACCCTCAAAAGCTCGACGAAATGCCATTGCTTCTGCCTTCTACACTGGATCTCCATAGCTTGCATCGTTTACAGGAGCAATACATGTTGACTCCTTATATATCTTATCAAAAACACAAAACAAAAGTGAAGAGCAACCAAGGTCAGTTCCCTCACACACACATATATTTTCCTATTGAGATTCATAAAAATTAAAAAAAGAAAAAAAAGAAAATAAAGGAAAAGAAACAGGAAGGAGTGAGAGAGAGAATTGGCACATATTAAAAAAATAAAAAATAGTAATAATGTTGAACAATCTTATCCATGCAAAAGAAATAAATAAATTTGTATTAACACGTTATATAATAGTTTTTATATAAAGATGTGGTTACAATATCTAAAAGCCACCAACCATAAATTATTTAAAACCCATTACATTCTTTCTTGACATTAGAAAAATGGACATAACAACCCTAAATAGGGTAATATAATAAATAAATAAATGAAAATCTGTCAGAAAGTTCCTAGAACACATGCATTTTACACAAATCTGTCAGACAGTTCATAAAGCACAGGTGCATCTTACATACAGATGCATTTCAGTTCCTTGAGCCCTTGACCTAAGATGAGTTTTTTAACTGATTATGTCACGCCCTCAAAAATAACCCATAACATACACAATAATGAGATGCATTACTCAAGTAAATAAACCACAATTCATTCATCAGAGTATTACTAAAATAAGACATTACATGTAACATCAAAATAAATGCCCTACGGGCTTACAACTTGCCAAGCCAACACTTGGACACCAAATTATGAGTTCTAACTCAAATACAAATAAAGCCCTAGGCTTGAATGTTTACATGTAAGTCAAATAAAAACAAATAACTTAAAACAAGGTTTCAAAATCCGGTTCCTTCCAAGCTAAGTCCTTGGAGGTAGCGAATCACCTGGACTTGAAAATGATGTTCCCTTATAGGGTGAGCCACAGCCCAGTAGAAATATACTAAACCAATTATAAGCATTGAATAAAGCAATAGCATTCAATAGATGGTTAACCATGATAATCAATTATGTCAATATACAATCTTAAGACACTAATGTCTATGACACTTACCAATATCCATTATTATCAATATGGCTCAGAACCTGGCCAAACTTACAACTGTGAACAATATAGCATATTCACATTTCTTCCAATATCAACAACACAACTGAGACTCAGGCTCATATCAAAACATTTCATACTTCTAGATTGATACACATTTTAGTGCTGTATCAATAAAGCACTTCAATATAAATAAGCACACATAAAAGTGATGCTAATGGAGTCCATCCCCTATCTCCTCCCAAACAAAATCCGGTTTAGAGGTCCATCCCCTATCTTCCCCTAAACCGTGGAGTACATCCCCTATCTCCTCCCACACAATATGCATATGCAATGCTCAACCAATACATGTATTTTTCTGTATTAATTCAATAGTCAAAATTAATGATTTAGCCAATGTGATTAGTTCCAGTTTGCCCTAATCCACATGCAATGTCTACAACAATCATGACTATCCTCCACCGATAGCCCAAAACAGTTATTTCTAAACAAGAAATAAAATATAATAACAATAATAATCTCAACATTTAAATAGGAGAGTGATTAAATAATCCAACTACACCATTTAAACTTATAAATCCCCAATTCCATGAATTCAACTAATATTCCCAATTTTCCTCAAATTAATTGTACAAATCAATTTATTAAAACAACTAGGGTTTTTCCCAAAATTACCAAAATACCCCCACCATATTAAAGTACCAAAACTTAGAACAAAACTCATAAGATGGAGTAGGAAATCCCTACCTCGAAGAAATAACCCAAAAATTAGAAGACGGAGATGATGACCCAAACTCCAAAGTGCTCCAAAACCAAGATTGTTCAGAATAAACTGAAGCCCTCGACCCACACTGTCTTTTTAATAAAGGATCTAGGGTAGAAACACACTCTAAGTAGATCAAACCTAAGAGAAAAGGTGAGTAGGGAGAGAGAAAACTCGGAACTAGGGTTTGGGATCAAAAAGAGGATGAAAAACTATTTAAAATCCCGCTGCTGCCTAGTTAAACTGGACAGGCTCGCTCGAGCGAAGACATGGTCGCTCGAGCGACCAGACACAAGAAACGCTCGCTCGAGCGAAGAAAATCTCGCTCGAGCCAAGAATGCAATACTTCAGGTCTGTAACCCAGAAGCATGCTCGAGCGACAGAATGCTCGCTCAAGCGAAGAACTCGAAAACATACACCTCCCTCGCTCGAGCGAAGAAAAGCTCGCTCGAGCGAAGAAACACTGCTCTCAGGTCTATACCAGACGCAATCTCTCGCTCGAGCGAAGAAACCCTGGCTCGAGCCACCAGAGACAAAACTCAACCCTCGCTCGAGCGACCAAACCCTCGCTCGAGCGACCAACCCAAAAACTGGACAGCAATACTTGGTTTCCGGACCCAACCAACCTGAAACAAACCTGCCCAACACATCCTATAACTCAAATGAGAAAATAAAGGATGACTGCAACAATTATACAATGATAGGATCCACGGAACCTAAGTCCGGATACAGTAATAAAAAAGGAAAAGACCGAGGTCGCTATAACCTTCCCCCCTTAAAGAATTTTGTCCCCGAAATTAAGCATAAGCTTTTCAAAAACAGGTTTTTCTCCAATTCCGACAATATGACAATACAATAATAAACCACTTGACCCAATACCGGTCATTTCATCTCTTATCAAGAGGCATTTCACAATATGTATATAAAACAACATATATTTCAACCTGTATCAGCATTATGCATTTTCCTTCCAATTTTAACAATTTCAATCTACATGATTCCCATTTCCATATCATATTCAATTCCATGATATATATAAAACACATTCAATCTGTAAATGTGACATTCCACTTCCATTATGAAGCAAATTTCAAACAACTATCATTAAACCAAAACATTCTCAATGTTTTACAACTTAAGACATATATATAAAATCCTTAAGTCCAACAATATTACAAAAAAAATTACATATCAATAAACATGTCCGGATATTTCTCGCGGACTTCCAACTCACGTTCCCAAGTGGCTTCCTCCACCCCGTGATGTTTCCACAAAACCTTTACCAAAGGGATGGTCTTGCCTCGCAAAACTTGATCCCGTCTATCCAAGACTCGAATTGGTCTCTCCTCATACGAGACATTCTCGTCAACCACTAAATCAGTCCAATCCAACACATGTGATGGATCCGGCTCATACTTCCGAAGCATACTCACATGAAACACGTCATGTACTCCGGACAACTGCGGTGGCAAAGCTAAACGATAAGCAGCCTCGCCAATCCTCTCAAGGATCTCAAAAGGACCAATGAACCAAGGGGACAACTTCCCGCTCTTCCCAAACCTCATCAATCCCCGTCTAGGTGATATCTTCAGAAAGACATGATCACCCACCGCAAACACTAAAGGTCTCCTCCTACGGTCGACATAAGATTTCTGACGACTCTGGGCTGTAACAAGTCTCTTACGGATAAGCTCAACTTTCTCCGTCGTTTCCCTCACCAACTCCGGACCCAATAGAGGTGCATCACCCACCTCGGCCCAACAAACTGGAGATCTACACGGTCGGCCATACAAGGCCTCAAACGGTGCCATACCAATACTAGACTGGAAACTGTTGTTGTAGGCAAACTCCACCAAAGGCAAGTGCCTCTTCCACGGCCCACTGAAATCAAGAACACAACCCCGAAGCATATCCTCAAGGATCTGAATAGTACGCTCGGACTGCCCGTCAATCTGAGGATGATAAGCCGTGCTAAAGGTCAACTTAGTGCCTAAGGCACTCTGCAAACTCTGCCACAACCGAGCAGTAAAACGAGGATCTCTATCTGAGATGATCGTCACTGGGACCCCGTGCAACCTCACTATGTCCCGAATGTATAAGTCGGCAAGATGATCTACCGAATCTCTCACGCGCATAGGAATGAAGTGCGCCGACTTAGTCAACCGGTCTACAACCACCCAAATAGCATCACTACCCCGCTGAGTCCTCGGAAGACCCACAATGAAGTCCATAGTGACATGCTCCCACTTCCACTCGGCAATAGGCAAGGGTTGCAACAAACCCGCTGGCCTCTGATGCTCGGTCTTCACTTGCTGACAAGTAAGGCACTTAGACACGAAAGCTGCCACATCTCTCTTCATACCCCGCCACCAAAACTGGCGACCTAAATCCCGATACATCTTAGTGCCTCCCGGATGCACCGTAAGGAGCGAATGATGAAACTCTCGGAGTACCTCCTCTCGGCAAGACTCCGGCACAAACAGACGGTCTTGGTATCTCACACTCAGGTTGGGATACACCGCCAAACCCTTCTCAACCTTCCTACCGAAAATCTTCTCACGGAGGGATTCTACCTCAAGGTCACCTCTCTGAGCCTCTAACACTCGAGTCACAAGTGTAGGCTGTGCAACAACAGAAAACAAAGCCGCAGCCTCAACTGATTCGCCCAGAAGCAAATCGAACTCTCCAATTGCACCCAACATCTCCCATTCTCGGATGGCTATATTAGCAACGTCACCAACAGATTTCCTGCTAAGGGCATCGGCCACAACATTGGCCTTCCCCGGATGATAATGCAACTCGAAGTCATAATCCTCAATAAACTCCATACACCTCCTCTGCCTCAAATTCAAGTCTTTCTGTGTAAACAGATATTTCAGACTCTTATGATCCGAGAATACCTCGAATTTCTCACCATATAGATAATGCCTCCAAATCTTCAAGGCAAATATCACAGCTGCCAACTCTAGATCGTGCGTAGGGTAATTCTTCTCATGAATTTTCAACTGACATGAACCATAGGCAACCACTTTCCCTTCTTGCATTAACACACAACCCAGACCCTCTCGTGAAGCATCACAATAGACTGCATAACCCAACCCTCTCTCCGGAATAATCAATACTGGAGCGGTGGTCAGTCTAACTTTCAACTCCTGAAACGACTTTT
Organism: Camellia granthamiana; assembly: GCA_036172215.1. Lineage (NCBI taxonomy): Eukaryota > Viridiplantae > Streptophyta > Magnoliopsida > Ericales > Theaceae > Camellia > Camellia granthamiana. The sequence continues at coordinate 116,444,781 of CM069907.1, forward strand.
CACAAGTCTCACTCCATACAAATTTGACTCCCTTCCGAGTCAATCTAGTCAAAGGCGAAGCTAACCTGGAGAAATCTTTCACAAACCGGCGATAATACCCAGCTAATCCCAGAAAACTACGGATCTTAAACACACTCTTAGGCTGTGCCCAGTCTTGCACTGCCTCCGTCTTAGATGTATCAACCGACACCCCTTCCCCAGAAACGACATGGCCTAAGAATTTCACCTCTTCTAGCCAAAACTCACACTTCCCAAACTTAGCATAAAGCTTATGGGCTCTAAGTAACTCAAGCACCACTCTCAAGTGTTCCTCGTGCTCCTCCTCTGAAGGTGAATAAATCAGAATGTCGTCCACAAAGACGACTACAAAACGATCTAAGAACTCTCTGAAGATCCGGTTCATCAAATCCATAAACACTGCCGGTGCATTGGTGAGCCCAAATGGCATCACCAGAAACTCATAGTGGCCATACCGCGTACGGAATGCCGTCTTCGGAATATCCTCCTCCCTGACTCTCAACTGGTGATAACCCGATCTCAAGTCTATCTTAGAAAAACAACGGGAACCCTTCAGCTGATCAAACAAATCATCTATACGAGGCATAGGGTACATATTCTTAACCGTAACCCGATTCAATTTCCGGTAATCTATACACAGTCTCAAAGCACCACCTTTCTTTTTAACAAAGAGGGCCGGTGCTCCCCACGGCGAAACACTAGGACGGATATAACCCTTATCTAACAACTCCTGGAGCTGAATCTTCAACTCAACTAACTCGGCTGGGGCAAAACGATAAGGTGCCATAGAAATTGGCGCCGTGCCGGGCACTAGGTCAATAGAGAACTCAATCTCTCGATGCAGTGGCAAACCAACAAGATCCTCGGGAAAGACGTCCGAGTACTCACAAACCACCCTTGACAACACAATCTGAGTCTCATCAACCTCACTAATCAAAAGATTAGCAAGTAGACCACTAAGCTCACTCCGCCCTCGTGAAACATACCCCGGTGGCAATACACTACCAACCCGGTCCCCAAGAAAATGGAAACACTCTCCGCTAACGGTACAACAAGTGACCCTCTGACGGTAGCAATCAATAACTGCCCGGTATGACGATAACCAGTCCATACCCAAAATAACATCAAAGCCCTTCATAGGCATAACTACAAAAGAAAATGGGATTCTATGATCATCGACCTCTATATCACAACCCCTAACACCTTGTTTCAAGATCAATTCACCCCCAAGAGGTGACACTACATAGATAGGAGACACTAACTGAGCTAACTCCAACTCCAAAACAGATGCAAATGCAGCAGACACAAAGGAATGAGATGCACCCGTATCAATCAAAACATTAGCAACCGAGTTGCAAAACAAGAAGGTACCTCTCACAACCGATGGAGCCGGTACAAGGTCCTGCGCAGTAACAGCATACACGCGCCCAGACAACCTCTGATCAACCTGCTCACCCCTAGGAGCATAAGACTGTTGCACAGACTGGAACGATGAAGCCCCCTGATTGGCCCTCGAGGCCTGACCCGACTGAGCTGGCTGCTGACCCTGAGTCTGCCTCAAGCCTGATGCACCAGGTGTGCCACCCAACTGCGGGCAATACCTCTTCATGTGCCCTGCCTGACCGCATTGAAAACAAGTGAGCGGCTGGCCTCTACCCTGACTCTGGCTTTGAGATCGCGCCGAAGATGATGCTGCTCTCTGTACTCCTCCCCTCTGAGGACAAACTGGAGACTTGTGGCCCAGCTGGCCACACTTGAAACAAGTAATGTCTCCCTGGCTGCCTTTCCCAGAACTAGCACTCGGTACTGAAAAAGTGGATCTAGAAAAGCTACCCTGAGACTGCTGAGGAGTAAAACCTCTCTGCCTCTTGCCATCACCCTGGCCATCCTGACTCCTCTTGGAGCCTTTCTGCCCTTCCTCCTCTTCCTGCATCATGATCTCCGTATGGGCTGCAGCATCAACCAGACGCCCATAATCCCGAATCATAGACCCAACAACTCTCAACTTGAGGCCGCGCCTCAACTTCTTCTCAAACTCAATGCAACGGCGTTCCTTAGACGCCACCAACTCAGGTGCAAACCTGGACAAACTAGTGAATGCAGCCTCAAACTCGGCCACTGAAGAACTCGACTGCTTAAGCTGACAAAACTGGTCTCTCAGCTTCTCCCTGACTGCTGGAGCTAAAAACCTCTCCTGGAAAGCATTCACAAAAGCCTCACACGTAGCTCCTATGCGACCCTTGGTGAACTTCCACCACTGACCCGCATCCCCCTTCAGCTGGAAAGATGCCAAGGTCACCTTCAACCCCTCGTCTTCGATGCCAAGCATCTCAAACGTCTTCATTGTCTGTTCGAGCCATTCATCTGCCTTAAGCGGCTCTTTTGGATCACCACAAATTCGTCCGGATTGGACCGGAAGAACTCCCTTTTCAGAAAAGAAGGTCCAGCATCTGCAACAACAACTTGGGCTGGATTCGCAGCCCTCAGAATGCCAACTGATTCCCTGAATGCCCCTGCTATCTCTCGGGCTAAAGCGCCCATAGCCTGCTGGCCTACTGGCTCGGCCACATTGGCCTGACCAACACCCTCCGGCACTGCCGGAATCTCCTGTACTACTGGAATCTCCTCTGGCACAGGCACTTCCTGCCTACCCGGCCTACCACGCCTACCGCGTCCTCGTCCTCGTCCTGACATCCTAATACAAGAAACAAAGACGTTAGCACATTAATAAATGTGCCGAAGCTAAACACTCTCGTCCTAATGCATTGGACAGCAATAATTCATTCCACGTAAGCACATAATCACATAAGCACCTACGAATTTCATTCCCGGATAATGATAGCTCCAAAGTGTTACTATAGTTCCGGTTGGAAGCAGCAGTGATCAAGTGCCTTTCCAACAAGACTACTAGAAACTCAAGGGTCCAATCAACATCCCAGAAACTACGTTCCATACCCACATAATCACATAAACATGTTATCAAATAAGCATACAACAGTACACTAAGTCTCTATCAAATGAGACGAACCCAATGTGATACTAATCACTTCCCACGTACCCAAAGTATTCAAACCCGGTACGCTCTGATACCAAGTTGTCACGCCCTCAAAAATAACCCATAACATACACAATAATGAGATGCATTACTCAAGTAAATAAACCACAATTCATTCATTAGAGTATTACTAAAATAAGACATTACATGTAACATCAAAATAAATGCCCTACGGGCTTACAACTTGCTAAGCCAACACTTGGACACCAAATTATGAGTTCTAACTCAAATACAAATAAAGCCCTAGGCTTGAATGTTTACATGTAAGTCAAATAAAAACAAATAACTTAAAACAAGGTTTCAAAATCCGGTTCCTTCCAAGCTAAGTCCTTGGAGGTAGCGAATCACCTGGACTTGAAAATGATGTTCCCTTATAGGGTGAACCACAGCCCAGTAGAAATATACTAAACCAATTATAAGCATTGAATAAAGCAATAGCATTCAATAGATGGTTAACCATGATAATCAATTATGTCAATATACAATCTTAAGACACTAATGTCTATGACACTTACCAATATCCATTATTATCAATATGGCTTAGAACCTGGCCAAACTTACAACTGTGAATAATATAGCATATTCACATTACTTCCAATATCAACAACACAACTGAGACTCAGGCTCATATCAAAACACTTCATACTTCCAGATTGATACACATTTTAGTGCTGTATCAATAAAACACTTCAATATAAATAAGCACACATAAAAGTAATGCTAATGGAGTCCATCCCCTATCTCCTCCCAAACAAAATCCGGTTTAGAGGTCCATCCCCTATCTTCCCCTAAACCGTGGAGTACATCCCCTATCTCCTCCCACACAATATGCATATGCAATGCTCAACCAATACATGTATTTTTCTGTATTAATTCAATAGTCAAAATTAATGATTTAGCCAATGTGATTAGTTCCAGTTTGCCCTAATCCACATGCAATGTCTACAACAATCATGACTATCCTCCACCGATAACCCAAAACAGTTATTTCTAAACAAGAAATAAAATATAATAACAATAATAATCTCAACATTTAAATAGGAGAGTGATTAAATAATCCAACTACACCATTTAAACTTATAAATCCCCAATTCCATGAATTCAACTAATATTTCCAATTTTCCTCAAATTAATTATACAAATCAATTTATTAAAACAACTAGGGTTTTTCCCAAAATTACCAAAATACCCCCACCATATTAAAGTACCAAAACTTAGAACAAAACTCATAAGATGGAGTAGGAAATCCCTACCTCGAAGAAATAACCCAAAAATTAGAAGACGGAGATGATGACCCAAACTCCAAAGTGCTCCAAAACCAAGATTGTTCAGAATAAACTGAAGCCCTCGACCCACACTGTCTTTTTAATAAAGGATCTAGGGTAGAAACACACTCTAAGTAGATCAAACCTAAGAGAAAAGGTGAGTAGGGAGAGAGAAAACTCGGAACTAGGGTTTGGGATCAAAAAGAGGATGAAAAACTATTTAAAATCCCGCTGCTGCCTAGTTAAACTGGACAGGCTCGCTCGAGCGAAGACATGGTCGCTCGAGCGACCAGACACAAGAAACGCTCGCTCGAGCGAAGAAAATCTCGCTCGAGCCAAGAATGCAATACTTCAGGTCTGTAACCTAGAAGCATGCTCGAGCGACAGAATGCTCGCTCAAGCGAAGAACTCGAAAACATACACCTCGCTCGCTCGAGCGAAGAAAAGCTCGCTCGAGCGAAGAAACACTGCTCTCAGGTCTATACCAGACGCAATCTCTCGCTTGAGCGAAGAAACCCTGGCTCGAGCCACCAGAGACAAAACTCAACCCTCGCTCGAGCGACCAAACCCTCGCTTGAGCAACGAACCCAAAAACTGGACAGCAACACTTGGTTTCCGGACCCAACCAACCTGAAACAAATCTGCCCAACACATCCTATAACTCAAATGAGAAAATAAAGGATGACTGCAACAATTATACAATGATAGGATCCACGGAACCTAAGTCCGGATACAGTAATAAAAAAGGAAAAGACCGGGGTCGCTATAGATTATATATGCCCCTTCATGTTTCTCTCCTCTCATTCCTTCTGTCCACTGAGAACAGGCACAAACTGTTAATAAAGGATAGACGGATAGAAAGACAAGGATTCCAAAAACAGCCCACTTAAAGCCCATCATTAGCCAATAAAGGAGCTCTTGCATAGAAAGTCATGTTTGTTAGAAATTTTAATTTTTAGGAGTTTCTACTTTGGTTAGAATTTCCCTAAATTTTAAGTAAAGCTAGGAGTCCTTTCCAGGGCTACTGTCTAGCCCGTTATTAGTTTATAAAATTTCTATTGCAAGAAATGCTATTGGTTAAATGTATAAGAGAGAGTTTGATAAAAGTAGGATATGTCTATACTTTTGACAATCATGTTAAACCAATCAATCAATTTTAATCTCCCCTTCAACTATATGCAAGACTTTGTAATGAATGAGATAAAAACCAATAAAAAGGGACTACTTACTGAGTATAGAAGTAAAATATTCAAGTTGTACAGAAACTTGGGCAGTCCACAAGATAACCCCAGAAGGCAAACAAGATGTTCAAATTTTCCCTTAATAAACTATTGGAGAAGACACACAAAATCGATTACAGTGGCAATGCAGTTTGTTGATACATTTCACAACAACATAATGGGTAAAGATTAACACAATCGAGTAATTGAAATCAAGTGTTGACTAAATAAAGTTGGACATACCCTGCATTTCACCTCAGTATGCAACTGTCACAATTCTTTGAAGTATATATACAAACAGATAATGAGCTTATATGCTTTGCACACATATTAAGCTAAAGAACCAACACAATTGCCTTAACAGCTAAACTTAACACTGCCCACAGTAGATGTAAGGTTCATATATGCAAGTTGAACATTGCCGGCATTTCACCTTATTATACAACTGGAACAATTCATTGAAGCATATAAACAAACAGATAGTGAGCATAGATTCTTTGCACTCTTTTAACATAAAAAGAGCCAACACCATTGCATTGCCTAACAAGCTAAAATAAACACTGCCCACCATAAATATATGCGCCATATATAAAGGAAGAGAAAAGGTAGACCTCGAGAGCGCGTTTGTTGAAATGGAGATTCCTTAAGCGGTTGATGGTGTGAAAGACATGGCCTCTATGAATGGGAAATCCGTCACCCATCCAGCTCTGGAAAGCAGACCCAACAGGCTCTGTTCTTGGGAGCTTCTCAATCCTCCAACACAAACTCTTTGGTTCTTCTTCTGTTCCTCCTTCGTGGGTCGAAACTGAAGTCTCATTCTCAGATGAATAATGATTATGAGGGGGGAGGGTGGAGAAGCTGAAACTTGAAGAATGGAATTGGGTAGCGGCAGAGAGAGAGATTGAAAGATAGAGAGAGGGCAAAATAGAGAGAGGACATACCTGGGCCAATGCTCCAATGGTGGATTGACAGTGGTGCTCGTGTGCGATGGCAGTGATGCTCCCGTACCCGACGACGATGGAGACAAAGGCGAGAGAGAGAGAGAGAGAGCTGGAGGAGGGCAGAGGCGTGAGAGAGTGAGAAAGAGAGAGAGAGAGAGAGAGAGAGAGAGAGAGAGAGAGAGAGAGAGAGAGAGAGAGTCACAGAGTGAGAGACAGACAAACGTATGAGAGTCTGAGCGTGTGGAAGTGTATTTGTTAAACCTAGTTTATTTTCTTTCCTGACCAATTTTTGTAGTCACCAATAATAAATAAAGATGTTTTCCCGACTAACGATTTTAGTAGCCAATTAATTTTCCCTCTGAAATTTGAAGTCCAATTTTTAAATTTTTCAATTATAATCGCCGACTAAAGTTTAGTCGCTAAAAGTAAATTAATACCGACTAAAATATTTTTAGTAGCTAAAGATTATACATTAGGGACCAAATTTTTTTTAGTCGCCTATAGGGTAAGTTATTAGCGACTAAGTCATTTTTAGTCGCCTATTGAGTAACTTTTTAGCTACTAATTGTATTTTAGTCACCTATTGTGCTATTTTTAGCGACTAACTATTTTTTAGTCGCTGATTGGGTCACTTTTTAGCTACTAATTTTATTTTAGTCGCCTATTGGGCTATTTTTAGCGACTAACTATTTTTTAGTCGCTGATTGGGTCACTTTTTAGTTACTAATTGTATTTTAGTCGCCTATTGTGCTATTTTTAGCGACTAACTGTTTTTTAGTCGCTGATTGGGTCACTTTTTAGCTACTAATTGTATTTTAGTCGCCAATAAGTAATATACGGCTACTAAAAAAATTTAGTAGCTAAAATATGAAACATTGCCGACCAATTCAAATATTAGTCGCCAAAGAGCTGACTTTTGGCAACTAAATTAATTTTAGTAGCCAAAGTTGGTCGCCAAAAGTATAATTTCTTGTAATGAATGCACTTGCTATTAGGCACAAAACAAACCAAAACTCCCCTCCTAATTTAATTGTTTTGCTCAAAAAAATTGAATAATGTAATGTCACATAATACATTTAAAGGTAAATACTAATAAGTATCAACATCAATTGGTGAGTTGTTTATATAGATAAATTGGTGGCCTTTCAAAAAAGCAGAGTGATTACTTAAAATGAACTGTTGCATTCTTTTATGGGAGGAGATAATATGAATTCCGGATCTAATCTAGTTTGGTTTTAACCTAGGAAAAAATGGTAACTCAATTAGAAATTTATTTAAATAAAAAATTAATTTTAATTTAAATAAATTTTGTTCAAAAAAATAATATATAATCTAAATGTTACGCACCTGTACCATCCTTGTTCGATACGGCATCGCACATGTGGTGAATCACATTCCTTTTATTTCAAAACTTGGAGTGCCTTTCGAGACCTAAGCCCAAGTGCAAGGCTAAACTATATAAACATTGCAATGGTTTCTTCTCTAACTAATTTGGCATAACCTTTCTAAGTTAAAAAAGTGAAGAGCATTGTTATTCAAGACAAAAAATTAGACCTAATTTTCAAGCCAAACGATGTGACAATTAATTAGGATATTAAAGGTAATATTTTCTCTCATATCTTTTCTTCATCCTGATCATCTTGTCTATACTACATCCAATGCCAGCAAGATGGATGAACAAAATAGGAGAGGGAGGATTCCCATCATCAATCGAAAGAACAGGCAAGCTATGCAGAAGGGGGAAGCAAGGGGGAGACTGGTTACTCTGTTTGTGGATAACTTACCACACATGATGGATCCTAAAGGACTATTTCAGCTCTTTTCCAAATTTGGAGTAGTGAAAGATGTATTTATCCCCAACAAGAGAAGGAAAATGACAAACTCGTGATTTGGTTTTGTCCGATTTCATTGTCCGGTTGCAGCAAGAGTAGCTATTCAAAAAGCTAATGGGCTCTGGATTGATGATAAAGCTTTGGCAGTCAAAGATGCAGAATATGGGAAAGCCAACGCTGTGGTGAAAAATCCAACGCACGTCCAGATAATCAGAAGCAGTGTACCTAGTGCTAGCAGGAGGAAGGATCACGACTCAGATGGTCAGGTAAGGTCATACGCGGATATGGTGAAAGGAAAGGAGCATGATGAAAGAAAAATTATTAGTATCAGAGCTAAGGAGATTGGCACTGGATGGCTTAATGAAAGTATGGTCCTTCGACTGAAACCAGAGTTCACTAATCTTAGAGTGAAGGAGGAGTTGGAAGCACGACAGATTAAGAATGTATGGATTAGGGAAGGTGGTGGTCGAATTGTTGTGTTAACATTTAGTTCAGAAGAAGACAAGGTCAAGCACATGCACGTGTTAAATGTATGGCTAAAAGACTGGTGTGAGTTCATAACTGAGTGGAAGCTAGGCTGTGTGATTGCTTACGAGAGATATGTATGGCTTAGCTGCCATGGCATACCTCTTAATCTTTGGAGTTGTGATACCATAACCAAGATTGGACGCATTTGGGGGGATGTGGTGAATATTGAAGGTAATATGAGTCATCCAGAATCCTTTGTGTGTTGCAAAGTTTGTATTGCCACCAAATGTATGGACCCAATTAATTTGGTTCTTAATCTGGAGTGTAATGGCTACTCCTACCCAGTAAGGGTGCTCGAGGATCACTGTTTGTGCAACAAAACAATAAAGAAGGATATTGACCATAGCTTCACAAATCTGGCAGATTACAACAGTGTCAACCAGTATGGTGAGTATCAAGCCAAGGCAGATTGTTGCTCCAAGATAGGTGGTGGTCGGAAAAGCAGTGATGAGGAGGTGAAGGAGACGGATGACATGGCTGCTGAGGTGGCCTCTACAGCTGAGGTGGCTGAAGGCAGTGAAGCCACGCCGGGTGGTGAAAGAAGGGTAGAAAAAAGCAATGCTAGCTGGGTGTCAGAGACTATGGTGAATAGTTCCAAGAAGAATATTGTGAAACCAAACGAGGGTAGCCGTTCTGTAGTGGAGGATAGCATGCTCATGAAGTTACCAAGAAAGGTGCATGATGAAAGCAGGATGGTATCAGATGGAGAGCCTTCACTCACACCCAATTTTGTAAACAGTTTGAGTGGGTTAGAGGGAAGTAGGCCCAGTATAAACATTGAGGTAATGCTAGAAGGGGCCCAATTTGGTGGTCATGTTGATGGGCTTGGTAGTGCATTTAACAATAAAGATGTGGCCCAAATTCAAAATGAACTGGCCCTGCCTCAAGAGCAGCCTCTGTGTTTATCACAAGTCCACGAGCATGGCAGAATTAATACAACTACTGTGGGTAGAAAACCAGTGGGGGCGATGGAGGTTCGAGAGGAATGGGAAGGAGAAGAGCTCATACAAATTTGGCCGCATTTTCTAGCAGCTTTTAGAGGGGAGCATTACTCAGGGCTGCGGTTGCAGCCTTATCACATTCTCAATCTCAGAAGAGCCGTACGAGTAGGAGAAGGAAGCTGGCCATCGATGAAGCTCATGCTACTTTGCAGCTCGGAAAACGATTGGGTATGGATTGTGGTGGAAAGGAGAAGGAAGTGGTGCAAAAAATTGTTGAGCTAGAGCTTTTAGATGCAGAGCGGTTTGAAACAATTGTGAAAGGGGTTCAGATGGGTCACACCTAATTGGCCCGTGAATTGGGGGTTTTAATGGGGCTATAGTTAGTGTCCAATGAAGATCATGTCTTGGAATGTTAGAGGCCTGGGTAGGCTGGAAAAACGGCACAGAGTGAAGCTGATGATTAAAGAAAGAAGAGTGGATGTTTTGCTCCTTCAAGAAACAAAGAGCAGTAATATGGATGCTAATTTTGTTCGATCTATTTGGCCGTGGGAGAAGCTGGAATTTATGGCTGCAGATTCGGATGGAAGTGCTGGGGGGCTATTGAGTATTTGGAATCCTGAAGTCTTCTTCTTGACGCAATGTTGCAGCAACAGGAATTTCTTGCTTATATCAGGTACTCTCTCTAGTTCATTTGAGTGTGGTTTCTTAAATATCTACGCTCCCAATGATGTATTTAAGAGAGCTAAGCTGTGGGATTCTATCCTTAATGTAAGACCCTCTTTCCAATTGCCTTGGTGCATGGGTGGTGATTATAATGAGATTAGAGTTCCTAATGAAAGAAGAGGATGCATTAGAAGAACCAGAGGGATGCAGGATTTTAATAATTTTGTTGATCAACTGGAAATGATGGATCTACCAATGTTGGGAAGGAACTTTACATGGTGTAATTCTTTGGATGGTGATAGGTGGAGTAGAATTGATAGGTTCTTGTTGGATCCCATCTGGGTAGAAAAATTTAGATTTAAGTTATGGGGCTTACCTAGACTGGTGTCTGATCTCTGTCCTCTGTTGCTAATGGAAGATGAGAAAAATTGGGGCCCTAGGCCGTTCAGGTTTTTGAATGCTTGGACCTTGCACCCTAGTTTCATGTCAATTGTGCAAAAGTCCTGGTTGGATACGCAGGTGCAAGGGTGGGGTGGGTACAGAGCTAAGGTGAAATTGTGTAGTCTCAAAGCTGAGTTGAAAAAGTGGAATTCTGAAGTGTTTGGTTCTGTGGAGGATCTACTCAAAAAGGCTGAAGTTGAGCTGCATGAGCTGGATCTACTGGCAGAAGTGGGGTCATTAGATCCTCATGAAGTTGAGAGAAGGAGGGAGGTCAAAAACTTGGTGTGGTCATATAGAAAGAAATTGGACTGGATCTGGTTCCAAAAGTCTAGAGTTAATTGGGCTCAAAATGGTGATAGGAACACCAGGTTTTTCATATTATGGCTAGCCAAAGGCAAAGTAGGAACTTAGTGGACTCGGTGGTAGTAGATGGGGTTCGCGTTGAAGATCCAGAATTGGTAAAACAAGAAGTGTTGAGGTATTTTACTAAGGTATTTTCGGAGGATTGGCCATCTCGTCCAAAATTGTCTGGTAGCTTTGTACTGATTAATAGTGCTAAGGTGGTGGAGTCTCTTGATCCTCAGTTCACTATGGAAGAAGTTTGGGAGGCTGTTAAAGACTGTAATGGGAATAAAGCGCCGGGTCCGGATGGTTTCAACATGACATGCATCCAGAAATGCTGGAAGGTTATGAAAAGTGATATCTTTCAGTTTATGCAGGAGTTTTATAATAACAGCAAGCTAGTTTCTGGGTTAAATAGCTCTTTTATTACCTTAGTTCCAAAGAAGACTAGTCCTTTGGGTTTGATAGATTATAGACCAATTAGCTTGGTGGGTGTAATGTATAAAATCTTGTCTAAGGTCCTCTCCAAAAGATTGAAAAGGGTGCTTCCAGATGTGATTGGTGAAGTGCAAACTGCCTTCTTAGGGGGGAGGAATATTTTTGATGGGGTCATGATTACTAATGAGGTGGTGGAAAAAGTCTAAACTGAAAGGTGTCATTCTTAAACTTGACTTTCAAAAAGCATATGACTCGGTCAACTGGGGTTACTTATTTTCTATGATGGTCAATCTCGGGTTTGGAGAGAGATGGCTGGGCTGGATGAGAACCTGTGTCACTACGGCAAGAATTTCAATACTAGTTAATGGTTCACCAACAGAAGAGTTTAGTCCACAGAAGGGGCTAAGGCAAGGTGACCCTCTATCCCCTTTTCTGTTCAATATTGCAGCTGAGGGCCTCAATATTTTGTTGGAAAGGGCTAAACTCTTGGGCTTAATAAAGAGAGCTACTATTGGGTTAGGAAGTGTGAAACTATCTCATCTCCAGTTTGCCGATGACACTATTCTCTTTTGCGAGGCAGAGTGGGAGGAGATTGTAAATGTCAAGAGGATCCTTAGATGCTTTGAGATTATGTCTGGTCTTAAGATAAATTTCCACAAGAGTGTGGTGTGTGGAGTAGGGATTAGTGATGAAAGTGCATAAGTCTTTGCATTTAAACTATTCTGTTTAAGTAGGAATCTGCCTCTTATGTACCTGGGTTTACCTCTAGGTGCTAATCCAAGAAGAAAGAAGACTTGGCAGCCTGTGGTGGAGAAGGTAAAAGCTAAATTAGCCTTATGGAAGAGAAGGATGCTGTCATTTGCTGGTCGGCTAACCTTGATAAAATCTGTTCTTGATAGCCTTCCTGGTTACTACATTTCTCTCTTCAAATTACCTAAAGGAGTAGCTAAGGAAATTGATAAGCTGAGGGCAACTTTTTTATGGGGCAGTTCAGAAATCCGAAGGAAGATTCATTTCGTAAACTGGAAGCAAGTAACACTAAGAAAAGAGCAAGGAGGGTTAGGCATCAGAAGGGTGAGGGACATTAATGTCTTCATGTTAACTAAGAGGTGGTGGAGATATGGGGTGGAAGATGAATCTCTGTGGAAAAAAGTAATCATGAGTAAGTATGGGGTAGTTGGTGGAAGATGGCTCCCAGTGATGGAAGGGTCTGGTAAAGAATCTATTGTTTGGAGTGATATTCTGAGTGTGCCAAGCACTAATGCTGAGTTATTTGATTTTTTCAAGTCTAATTGCAAGCTAGTGATAGGAAATGGGTGTAGGATTGCCTTTTGGCATGACAAGTGGCTGTCGAATGTTCAACTAAAGGTAGAGTTCCCAAGGCTGTTTAGACTATCTGTGGATAAAGAGGGGAGTTTGAGCTCTTTCATTCAGAGGAGGGATAGCTCAAGAAATTGGAGGTTAGTGTTTTCAAGACCACTTCTTGCTTGGGAGGAAGAGGAGGTTCAACGGCTGCAAGTCTTGTCCAGAGATGCTCCAACACTTATTGAGGAGCTGTCAGACTCAGTTAGGTGGAATGCGTCTCCTACAGGTCAGTTCACTGTGGCAACAATGAGAAAATGGTATGAGTTGGGCCAAGGCCCAATCTTGCAAGTTCCTCACCTCATATGGAGAGGTGTAGCTCCTCTAAAAGCTCAATTTTTGAGCTGGTTGGCATAGAGGGGGAGGGTTAAAACAATTAGTCTTTTGCAGAGGTTTAGGGTCTTAAGCACCAATGTGGAGAATCTGTGAACGATGTCCAAATACTGAGGGACTATGGAGTTATTCGTAACCTTTTAGGCGACAATGAAGTGGTTTTGACTATGCTGAACAAGTTTGTTAACAATGTCTATGTATCTTTGATATATTACGAGCAAGTTTATCACGATGTGAACAAGCATTGCATGGGGAGATGCAACGTATGGTTGGCAACCTTAAGACAGGATTATTTCAACCCTCCATGGGCACTCATCTCTTTTTTTTGCTGTTGTTGTGTTGCTTTTACTTACTGCGGCACAAACTATATTTTCTGTTTTTTCTGTTATGAAATCTTGATAGATATGTTTTGAAGAATGGGAATGGGACCCTGTGTGATGGTTTCTTTTCTCATGAATAAAATCTCTTTCTACTATTTGATGAGAAAAAGAAAAATATTTTGATTAATCAGTTGAATGGTTTGGAAAATACATTCAACCGACAAGCTCACTTTTATTAAATTCTTAACCCACTTTGCAAATTTTCAAAGTGTGACAAAATTGGTAGAGGCTTATCTGTGTTATGGTTTGAACAAACTCTTTTTAATAGATGTATAATTAGGGGGAAAATAATTTAGTTTGGAGTTTTTTATATCAGTTTTTATTTAGTGTGAACATCAAGTATTATGGGGGGCAATTCCATTGGCCGTGATGTGGTCAGTCTGGAGATGCAGGAATGAGTGCGTCTTCAGAGCATCTCCCCCAAATTTAGAGGATCTCTGTGAATTAATTAAAAACAGGATTGCTTTCTGGGTAAATCCATATCTATGAGATTTTCAATTCTCTGTGCAGGATTTTGGAACCAATCTCAGGCAAATCAGGAGGTGTTTGGGAGGGGTAGGTGGCATGGGTTAAACTGATATAGTGTGCCTTTTTTTGTTGGGGCTGTTGTGAACTGCTGTAGTGTGCCTTTGCTATTGTGTTTTGTTGTGATGTCATCTGTGCTGTGAAGCTTTGCATATGTGTGAGGAACTGATGTGTGTTGCAGTGTGGAAACTCTGAAGGGTGGTAGTGTGAAGATTTGCATCTGTGTGGTGTAGCTATGCTGTTGTTCTAAAGGGTGGAAATTCTGAACTAAGGCCAGAGGTGTAGGCTGTGTAAGTTCTGGGTTTAGGTGTCCTCACCCAGCTTTGCATCTGCGAAAATCTGAAGTATATCTGTTGTGCAGTCTGCTTGTTATGAAGACTGATCTGCAATCTGAATTATATCTGATGTATAGCTTTGGTGACGGCCATGATCTGCTCTGCTTCCTTTTCTGGAGTGTGGGGTGTTGCTAGGCTGTGTTGTAGTCAATTGGTTGTATGGGATGTTGTAGTGCTGTTCCATTTCACTATCTGTTGTAGTTCTGGATTTTAATCTGTTTCCTTCCTGGCCTAGAATCAGCAGTGGTTCAGTTTTGGGTGTTGCTTTGCTCATTTTGGTTCAGTTGCTGTCCAGATTTATCAGTACAGTGGTTTGGTCTCAATCTGTTGTGCTGCATTTTGATCTGAATATGTGTGGAGATTGATATAGTTTCTCTACAATGATTTTGTTCCTTAAGCCTCATTTCTTGTTCAGATTTGTTAGCAGTGGTTCAGTTTTGGGTGGTTCTTTTTCTGAACAGGATTGGTTCCAAGCCCAGTTGTTATCAGATGCTGCTGTAAGGGTTGTATGGTGAGGAACTGTGTAGACGTCCCCGAACGCATCCCGGGGAAGGAGTGCGAGTCCCCCCCGTTCTGGTTCGATATTGGGTCACTACAGTTCGAAGGACTCAAATGTCACGGTTCTCAATCTTGAACCAAAGAGTCCAAATCCGGCAAATCGATTTTGAAAACTGATTTTTGAAAGAAGTGCCAAACATGGACTGCTTTGCCAGATACAGAGTCGCCACCTAAATATTTTTTTAATGGGAAATTTAGGAAACCCTGACTCGGTGCCAAAGGCCACATGTCCGTCATCACCAAAGTTGCCTCGGCTCGGGAACTTGGGTACGATTGGGGAAGGTCACTTCGTGAGCACCCCCGCTCGCCTGGTCAAAGACCGGCCTCTACTAACCATGATATCTGTTTTTGAAAACATTGTGCGTTCTTATTCCGGTTATTAGCCTAGGTTACTATGTGATGCACACATCATACAAGTATAGACTGAATCGCCTGAATTGGAACAAAACATTTCATGTTTGTTTGTTTGAAAATGGTTTGATGGTGCTACTCGCAAGTAGGCTAAGACGTGGATTTGCCACCCTCGGGTGGGCTTAGAAAAATATGATTTTGCCACAATCTAGTGGGCTTAAAACAAACAGTCAATGATTTGTTCCACTTCAAGTAACTCAACCTCCACCCACAGGCATTCAAGGCAGTTATATCACATAAGCACATGGCCTCATGGTAAGCATGCTATTCATGGCAATCACTCACACGCATGCAAGGATGCTAAAGCATAAAACTCATCGAGTACTCCAAGCCAAAACCGAAGCTCATTAGAAATCCATGCGTGGACCTAAGCATACTGAAATGTCTAGTACAACACATGCAAGAATGCAAACTATAGCAGGCTCGGCTATTTCTAGCATGGCATATGGAATGCTACAACTAACAAGTATTCAACTTGGAATTGAAATACAAATGCAGTTTGTATGATGCGCCGAGCCTGGTGCGTGCAAAACAGATGAATGATGCAAACATGCTATCATACTGTATGCTAATTGAAATATGCCCTAATCTAACCATCATAAGCAGATAAATAAAAGGGAAGAAAGACGTGGGGTTGGAAGACATACATCACACTCACCCACACTTATTACAATTATGCCCTCGCACAGAGGGTCCGAATAATAATACAGTCCCGAATAAAAGAATAATACAGTCCAAATAATAGACAAATTCCTAATTAACTAACAAATTAACTAAGAAAAACTGTAAACTGGCATGCAAGCCAGGGGCTGCCTTGATTCTGATGAATGATGCATGCTAGGGCTGCCTTTGCGCGGAAATCCACTGGGATGCCCTAATTAGCCTCTGTTTGTAATGTTTCTCGAAATGCGTGCCAGGCTCTGAAAAGTTGCTGATTCTTCATTTTGCTGCAACAGAGAGTAGGAAAGGGGCATAGCAATGTATTTCACAAATATATGCATACCTCGATCCTCATGCCACCAATCACGCATATCGATGCATGATGGCCGAGGAGCCGGATTGCACAACTCAATATCAGATGAATGCACATGAATGCTATAACAAAACCTAACTCCATCACGGATAATCCGGAGTGTCGGTGACTTGGGAATTGAGACACGTTCTGTTACTCGGAGTACGTAACGCACCTCGTTTCCCGTGCCCGGGCTAACTCCTATCCCGAACACGATGCAATATGCATGACATGCATGAAATGCAACTAAGATACAATCCTAACATACACAATGTTATGGAATGACATGCACGCTACACGAGGTAATACACAACCGAGCATACACAATGCTATGGATGAAATGGCATACGCAATGCAATAATGGGCTTACACCAACATGAGAGGGCCTCAGCCACACTCACATAGGAGGCCATCAGATGAAAACAAGATACCTTGAGGTGCGCGCACGCGGGCACGCAAACCGAGGACGGACCCTCAGGCACCGAAATGCCACTCTAATGAGACATGGCAATGGCATGGAATATGATATGCAAACATGCAAAAATTAGTGGCAAAATGAGGGGGAAAACAGCCCCGAAACTCGGCGAAATGGAACCCGATGCAAGGATTGACCCCGAAACATGGATTTCAATGCATGAAATGGCCTACAGCTATACTAAACATGCAGAATTGGTACATGACATGAAAAAGCAGAAGCAAGGAAGCCCCAAAACCAGCATTTTTGCCGTTCAAATCATGGCCAAATAGCAGTCACAAGTAGGGCTAAAATGGCATACAAAAATGGCTCCGCAAGGGAGGCAATGAAGCAAGTGATAGATGCAAAGCCCAAACAGAAAAAAAACCTGCTACAACACTAAAGAGGGACCAAAAATATGACTACTCACAGTAGATGACAAGCCCTAAAACAGTATACAAATATGGAAAACAATCCATGCAAGAATGGGCCAACAAAGGGGCCAAGAAGTAACTGATATATGGGGGTCTCAAAAAAGTAAAGGACCTTCAAAAATGTTGAAGAGGGCCCCAAAATATGGCATTTTCCAGTAGATGATCAAGCCCAAATCATTATACAAACATGCTCAAAATGCAATGCAAGATTAAGGCTCAAAAGAGGCTATAACACAAAGTCTACAAAATATTCACCAAACAACCAAAGACCCTTAATGAAATATGTCCAGTAGGTCAAAATATGGCCACTTTTAGTTCTGATCATGGCCGAAAAATAGAAGCAAGGTAGGCTAGCAAAGCATGCAAAAATGGGGGCCAAAGAGGGGTATAATGGTAAGTGCTACATGGAGGCCCCCAACAGTGTTGAGTCCTTCTAAAATGTTGTAGAGGGGCTCAAAATAGGCTAACTCACAGTTTATATCATGCTAAAAAACAGATCACACATAGGCTAGAAATATCATGCAAGAAAAATGGCATTCAAGAGGATATTGAAGCAAGTGTAAGGTGGGGGTCCCAAACAGTGTTGAACCCTTAATGAAAGATGAAAATGACCTCAAAAGAATACTACTTTCAGTTTTGGTCGGAGCTCAAAACAGCAAGAAAAGAGGCTAAAGAAATGAAGCAAAAATGAGCTACAAAAGGGGGAAAATGGACTTGCCCTTGAAGATCACTCCTTTTGTTGCTTCTTGGCTTGAGTTTGCTGCTTATTAGCTGTTGGAAATCCTCTCCTTGCTGCTGGAATGGAGTAGTGGTGGTGGTGCTAGGTGGTAGTGAAGACAATGGTGTAGAACTTGAGATTTTTGAAGGAAAATGAGAGAGATGGAGTATGATATGCCTATATGAGCTCAAAGCAACTTTTTGTAACCCTTTTGCCAATCTTGGAGGCTGGTTTTTTTGGAATCAAGAGAGGAAATGAGAGGAGGAAAAGAGAGGAGACAAAACACTTCAACTTTTCCTCCTAAAAAGTGCCCCTCGGATACAGAATCTGGGGGGAAACAAAGGTCACATCTGAGGTGTAGGTGGTGTGCAGAAGCTGGCCGGCCAGTTATCTCAGTTGCAGGTGGCCGGCCGGCCACCCCCCATGGCCAGCCGGCCGGCCAAGGGTCAAAAGGGCCAAAAAGATTTAATGGCCGGCCACCTAAAAAAGGTGTCCTCCCATGTTCCCTCATGACAACCCTGTGGTTCAAAATTGGAAACTGTAAAACAGGAGAGAGAATAGGCCATTTTTCCAAGGGGTTCAAAAGGGTCAAATGGGATTAATGGCCGGCCATATGATATTTGTGTCCTCCCAGGTGTCTACAACACAAATATGTGGTTTGGGGTTGAAAAAAGTGACCATAGGGTGGTCAACATTGGCTTGGAAGTGAGAAAAACGGGCGTCGGAGGGCGATAATGGAATATAACTGGTTGCTGGAACAATTACTAGCCTCCCACCCTTCTACGGCCTTTTTGGTGATAAAACCGAGGTCCCTGCCAAAAATGAACAAAAACCGATGCAAAACGAATGTTCAGGGGCCAAAACACGCAGTTCGGGGTCCCGAAAACAGGCTGTTAAGCGCCGAAAGTGGTATTCGACCACGAAGTGGGTCTCTCAGACCTCAGTGTCCCTCAAAAGGGAGTAAATAAGATGCATGCCAAAAATCGAAGCAATCGGAGATGGGTAGGCGGTCCCGAACCGAGGCACACGGCCTGACGGCTCCGAAAATCGGGAACCGGGCTCCGAAATGGGCAAAATGGCCGACGGCCACGAAATGTAGCCCACGGCCACTGAGAGATGGTCTACGGGACCTCTCCCTCCCCTCAGGAAAAGAAACAGAGAAAACCGAGTCCGGTTCACAAACCGAGGCAAGGCACAGAAGAGGGTTCGGAAGTCCGGAGGCAGGGCTCACGGCCGAGACTCTGAGACTTCTGAATGAGCGTAATATGCAACATCACCGAGTGCTCAATCGGTGACGTCTGAGTCTTAAGGTCGGTCAAAAATGGGGTGTCTACAGTTGCCCCTCTTTGACAGAACTCGGAAGTCACAAGTGACGGGAGTGAATGTCAAAGCCCAGAGACGACCCATTTTTGACTAGGGCTGCAAACGAACCGAGTTGTTCATGAACAAACTCGAGTTCGGCTCGTTAAGGCTCGTTCGAACTCGACTCGATTAATAAACGAGCCGAGCTCGAGCTTAAATTCCAAGCTCGATTAATAAACGAGCCGAGCTCGAGCTTAATAGTGCTCGACTCGAATAGGCTCGCGAGCCCAAAAATATAAATATAAATAATAATTTTTTATTTTTATATTTTAAAAAAATATACATATTTATTATATATATTATATATTATAATAAAATAAAATATCAATATATTATAATATATTATATTTATTAAATTCAAATATTTTAATTGGTCCATCAATGTTGCTTATTATATTTTAATATAAAAGCATTGAAGGTTTGCCTTTGTTTCCTTTCGTTGGCAGCAGACAACAATTCACGCCTTTTATAGGCATTAGCACACAAAGGAGCTTCCTCTTTCAGGCGATGTGGGACTCTTTGCTTTTCTTTCATTTGTTGCCTTTCTTAAAAGTCCCACATCGGCTGCAAAATTTATTCTAAGGTGAGTAAACCTCTATATAGGTGCAGAGAGTTGGCTTGAAATTTACCTTGGTTCTCTCATGGCTTAACGAGCCATCACGAGCCGAGCCCGAGTTTTATAAACTTTAGACGAGCCGAGCTCGAGCTAAAATGTTGTAGCTCGTTTCGAGCTCGAGCCGAGCTCGAACACCTTGTAAATAAGTCGAGCCGAGCCTGAACATTGTAAAACTCGGCTCGGCTCGGCTCGTTTGCAGCCATATTTTTGACAAGGCCGAAGACTTAGACAATCATACAAGATGAACAGAGATATGCCCGCAGGCGTGCCCGCAGGCAAAGGGGGCAAAATGCAAAGCGATATGCATAGGGCCAGATGTAACCTAATGATCATGCAGATGCAGCAAGCTGTGATGAAGCAAGTATTCGCAAATAGATGCAACAGTTTTAAGCAAGAATGCAAAGCAACAACTACATTTCATGCAGTTAGGAATGCGGAGAATTATTCAATTCTCGTCGCGTCTCATACGGAGAAGATACGATACGTGCGCAATTCACTACAACAAAAAAGGCCTTTGGTGACAGACTGATTTTATCTCTAAACATCAAATTTTTGTCACTAAAGTGATCTGCGACGAAAAAAATTTGTCACCATGTTCGTGGCCTATACGTCGTCGCTGAAAGTACCTGGTGACGAAAAACAGTTTCGTCGCCTATTTTTTGTTTTTGGCGACGAAATGTTTCATCTCCCAATGTTGAATTTTTCGTCCTCTAAAATATCAATTTCGACACCAAAACTAAATAATATTTTATTTTAATTGTTTTTGGCGATGAAATATTTCGTCACCAAATATATTTTAGTCACGAAAGTTTTCCTCACCAATGATATGGATTAACGTGACAAAAAAATTCGTCACTAAAATGAGCAAAAAAGAAAATTATTCAATGACAAAAAACATTGTCACCAAATATTTCAATTTAGCGACGAAATATTCAGCAAATGTGACGAAATTATTTGTTTCGTACTATATCATTAGTGACAAAATTATTCGTCATGTTTTTTGAAAACTAATAGCGACATTTTTTGTTTCGTCACTAATAAAAATTATAAAATTTGAAAATGGGGATACTATTTTCTTCCAAAATTTTTTCTTTTTAGTAACAATTCCCTGCGCATTTCAATAACCTGTTCAATAAAATATCTATTACAAATCAATACAAAAATCTGTTCATTTTCATAAATGAAATTCCAACACTATCTACAAAAATACAATATGAGCTGCATGCGGATTATAAACATGTCTCCTAATATCCACAAAAAACGTCTACTAATATCCACAAAAATATAATATCAACCGCATGCGGATTACCAAACACATATCCTAATATCTAACAAAAAACATGTCTACTAATATCAATAAAAATAAAATATCAAGGGTGGATTACCAAACATGCCCTGTAATACCAACAAAAATATAAAATTTACAACGCAACCAAAATACATGCAAGGTAATATGATCAAAAACACAAAATGAGCTACCATCTGCCCTCAAAATTACCAAACATGTCCATATCAAATCTCGAATCTGCATAAAAATGCAAAAAAAAAAAAAAAAAAATGCAAGTTAGACAATTATTATCTTATCCATAAATTATACAATTTAACATGCATTTTTCGAATTAGTTTTCAAATCGGGAGTGCAGTGCAAGTTCCGTTAGTTTCCACAACTTACATTGGTTCCTCCTGACGTGCCTGAGATGTTCCCCGGCCCGTCCCGTCCCGTGGCTATTACACGATTTTGGCCCCCGAAAGTCTATTTTCAAGCTTAAGTGTGAAAAAGTGTAATTTTGGACGTAGTTTTCAAACCGGGAGTCCCGTGCTAGTTCCGTAAGTTTCCACAACTCACATTGGTCCCTCCCGAAGTGTTTGACATGTTCATCGGGCCGTCTCGTGGCTGTTGCACGATTTTGGCCTCCGATGGCCTACTTTTCAAGTTTAAGTGTGAAAAAGTACATTATTGGACTTAGTTTTCAAACTGAGAGTCCCATGCTAGTTTTGTAAGTTTCCACAACTCACATTAGTCCCTCCCGAGGTGTTTGAGGTATTCCTCGGGCCGTCTCGTGGCTGTTACACGATTTTGGCTTCCGGTGGCCTATTTTGAAGCTTAAGTTTGAAAAAGTGCAATTTTGGACTTAGTTTCAAACCGGAAGTCCCATGCTAGTTTCGTAAGTTTCCACAGCTCACATTGGTCCCTCTCGAGGTGTTTGAGGTGTTCTCCGGGCCGTCTCGTGACTGTTGCACGATTTTGGCCTCCGGTGGCCTATTTTGAAGCTTAAATGTGAAAAAGTGCATTGTTGGACTTAGTTTTCAAACCGGGAGTCCCGTGCTAGTTCCGTAAGTTTCCACAACTCACATTGGTCCCTCCCGAGGTGTTTGAGGTGTTTCCTGGGCCGTCTCATGGCTGTTGCACGATTTTGGCCTCCGGTGGCCTATTTTGAAGCTTAAGTGTGAAAAAGTGCATTTTTCGACTTAGTTTTCGAACCGGGACTCCCGTGCTAGTTCCGTAAGTTTCCACAACTCACATTGGTCCCTCTTGAGGTGTTTGAGGTGTCACCCGGGCCGTCTCATGGCTGTTGCACGATTTTGGCCTCCGATGGCCTATTTTTGAAGCTTAAGTGTGAAAAAGTGCATTTTTAGACTTAGTTTTCGAACTGGGTGTCCCGTGCTAGTTTCGTAAGTTTCCACAACTTACTTTGATCCCTCCCAAGGTGTTTGAGGTGTTACCCTGGCCGTCTCGTGGCTGTTGCACGATTTTGGCCCCCGAAGGCCTATTTTCAAGATTAAGTGTGAAAAAATGCATTTTTAGACTTAGTTTTCAAACTGGGAGTCCCGTGCTAGTTCCGTAAGTTTTCACAACTCACATTGGTCCCTCCCGAGGTGTTTGAGGTGTTTCTCGGGCCGTCTCATGGCTGTTACACGATGTTGGCCTCCGACGGCTTATTTTCAAGCTTAAGTGTGAAAAAGTGCATTTTTGGACATAGTTTTCAAACTTGGAGTCCCGTGCTAGTTTCGTAAGTTTTCACAACTCACATTGGTCCCTTATGAGTTTTTTGAGGTGTTACCCAGGCCGTCTTATGGCTGTTGCACTATTTTGGCCTTCGATGGCCTATTTTTGAAGCTTAAGTGTGAAAAAGTGCATTTTTGGACTTAGTTTTCGAACCGGGAGTCCCGTGCTAGTTTCTTAAGTTTCCACAACTTACTTTGGTCCCTCCTAAGGTGTTTAAGGTGTTACCCAGTCTGTCTCATGGCTGTTGTACGATTTTGGCCCCCAAAGGCCTATTTTCAAGCTTAAGTGTGGAAAAATACATTTTTGGACTTAGTTTTTAAACTGGGAGTCCCGTGCTAGTTCCGTAGGTTTCCACAACTCACATTGGTCCCTCCCGAGGTGTTTGAGGTGTTTCCCAGGCCATCTTGTGGCTGTTACACGATGTTGGCCTCCGACGGCCTATTTTCAAACTTAAGTGTGAAAAAGTGTATTTTTGGACATAATTTTCAAACTGGGAGTCCCGTGCTAGTTTCGTAAGTTTCCACAACTCACATTGGTCCCTCCCGAGGTGTTTGAGGTGTTACTCGGGCCGTCTCATGGCTGTTGCATGATTTTGGCCTCCGATGGCCTATTTTTGAAGCTTAAGTGTGAAAAAGTACATTTTTGGACTTAGTTTTCGAACCGGGAGTCCTGGGCTAGTTCCGTAAGTTTTCACAACTTTGGTCCCTCCCGAGGTGTTTGAGGTGTTACCCAGGCCGTCTCGTGGCTGTTGCACGATTTTGGCCCCCGAAGGCCTATTTTCAAGCTTAAGTATGAAAAAATGCATTTTTGGACTTAGTTTTCAAATTGGGAGTCCCGTGCTAGTTCTGTAGGTTTCCACAACTCACATTGGTCCCTCCCGAGGTGTTTAAGCTGTTTCCCGGGCCGTCTCGTGGCTGTTACCCGATGTTGGCCTCCGACGGCCTATTTTCAAGCTTAAGTGTGAAAAAGTGTATTTTTGGACATAGTTTTCAAACCGGGAGTCCCATGCTAGTTTCGTAAGTTTCCACAGCTCACATTGGTCCCTCCCGAGGTGTTTGAGGTGTTTCCCAGGCCGTCTCATGGCTGTTGCATGATTTTGGCCCCCGAAGGCCTATTTTCAATCTGAAGTTTGAAAAAATGTATTTTTGAACTTAGTTTCCAAATCGAAAGTCCCGTACTAGTTCCGTAAATTTTCATAACTTATGTTGGTCCCGTCCGACGTTTTTGAGGTGTTTCCCGGGCCGTCTCGTGGCTGTTGCACTATTTTGGCCCCCGAAGGCCTATTTTTAAGCTTAAGTGTGAAAAAATGCATTTTTGAACTTAGTTTTCAAACCGGGAGTCCCATGTTAGTTTCGTAATCACAAATCAATATCTAGGGGATTTCCAGATTTTTCACAGACCAACAAAGGCTTTGCTTTTGCAATTCAAGGTCTATAGATTGAAGTGTAGTGGAGACAATGAAAGTGAATAAAACAAACCTCTAAGGAAAAACCAAAGAAACATATGTTCTACCTTAAAAGAAAAAGAAAAAGAAAAAGAAAAATAAGAAAATAAATTTATAAATCAAAGACAACAATAACATCATTGGTCCATATATATATAATATCCAAACTAGAAAGCAATGTTTGATGTTGTGGAATTGAAAACCCAATTGGTAAATTGTAGAAAGCCTACTATCCAAAAACAGCAACTCACAAAAAATAACCAGAAAATAGATGTGTGGTTTAAACCTGCTCAGCAATGCTTGTTACTTCGGCATAGGCATCTCGAATACTCTTAGCAAGCCTATGGAGAAATATATTTGATATTCCTCCCGCAGCAACAATAAATGGACCGGTGGCTAAAGTAATGAGAGGGAAATCTGCCAGCAGTTGAGAAATCCAATCACAAGTCCGCTAAAGGAGGTCATGTTATGAATATGACTTCCAACCTGCCAAGCCAAAACTGATCAAAGGTTACAAGATATTTTAAAAGAGCAAACCAATTCAGAAGCAGCTGACTTTTATAGTAAAACATAAATACTATTTTGAGACAATGTTTCACATCTATTACATACTTTTTCACTGAGAGCAGACTGGATGACCAGCACTTCACTCAATACTTGGCTTACAATATTTCCATTATTCCTATATGTAAAAAAAAAGAAAAAAAAAAAAGAACTCATGTCCTGATCTAATAATACTTGAACATATTTGACCTGATCATTGTAGTCTGCCGTTCTCCAGTAATAATCCAGCATTAGACCTCTATTACATAGAATGAGTTAGTATTGTTACTTGCAAAGAATCAGAATTCATGTGGGGAGAAAAAGAAAAGCAAATAGTGAATGAACATTTGGCTTAGCTATCCAAGCACATGCAAAAACACCAATGGCAATATAGACAATGGTCAAAGTAAGCTGGAGAAATAACAGAAAAGTTAATTGACAATCTCTTTCCTTCCGAATAGTTTGTTAAATGGCAATCCATTTCATTTGCAACCTCCTTTTCTCATATCAACAGTTGATTCAAGTACAGATCTTGGAATTAAAAAAAGTAAAAATAAACATTGAACTAGAGTATTCTCCTTCGTGGGTAACATCTTTTCCAAATTATTGAATTCAAAGGACAAGTGTTGAGATTCTTTATCTTATAATTTCCTAACCTAATTACTGTTGGTGGAAAGAAACAAGAAGGGGGTTAACGGAAAAGTATTGCTTCCTTCTAAATAGAGGATATATTAAATCATTTTCATTTCATCGCAAATATAAAATGGTGGTTAAAATACAACCCAGATATTCTATAGATCAAACTAGTGGAGAAGCAAAAAGTGTTTACCAAAGGAAGATGGATTAAATTCAAATTGTTAAACTGTTTAACATGAAAACATATAGAAATAAGCTTTTTGCCCTAAACTGCATAGATTGTGAAAAATTTCCAGATGCAGAATGGGTCCAGGATCAAAACTCAAGTGGAACCCATGGTTGTGCCTAATTTTTTTTCAATCACCACACTTTTTTTTTGTTAAGTATGAATATATTATAAAGGTCAGAACAGGGTGACACCTGTATTATTATAGTAAAATCAAATAAAACGAAACACCTAAAACTCCTATATATAAACATTACTCAAAACTTAAAAATGTCCACAAATGTAAAAATTGGTTCAAAGACGGGTCAATAACACACGAATATTCAAAAGTAATATTATACACATTTTTTACATAGAAATGCTATTTAACTACAGTTAAAGATGATTAAGAATTGAGTCCCCTAGTGCCCTAAGATTAGGAATTAAACGAATTAGACACCACATAGGTTAAAAACCAAACTCTTATGAGTTCTAACCTCTGTTAATAGTATGCTTCACATCCTATACTGAAGTTATTCAAAAAGCTCAAGATTCAATGAAAAATATTTCCAGTATTTTTTACTAAATGCAAGTCATTCAAAATAGTATCTGTAGGGTAAACAAAAACCCTCTAATTCTCACTCAGCCATGCATCTTCTTTAAACAGTTATGAGAAGCTGAGAACCAAGAGAGCCAGTTACTGCAATTAACTACACTAGATCATTTTAAAGAAGGAAAACCAACTTCAAAGTATCAGGGCACTGGGAATCTTATGTTTGAATTAAAACAGGACAAAAAATATCAACTTTGATATTCACCTAAACAACAACCAAGCATGGTAAATGCTCTCACCATAGAATGAAACTGGAAAGTGATGAAAGCCAATCTAGTGCACAACAGATAGTCCACCTACTTGCTACTCTGCCTGTTCAATGAACTACAAGCCCACCCATTCCGAGAAAACATTAAAAGCTTATACTAATATGGGCAGCACACTAATAACATTCTGAGATTTATTTATTTTCCCAAAGATCTTAGAAGCTTAATCTCAATTTCCAATTGCAAATAGATGTTCAGGAAACTTTTGGAAATTCCCTAAACAGTAGGTGAAATATATATGTAGGGAACTTGCCCAAACTAACATTTTTTTGACAAAGAAGCTGAAGCTTTATTAAGTATTTTCCCTAGGTACCACTGATATGATTTGACCTTTCCCTCCCCCCTCATATCCATATCCCAAATCGTTCAATTTTCCCTTTTTCAATGCATCAAGCATTTTGAATGAGGTGCCTTCATCCAATGTTTAATCTGAAAGATTGAAATAAAAATTGCCACGTGCCTTTTACTTCTCCATCTATCTTTATTGGACAAAAACATAGCCAAGAGGCACAAATAATAAGTCAAATAGGTGATACAAAATTACAATTTTGTCTTGCCACCATACCTTTCTCCATGTAGCAAATAAGTACAACCAGAAATCAAACAACATCAATCCACTGTTAAATACAAACAAACTAGAGCGTAGGAGTTCACTTAAAAGTTTTTTCCAGGTTTGACAACCACCAAGTACGAATGAAGACTAAAATGCTTCCAACATTCTAGGATTCACCAAAGATACTTCTGCCATCTAAAGAAGAACCTTCATTTGATAGCTCCTCTTATCTAATTGTCAATTATAAAGGCTCAACAACAAAAGCAACTCCTCATTCAACATATAAACCCTATTAAATTTTCAAATTAGTCAAACACGTTAAATCATGATCCAGAAGTACAAGAGTACGTCAAAAACAGAAATTACACTTTTCCTTGTCTGGTTTCAAGCAATTAGTGATTATAAGTTTCATGTGCATATGACTACCTACAACTTGTTTAGCACTTGATCAAAATTGCTTGGTTGTTCATTGTTCCTTTAGTGGAATGGATAAAAAGGAATTGCAACAAAGAAATGCAAAGACAATCAACATGAACAACTTTTTCCACGAAATAGAAAATGGAAGTCATAAAATCCATCAAACGAGCAGAACTAAAAAATAGAGAGCTTAAACTACAGAGATAATGCACCACACCAGATTTGGTGATATGCCACGAGCAACTGCCGAACCGCCAATTGTATATTCCAATATTAGAGCCCAACCAATTAACCAAGCAACACTGCAAATAAAGAAAATCCTAAATCACTAACTGAAAGAATATCTGTAGCCTCAAGAGTCAAGAGAAAACACCAAATTGGTTTTAGTTATCTCCTTATTCTAAAACCTCAAAAACACAATCTTGAACCATAATGCCTGGAAGATTAAAATGTATATATGTTTAAATTTTAATCTGTACAATCCAAAAAAATACAAAGCATAACCTAGGGTAATGTCTATAACCAGGAAAAAGAGACAGCTCTGTATGAACTCAAGAACTATCTGAGTAAGACATGAATATGGAAAGATGTTTTGAATGATATCAGAAGCAGTAACAAATTAATGGGTAATATCCTTCTCGATTAAAGCTAGCTAGAAAAAACTAGTCACTCTTCAGTATCTCCCTTACCTAGCATATTTCACTAAATCCACATTTCTATTTCTAGCTCACTGTTGTGAGTTTTCGCCCTCAAACGGGCCTGTTCCAATTTCATTTCAACATTTTGCCAAACACATGGTGAGCAAGAGGGTGGAAGGGGAAGAAGAAGGGGAAATACAGGGTGCGCTCCAATGGTTGCTGCGAGCGAGAAATAGAGAGAAAAAACGCTGCTCTTGCGAAAGAGAGAGAGGGAGGAAGAGGCTGGAAATACCTGGTGTGTGTTGGAGGAGACACAAATCGAAGAGCTACTGTTGTCCGTCGTTGGTGGGGAGATAGGTGGTACCGTCGCTGGTTGGGAGGTGGGTTGTACTGTCGACGGTGAGGAGGTGGGTGCTCGTGTGCGACAGCGGTGGACGGTAGGAGGGTCGCCTGCGAGAGAGAGAGAGAGACAGACAAACAGAAAGAGAGAGATGATAGAGAGAATGAAATGGTAGCAGCGGCGGCGAGGAATGTGAATGAGTAAGGTGTCTGTGTGTGAAATCAGGTTTGATGGGGAAATTATTGTGCGTGTGTGTTTGAGAAGAAGAAGAACCGATCTGCCTCTATAGGCGGCAATACATTTTTATTTCTCCCTAAAATATTTAGCAACTAAATTATTTATTGGTGACAAAATTATTTCTTCACCAAAGATAAAAATATTAGCCACAAAAATAATTTTGTCACTAAGTAATATTAAAATATTAAAAATTATTGGTGATAAAAATATATTCATCATTAATAATTTTATAATTGGTGACCAATTTTTTCGTCACCAAAAGTCTCAAAATTTTCCTACCCTCCGAAAAAATTAGCGGGAAAATATTCGGTGACAAAAAAAATAAATAAATAATGACGAAAAATAATTTTGTCACCTAATTTTTTTTATTATGATTTAGATTGGTGACGAAATTTTATTTTTGTCTCTAAAAATAGTACATTTGGAGACAAAATATTATTTTCGTCATTAAAAGATACGTATTTCGTGACAAAATATGTTTTCGTCATTAGTTTTCGTCTCTAAAGACTATTTTTATTGTAGTGATTCGTCTGGTCGCACCAGCCTCAAATGAACCGTACATACAATATCGTGTCTGCAAAGAGAGAAACTCAACAAACACAATATACTAACAACATATATTCAATGTGATTTCGAAAGTTTGACACACGCGATGCCGGCGGGTGAATGCATAAAGCAGTGTGATACAGGTAAGGTGCGCAAGATAGCGCGATGCAACGCACTAACAAGTGCAGGTGAGACGCGCAAGATAGCGCGAATGATTCAATGCACAAAATAGTGCGATATGCTAAACAGCGCGATTGATTTGAAATGCACAAGATAGTGCGATGTGATATGCAAAGCACAGGACAGTGTGATTGAGGTGCGTAAAATAGCGCGAATGTAAACTGCACAAAACAGTGCGATGGAGGTGCGCAAAATAGCCCGAATGTAAACTGCACAAAACAGTGCGATGCACAAAATAGCGCGAATGTAAACTGCACAAAAAAAGTGCGATTGGGGTGCGCAAAATAGCGCGAATGTAAACTGCACAAAACAGTGCGATACACAAAATAACGCGAATGTAAACTGCACAAAATAGTGCGATTCAGGTGCGCAAATTAGCGCGAATGTAAACTGCACAAAAAAAGTGCGATTGAGGTGCGCAAAATAGCGCGAATGTAAACTGCACAAAACAGTGCGATGCACAAAATAGCGCGAATGTAAACTGCACAAAAAAAGTGCGATTCAGGTGCGCAAAATAGCACGAATGTAAACTGCACAAAATAGTACGATTCAGGTGCGCAAAATAGTGCGATTGATTTGAAATGCACAAGACAGTGCGATACGCTAAACAGCGCGATTGATATGCAATGCACAAGATAGTGCGAGTGGGATACAACCACAAGATGCACCAGACAGTGCAAGTGAGATACAAAGTGTAAGTGCACAAGACAGTGCGAGCGAGATAAAATGCACAAGAAAGTGCGATAAAATGCACCTTCTATGCAAGTACGGGGGCATTTTCTACGCAATAGATACAAGCATTTTCTATGCAAGTATGGAAGCACATTCTATGCAATATTGAAAGCAAGCATATTCTATGCATGAAACAAGCAAAGCATATTCTATGCGGAATCGAAAGCAAGCATATTCTAGGCATGAATCATGACGATACGCAGCACGCATGCAACAGCAGTGTATATGAGAGTTCACATTCTATGCAATAGAGGATCATCAAATATGTACTCTAGTGCCTCTGATTTGTCTCTTAGAGGACTTTGCAATACACTCAGCTCAAAAGGGCACACCCTGTTCATATTGGCGAGAGATAACATCTACATGTGAAATCCTCTGGTGCTGCTTGGACTGCCATTTTGACTTGAAGCAGGCTTACACTTGGGGTCGAGACACACTCATACTCCAGAGAAATGGCGAGGCCTGAGAAGGTGCACCTGGAATGCAGTCTCGGATTTTGCTAAAGTTAAAACATGCTAAGATGCTCCAAATTTACCTCTTTTCTTTTGCTTTACAGTCCGAAACCTAAATAGCTTCAGATAGGCCCTTGCTTTACTATTCTAACATGACCTGGGTTGAACCCTGCGGTTTTATGAAAGAACCAATTCTGTTTTGCACAAATGTGGAGAATGACACAGCATTCTGAGCACAGGATGATTTTTCTTTTGAAAATGAGAAAAGGATTCTCAACTGGGTATTGAGCCTACAACTGACCACAGCCAAAACATCTCAACACAAAAAAAACAATAGGTAAACGACCTAAACACAATGAAACACACTCGGGACGATTCAAAGCAGGAATCGAGACAAACAAAACAAAAGACACGACACACAGACGTGCACAGGGAGCTTGTTTCACCGGGTAGTGTTTCCCCCCCTTTCTCATTTGTGGTTCTCACATCACTCGGCCCTCAAGCTTTGTTTTTTTTTTTTTTTTTGAAAAAGCCCTTTTCTTACTTTTTCTCTCATCGCACATCTCTCTATTCTTCAATCTCTCATTTTTCAATCCCTCCCCTGGGTGGTTGATGGATAAACAGCAAGTTGAAGGCTCTCGCCCCTAGCACTCAGCTAGATTCTTCTTTCTTCCGCTCACAGCTAGTGAATTCTTCCCACAGAGGGGTTACGCTACAACTGGGTGTGTAGCGAATCTGAAGCTAGCATCGGTTGATAATGCTTTGCTGGGGAGTTTGGACGTGATAAGATCTGTCCAGATGATGGAGTGGAATATCTTGCCCCATTCCAGATCACGCTTTGCACTTGGCTTGATATCTCATTGCTTGGAGGGTGAGAGAGCTTTCAGCCCTTTTGCTGTTAACTTCAGTTGTGCCCTTTTCTGGCAAGTAGAGTGCCCTTCTTGGCAAGTATTGTGGCAATGGGGAAAGGATAGAACACCTGACTCAACTGTGCCCCTAGTTCATCATTTCGACCATTTTTTGTTTTTGGCTTTCTAACAATTTTGACCAACATGAAAGTTAGATTAACATGCTTATTCAACTTTCTGATTTTGAAAATCATGCAAGTTAGGTTGTGAGCACTGAAAATTTTCCTTTTTTTTTTTTGGGTCCAAGAAAATGGTCCAGTTTTGAAAAAGATGGAATAATTTTCGAGAGAATTAGTCAACCTCCGTAAAAATTCTCAAAAACTATTTTTGCAAACGGCCAATGCTCAACAAGCACGGAACCTACTCTTGAGATGCGTAACCTCGGACCCGAAGGAAAATTGCCCCTTGTTTGAGCGGAGCTGCATGGCAACGGAAAGTTGCCCCTTGTTTGAACGGCACCGCGGCGCATTGAATGGCAACGGAAAGTTGCCCCTTGTTTGACTGGCGCCGCAGCACACTGAATGGCAACGGAAAGTTGCCCCTTGTTTGACTGGCGCCGCAGCACACTGAATGGCAACGGAAAGTTGCCCCTTGTTTGGATAGCACCGCGGCGCATTGTAGTCAGTCCTCAAAGTGACGAACACAACCAAATTCTCAGATACAGAGAAGACAAAGATGACCAGAACCATCGCATGGACACAATCAAATTGAAGAGTTTTACGACTGGACTTCAGAATGAAGTTGCCTACGTATCCCAAACATGGGAATCAAGCCTTACGTAGTTCGGGGTTAAGGTACACTCGAGTATTTAACCTCTCCTTTTTATGCTCTAACTTTTGCCAAGGCGCCTATTGCAGGTTTTCGACCTTGCGAGCTTTGTTCTTCTTTCTTTTCTTCTTTTTTTTTTTATTCTTTTCATTCCTTTTTCTTCTTCTTCTTTTTTTTTTTTTTTGCATTTTTCTTTTCTTTTCTTTTTTGCATTTTTTGTATCTTTGCATTTTGTATCTTTTTCCTTTTTTCATTCTTTTCTTCGCTCTAACTTTTGCCTGGGTCGCCCTTCTGGGTTTTCGGCCCAGCGAGCCTCTCAAAGGGTAAAAATGTAACAAGTCCATGCCAAATGGTTCTGAGATTGAAGCCCTCTGTATCCAGGAGAGTGGCTGTTGTATTGATTTGCAGAAAGATCCACCTTTGGCTCTTCGAGCACATCGGATATTTTTTGCCCCTAGTTCGAGGGGTGCTTCTGATCTAGCTTTGCAAGCTTCTTTTGACGACATCTGATCCTCTTGATCTGACTTTGGTGCCTCTTGTTCGAGGGCCGCTCCAAATCTGGCCACACAGGCCTCACATCATGATTGTCCTTTGAACGTTCTGAATCCAAGTTCAAGGTTTGAAAGCAAAGGGGTTGAGTCTCGAGGCCGAGAGCTATCCTAAGCTGCACAATCTCAAGAACAATTCCACACATGTCTTCGCAGGACCGTGCAGAACAATTTTGTTTTTGAAAATTTTTAAGAAAGCGACAAATCGCTCGCGCTGAAGACAGTGTAGGACCATTCTGGATCAAAGCTAGGGTCCTTCTCAGTACTCACACTAACAAGCATGATTTCATTCATTAAGGGCTTAGCACGCCTCTCTTTCTCTCAATTTGATCAAAGTTTTGCAAATCCCGAGGAATTCCTCCCTCTTCGTTTTCACCGCAGTGTTCAAAAAGTTTTGGAAAACTTAGGTCGATGCAATGAATTCAAGGCACAGAAAAGACACAGCTTCTAGTCAAATACTGCCATCTCATTTAGAAATTCTGGCACAACTGGCACACGGCAGAAGCAAACACGAGAGTGTGAAAATCACTGCTGTTTCATTCAAAATCTGTTGGCATAACTGGCTCCTTGGCAGAAACAGACTCAAAACAAAACAACAAGACAAACGCAAAACAAAATGGTGATGCCCGAGGTAATACCCCCGGAATCACCCGACTCCTATACAACAGGACTGACTCGATACAACAAGACAGACCTAAGACAAAAAAGACTGACTCAAAACAAAAGGACAAACTCAAAACAAAGTAATAAAACTGACCCAATACCCAAGTCAGAAAGCACAAAAACTGGTATTTGCACATTGCTCAGAACAGTGCGTGCCATTCCCACGTCTGGAGTTAATCGAGCGCCGCCCGCAGGTGGTTCATCCTCTATTCACATAACATTATCCCCCAAGTTCACTGACCCAGTGCCGATAGACTTTGCAGAGCTTGGTGCGACAATGACCCCGTTGTCAATCAAATCTTGCACTTTGTGGCGAAGACGAAAGCAATTGTCAGTGCCATGACTGGTTTGTTGATGGAAGGTACAGTACCGGGTAGCATCATGCGTAGTCGGAAGAGGATTCGGGAGAGGCCGAGGCTCAAGGGGTTTGAGATTTCCTTGTTCAACAAGGATTTGGAAAGCTTTGGACAATGGCATGTAGAGGGAATGAAAGACCCTCCGACCTCGGGGTTGGTACTTCAAGGCTTGTGGATTTTTACTGGGCGCACCAGCAAAGGGATTGGTAGGTGCTGGCCTGGCTTGCTGATCTCTTCCAAGCACGGGATTAAAGTTGAAAGGAACATTCTTGGTACAACGGCCCTTCTCTTGGCTTGCCTCTTGATTCAAACTGCCCCCAACTTGAGTGGCAAAAGTGTCGTCCACAGTTTTTGCAACAACCGCGAGCACTTGTTCTTTGTTCAGTCCTTCGGCTTTCAAAGCCTCAACAGCCAACAGAAGATGTTCATGGGGATCCATGTCCGCCCCTACCTTGTTCTTTCCACTCGCCCCCACTTTGCCAAGGGATTTGCCTTCTTCCAATGCAGCCCGTCCTAAGCTTGGGGAGCCTTTTGACATGAACTCCCTGGTAGGCGATGTGGTTGATGATGGAGCCAAAACTCCAAAGGCTAAATCCGCCACTGTTCTCTGAAGATCTTCAATCATCTTCATTAGCTCGGAAGTAGTGGGTTCATGGGTTTGGGATGATTGGGGTTCAGATGCACCCATCATGCATATGTCCATACTTTCCGGGATAAACACCTCAGGCTTGGGTAGATGGGCCGGGGTGATGTATATGCTGGGGTCATAGGTGGATGGCAGTGTATGGATGAGATTGAGGTAGGCGGGAAATGTTTGGTCATTGGGATCTGAAGGTGGGGCTATCGTCCGGTTGTCGATGAGATTTTGGACCTCATGACGAAGACGGTAGCAACGGTCGGTGCCATGACCGCGCTGCTGATGGTACATACAGTACTTAGCAGGGTTATGTCTGGATGGGAGTGGGTCGGGAAGAGGTTGAGGATCGAGGGGTTTGAGATGCCCTCTTTCCATTAGGAGTTTTAGTGCGCTAGTCAGGCTCATATTGAGAGGGGTGAAAGTTCTGCCCTGGACTCGGGTTGGATCGGCTGTTTGCAGGCTTGAGTTGGCAAAAGGGTTGGCTGTGGCGACTGTATTGATTTCAGTGGGTTCGGGAATAGTGCTACTTCCGGCATTGGTATTCCTTGAAATCACCCTCCTTGTCGATTCACTTGTTCTGGGAATGATCCCACTGTTGAACGCATTCTCGACCTGGACCCCCAGTTCATGCAAACTCTTGAAAGTGAATAGCGGAGCGACTATCAACTTTTGCAACATATCATGCTTGAGGTTTCGCACCATCATTTGCACTTGATCCCTCTCAGAAGGGCGGCGATCTGTCATCTGTGCTGCCTTTGCTCTCCACCTCGCAACAAATTTCACAAAAGGCTCTTTTGGGTTTTGGCAGGTTGCTTCAAGCTCTTGGATGGTCATCTCAACTTGGATATTGTAGGAATACTGATCGACAAAGGCCTCAGCCAATTCTTCCCAGTTTTGCTTCACTTTGTCCTCCAACTTAGCGTACCAAGTGGCTGCTACACCCGACAGGGTTCTTCCATATAGAGAGAGTTTCTGTGGCTTAGTCAGACCCATCGGCTTTAGGACATCCAAGAAAAGTCGGATATGTACCATTGGATCCCCAGACCCGTCGAAACGGTCAATATGTGGCATTTTGAATCTGTCTGGGAGCCGGACGGCAGACTCAGTGTGCCCATCCTCAATGTCGGGAATGGAGTTAAGGCCCTGTGCCTTTTTGAATTGCTTTTCAAGGTTCGCAATTTTCACTACGGTCAGGTCGAGGTCATTAGCATCAAGGGGATAACGCCTCTCATTAGGCTGCACCAGGGGTCTGAAAACTTGGGCTTGGGTCAACCTTTCCCGAGGATTCGGACACTGCAAATCTTCAACTAGCGGAAGTGGGTCAAAGTTCGGCTAGGGTCCCAAAGCTGGATGTGAGGCAGATGCCCCAGATGGGCGCTGCGTTTCAATACTGGTCTCAGCCTGCATGGCAGTTCCCTGATTTGGCGTTGCTATCACGACCACAAATTCTTCCGAACCCTGTGCCATCACGGGTCTACTGATGATGTGACTGGTGACTGTCGGATCAGATGAACCAATGAGCCCTGTCTGGCCCTTCTTTGCCTTGCCTCAGCAAAAGAACACTGGTTGCCCTTGAATTGAATCTCTGACCTAACAAAGTCTATCAGCACTAATCCAATGTACCTGGGGGATTTCGGAGCCTTCTGAAGCTATGGTTCCAGGACTACCTAGCAAAAGGGAAAACATGCAGCATCTCAGCCTAACTTCACCAAAACAGATACGAGCATAGTAGGATGACTGTGCCCTTTACTGAATTCTGCCCCCAAAATTCTGCCTGTAAACTGTTACCCTCAGGTAAACTGATTCTCAAAATACTGAACTGGTGCCCGCAGACCTGATGCCCAAACTTGCAAACTGATACATGCATTCCTGTAGAGACGCACTCTAAAGCACATAACAAGCAAGTGAGAGCCAAAACACCCCTATGTTAGGGTAGGGTTTCCCTGTCCTATTTCGTCAGGAACTAGGGTTTCACTACGCACGCAGCGGCTTCAAACAACCTATACGGGTAAGCAACCTGTCCTAGTTTGGAATGGTCACTATGGATCCGAATATGCACTAGGTCGAATGGTCAAAAAGGGTGCCCCGGTAAAACCGGGGTTTGTGTTCCCATACTGGCAGAGCCCGTAACCGGTCAGCCTTATGGACATGCCTTGACAAGACAAGCCTCTGGCAAACCGCTCAGGAATAGCAGATGGCAAACACGGTGTCCTAGGCGCACCAATGCAAATGCAATGCAAAGAAACACACAAATGTAGTCAAAACTAGATATCATGAGTTCGAGTCAAGTTCTCTAACTCCCCAGCAGAGTCGCCAGAAACTGTAGACGTCCCCGAACGCATCCCGGAGAAGGAGTGCGAGTCCCCCTCCGTTCTGGTTCGATATTGGGTCACTACAGTTCGAAGGACTCAAATGTCACGGTTCTTAATCTTGAACCAAAGAGTCCAAATCCGGCAAATCGATTTTGAAAACTGATTTTTGAAAGAAGTGCCAAACATGGACTGCTTTGCCGGATACAGAGTCGCCACCTAAATATTTTTTTAATGGGAAATTTAGGAAACCCTGACTCGGTGCCAAAGGCCACATGTCCGTCATCACCAAAGTTGCCTCGGCTCGGGAACTTGGGTACGATTGGGGAAGGTCACTTCGTGAGCACCCCCGCTCGCCCGGTCAAAGATCGGCCTCTACTAACCATGATATCTGTTTTTGAAAACATTGTGCGTTCTTATTCCGGTTATTAGCCTAGGTTACTATGTGATGCGCACAGCATACAAGTATAGACTGAATCGCCTGAATTTGAACAAAACATTTCATGTTTGTTTGTTTGAAAATGGTTTGATGGTGCTACTCGCAAGTAGGCTAAGACGTGGATTTGCCACCCTCGGGTGGGCTTAGAAAAATATGATTTTGCCACAATCTAGTGGGCTTAAAACAAACAGTCAATGATTTGTTCCACTTCAAGTAACTCAACCTCCACCCACAGGCATTCAAGGCAGTTATATCACATAAGCACATGGCCTCATGGTAAGCATGCTATTCATGGCAATCACTCACACGCATGCAAGGATGCTAAAGCATAAAACTCACCGAGTACTCCAAGCCAACACTACAACAAATATTAACTTTTATAGCATGCGGTGAATGCTATCGAAAGTAAATAATAGCATTTGTTGGAATGCTATGTTAGCTCATGTTATTAAAAGTGTATCATTTTTTATAACATTCGTGAAATGCTATCGATGAATGCTATGAAAAATATATTGTAACAGTCCATGAATGCTATAAAATAGTTGCAAGTAACTAAAAGTATCCAACCATTGCAATTTGTTCATGCTATGAAATCAATTTTATAATAATCTGGCAACATTATCAAATACCCCATGTCATAGCTATTCAAAAATGCTATAATAAAGAGTGCCAACATATTTTCTGAAACACTTTTGAATATTAAAAATTCATTGCTCTGTTTAAATGTTGTGTCATTTACAATATTTTTAAAATATATATATATTATTTTTTTATCTTTGGCATTCAACACTATTATTGCGAAATCTGAATATTGCTAATATGATAAAAATATTTTCATTCATAACACACAAAACTGTATATTATCAAGAAAAAAAAAATTCCCACAAATTTCATTGAAGTACCAAATTTAATAATTACATCATCTTAAAGTATCAAAATGCAATCTTTATGTCCATAAAAGATAGCTTATAAACAAGCTAGATACAAAATTTCACCATACAAGTCATAATATCTAACTCTTTCAAATATACAAATTATTCACCTACAAAACTTCTAATCTTCAAGCTTAGTTGATGATAAGTTCGGTCAACTCCACTTCCAAAAGCCAATAACTGCAAAACAATAATTAAATCTCTTAGTAGGCATAATTAGTTTACAAAAGAAAGGGTTGATATCATTAAACAATTCATAAACAAAGCGATTTAACCAAAAAGAATAGAGAAAAAAAGAATAAGAAAATTATGTGACAAAATAAAATATTCCTATAGGTT
This sequence comes from Camellia granthamiana, assembly GCA_036172215.1. Taxonomy (NCBI): domain Eukaryota; kingdom Viridiplantae; phylum Streptophyta; class Magnoliopsida; order Ericales; family Theaceae; genus Camellia; species Camellia granthamiana. The sequence goes on from CM069907.1 coordinate 116,483,673, forward strand.
CATTGAGCTGCTTAATCTGCCCAAAATTTAATATGATATCAATCAAAAACTAATACTGTATTATGCTCAACGAATATCATCCATTTGAGCTTGTTAACATGATAGATGTTTCCCTGCTGCCCAGCCACCGGAACGTGTGTCCAACTACCAAAATTTTCTAAGCTTATTATCTTAATAATGTATCTGCCACTAACTGGTTCGAGTATTAAGCAACTTTTGCATCATGAAACACTTTCCATCCTATTATAGTCACTGTTGAACCAAACATTTTACTAATTATCATGACAAACACTATGTGTAACTCTTACAGGATACAGAGTTTCTACTGTTGTCACAAATTCCCATAGGATAGAGTTTCTACTTTGCTGAGTTTGACTTAATACTTTTTATTGTTTTGCACAAACTTTTTAAGTTCTTGCTGGAAAATGCATTGACAGATAGAATCATCCTCTCTCATAGTAATCAAAATGTTGCAGAATTGAGATGTTAAAAAAAATAAAAATGACATTAGTATAACATCAAGCATCAAGTCCATGGAATTTACTAGAGAATCATAAAATGCCTTTGGGTAAAACATAAGAAGCAAGAAAAGAACCTGCCTCACTCGGTGCCAAGCAATTCGCCTGAAAAACTGTCTAGTCGATAGCAATGGCCGACCACTGAGCGTTCTTCCTAGAACCTCAGCAAACAAAACAGTCCCAGGCTCCACCACAGGCCTCCCGAGCACCGGTTCTCCATTCACTGCCTCATCATCCCTCACAATTCCCATCTTCCCAACCACCATAAACTCCCCAGCATCCTTCTCTGTATCACACAAAAAATAATCCATTTCCTTATCATACAAAGGAAGCACTTCCTTAGTCAACATTGTCCCCAACAAGTCTGCCCCAACATTCACGTCAAGCTTATTCTCATTGCCCGAAACAACCACTCCCACCGCAAAATCACCGGGTTTCGGATCATAATACTCAACAGAGACCCTTTTACTCTCTTCCCCAATCTCAACCTCCTCATTAGTCTCTTCTGAATCAATTGATTCTTCTAATGAATCCTTAGGTTTAAAGAACTTCAAGAAAGGCTTCAAAACCTCATCCTCATCGGGTTTTTGAGGCTTTGTATCAATTTCAGTGACAGATTCATTGGTGACTGGTTTGGGAGTTGGCTTGACACGCAATTGCGCGCCAAGTTCTTCACTCTCTTGAATTGCCTCATTTTCGGGCTCTTCACTCTCTTGAGGTAGCTACCTAGCGCTGCATGCAATATGTAGCCTAATCATGACCCAACCAAGGTTTATAAAATACTAAAACCTTTAAACCAATAATAGTTGATATAATACAGTGGTCCTTCAACAAAATTCTATTCTAAGGTTTATAAGGCTTACAAGTTTCTCACATTATATATCTCAATTTTTTTACTGCTAGCCCTTATTAGCATATAAGAAGGTGAAGGCACATGTAATGTGTGTGATCACATCATTGGAATTACTATCAACTCCCAAATAAATACAAATATATATATATATATCATCAAAATCACACTCAAAACAAAATCATAATGGAAGATAATATTATGTGCACTCTTAAAAGGTGCATATGATATGGTTTTCATAATGATACCATAAAGATTTATAACTTAAATTATAAAATAACATAGCTTTTCTTACCACAAAAAGTATTACCTTTACTTTAGAGTGCATACCATAAATTCATTAGTCATAACTTTGACCACAAATATTCATAATTTTCACAACAAAATTTTTAAATCTTCTTACGATACACCCTTTTTAGGGGTGCACACACATTGTAGATTTCTCCTAGTAATTTTTATATCCAATAGAAGTTGCTCAGAGCAAATAAATGAATTCCCAAATTTCCTAAGCATAGAGATCAAAGTTCAAAATCAAAGGTCTCAAGACTAATGAAAAGAACAACCTAAATCTATATCAGATAAAAGTTATTAGAACAAATAAATGAAGACCCAATTTTCCTAAAGCATAGATCTGAGGTCAATCAAGGATTTCAAGACAAATGAAAAGAATGACCTGAATCATTATCAAATACTTCTTAGAATAAATAAATGAAGACACAGATTTATGAGGAGCAAAGAAACTTACCTTCGTATATGTAATCTACGTGGTGTATATATATATATATAAAGAAAGTACCTGGATGACAAAAAGAAGAAATTGATTGAGAGAGTATCCACAAAACACAAACATTAAAAGGCAAATATAAAGCAGATCATTATTATTATTTTTTAACTCCACAAACGAGGCACAATAATTCATATACAATGTTTATAAAAGAAAAATAATAATAAATAAATGAAGAACAGACGTAGTATTAGGGATATACAGTGTATTTATATATAGGTGAGAATTCTTTCCTGGATTTGATCGAAAAAAATTCTGAGAGGGTTCATAAAAAATCCAGAAGTTGCAATATCTATTTAATTTAATAAAGAGATTATGGGAAGAGAAATACCTTGATAGAATAACTGCCCTACTCAAAACTTGAAGAAACCCTAGCAGTAATACTGAAAAATAGCAAAGAAATAGCCAAAAGAGAGAATGTCGAGATAATCGGGGAAAGTTTGAGACCAATGAATAAAAAAAAAAAAGGTGGGAACTTTAAGCGCCACTTTTTTAGGATTTTTTTATTAGCATTACTCTAATGCTATAAAATGTATGCTTAAACGTTTGAATTGTGCATTATATTACAATGTTTTTAAAGTGCTATTAAACACAAACAAGACTGCTATGAAAATACAATGTCACGGTGGGGGAAATTTTTATAGCATTTTATTAGAAAATGCTATAAATATCTCTTATTTTATAACATTTTTTTAAAAGTGCTATAAATAAATGTTATTAAATATACTTTTTGTTGTAGTGCAAAACAGAAGCTCATTAGAAATCCATGCGTGGACCTAAGCATACTGAAATGTCTAGTGCAACACATGCAAGGATGCAAACTATAGCAGGCTCGGCTATTCCTAACATGGCATATGGAATGCTACAACTAACAAGTATTCAACTTGGAATTGAAATACAAATGCAGTTTGTATGATGCGCCGAGCCCGGTGCGTGCAAAACAGATGAATGATGCAAACATGCTATCATACTGTATGCTAATTGAAATATGCCCTAATCTAACCATCATAAGCAGATAAATAAAAGGGAAGAAAGACGTGGGGTTGGAAGACATACATCACACTCACCCACACTTATTACAATTATGCCCTCGCACAGAGGGTCCTAATAATAATACAGTCCCGAATAAAAGAATAATACAGTCCAAATATAAGACAAATTCCTAATTAACTAACAAATTAACTAAGAAAAACTGTAAACTGGCATGCAAGCCAGGGGCTGCCTTGATTCTGATGAATGATGCATGCTAGGGCTGCCTTTGCGCGGAAATCTACTGGGATGCCCCAATTAGCCTCGGTTTGTAATGTTTCTCGAAATGCATGCCAGGCTCCGAAAAGTTACTGATTCTTCATTTTGCTGCAACAGAGAACAGGAAAGGGGCATAGCAATGTATTTCACAAATATATGCATGCCTCGATCCTCGTGCCACCAATCACGCATATCGATGCATGATGGCCAAGGAGCCGGATTGCACAACTCAATATCAGATGAATGCACATGAATGCTACAACAAAACCTAACTCCATCACGGATAATCCGGAGTGTCGGTGACTTGGGAATTGAGACACGTTCTGTTACTCGGAGTACGGAACGCACCTCGTTTCCTGTGCCCGGGCTAACTCCTATCCCGAACACGATGCAATATGCATGACATGCATGAAATGCAACTAAGATACAATCATAACATACACAATGTTATGGAATGACATGCACGCTACACGAGGTAATACACAACCGAGCATACACAATGCTATGGATGAAATGGCATACGCAATGCAATAATGGGCTTACACCAACATGAGAGGGCCTCAGCCACACTCACATAGGAGGCCATCAGATGAAAACAAGATACCTCGAGATGCGCGCACGCGGGCACGCAAACGGAGGACGGACCCTCAGGCACCGACATGCCACTCTAATGAGACATGGCAATGGCATGGAATATGATATGCAAACATGCAAAAATTAGTGGCAAAATGAGGGGGAAAACAGCCCCGAAACTCGGCGAAATGGAACCCGATGCAAGGATTGACCCCAAAACATGGATTTCAATGCATGAAATGGCCTACAGCTATACTAAACATGCAGAATTGGTACATGACATGAAAAATCAGAAGCAAGGCAGCCCCAAAACTAGCATTTTTTCAGTTCAAATCATGGCCAAACAGCAGTCACAAGTAGGGCTAAAATGGCATACAAAAATGGCTCCGCAAGGGAGGCAATGAAGCAAGTGATAGATGCAAAGCCCAAAAAGAAAAAAAACCTGCTACAACACTGAAGAGGGACCAAAAATATGACTACTCACAGTAGATGACAAGCCCTAAAACAGTATACAAATATGGAAAACAATCCATGCAAGAATGGGCCAACAAAGGGGCCAAGAAGTAACTGATATATGGGGGTCTCAAACAAGTAAAGGACCTTCAACAATGTTGAATAGAGCCCCAAAATATGGCATTTTACAGTGGATGATCAAGCCCAAATCATTATACAAACATGCTCAAAATGCAATGCAAGATTAAGGCTCAAAAGAGGCTATAACACAAAGTCTACAAAATATTCACCAAACAACCAAAGACCCTTAATGAAATATGTCCAGTAGGTCAAAATATGGTCACTTTTAGTTCTGATCATGGCCGAAAAACAGAAGCAAGGTAGGCTAACAAAGCATGCAAAAATGGGGGCCAAAGAGGGGTATAATAGTAAGTGCTACATGGAGGCCCCCAACAGTGTTGAGTCCTTCTACAATGTTGTAGAGGGGCTCAAAATAGGCCAACTCACAGTTTATATCATGCTCAAAAACAGATCACACATAGGCTAGAAATATCATGCAAGAAAAATGGCATTCAAGAGGATATTGAAGCAAGTGTAAGGTGGGGGTCCCAAACAGTGTGGAACCCTTAATGAAAGATGAAAATGAGCTCAAAAGAACACTACTTTCAGTTTTGGTCGGAGCTCAAAACAGCAAGAAAAGAGGCTAAAAAAATGAAGCAAAAATGAGCTACAAAAGGGGGAAAATGGACTTACCCTTGAAGATCACTCCTTTTGTTGCTTCTTGGCTTGAGTTTGCTGCTTCTTAGCTGTTGGAAATCCTCTCCTTGTTGCTGGAATGGAGTTGTGGTGGTGGTGCTAGGTGGTAGTGAAGACAATGGTGTAGAACTTGAGATTTTTGAAGGAAAATGAGAGAGATGGAGTATGATATGCCTATATGAGCTCAAAGCAACTTTTTGTAACCCTTTTGCCAATCTTGGAGGCTGGTTTTTTTGGACTCAAGAGAGGAAATGAGAGGAGGAAAAGAGAGGAGACAAAACACTTCAACTTTTCCTCCTAAAAAGTGCCCCCCGGATACAGAATCTGGGGGGAAACAAAGGTCACATCTGAGGTGTAGGTGGTGTGCAGAAGCTGGCCGGCCAGTTATCTCAGTTGCAGGTGGCCGGCCAGCCACCCCCCCATGGCTGGCCGGCCAAGGGTCAAAAGGGCCAAAAAGATTTAATGGCCGGCCACCTGAAAAAGGTGTCCTCCCATGTTCCCTCATCACAACCCTGTGGTTCAAAATTGGAAACTGTAAAATAGGAGAGAGAATAGGCCATTTTTCCAAGGGGTTCAAAAGGGTCAAATGGGATTAATGGTCGGCCATATGATATTTGTGTCCTCCCAGGTGTCTACAACACAAATATGTGGTTTGGGGTTGAAGAAAGTGACCATAGGGTGGTCAACATTGGCTTGGAAGTGAGAAAAACGGGCGTCAGAGGGCGATAATGGAATATAACTGGTTGCTGGAACAATTACTAGCCTCCCACCCTTCTACGGCCTTCCCGGTGATAAAACAGAGGTCCCTGCCAAAAATGAACAAAAACCGATGCAAAACGAATGTTCGAGGGCCAAAACACGTAGTTCGGGGTCCCGAAAACAGGCTGTTAAGCGCCGAAAGTGGCATTCGACCACGAAGTGGGTCTCTCAGACCTCAGTGTCCCTTAAAAGGGAGTAAATAACATGCATGCCAGAAATCGAAGCAATCGGAGATGGTTAGGCGGTCCCGAACCGAGGCACACGGCTTGACGGCTCTGAAAACCGGGAACCGGGCTCCGAAATGGGCAAAATGGCCTACGGCCACGAAATGTAGCCCACGGCCACTGAGAGATGGTCTACGAGACCCTCCCTTCCCTCAGGAAAAGAAACAGAGTAAACCGAGTCCGGTTCGCAAACCGAGGTAAGGCACAGAAGAGGGTTCGGAAGTCTGGAGGCAGGGCTCACGGCCGAGACTCTGAGACTTCTGAACGAGCACAATATGCAACATCACCGAGCGCTCAATCGGTGACGTCTGAGTCTTAAGGTCGGTCAAAAATGGGGTGTCTACAAATTGTTGCTGTGTTATGTAGTTCATTTGCTGTGTTATGCTGTTTCATTTGCTGTGTTATGCTGTTTCTGTCGAGTTGCTGCAGTTGTTTTGCTCTGAATCTGTTTTTGGGTTGGCCTTGGAAGGATGCAACTGTTAATTACTGTCTTGAATCGGTTTTGAGTTGAAGATGCAGCTGTTAAGGCTGAAGCTCTATGGGATAATTCTGTTTTGGGTTGAAGGCTGTAGTTGTTAATCATTGAGTTTTCCCGTTGGACTGCACTGATTTTTGGGTTTATGTTTTGTTTTGCTTGATTTGTTCTGTTGATCTTTTCTTTTTCTGTTGGTTTCTCACCAACTAGGAGGTTGGAGCTTCGCTTAGTTCCAAGCTCATCTTTATTGATGTATCGTCCTTACTTTGTTTGGTCTTCATCAATAAAGTTTTTCGTTTTGCCGATCAAAAAAAAAAAAAAAGTATTATGGGGAAAAAAGTAAAGCCTCTCTCTCCAGAATCTAGAGAGAGAAAGCTCCCCCGGTGGTATCAATGGTGAGAGATTGAGTTAGTGGCTGATTTGAATCAGATCAGCTATGTTTGATTAGTAGTTGTGCTTTGATTTGTTGATTGCTATTAAAACAAATCGTGTTTATTCCGATTTCATGGAAGTTCGACATGCCAGTCTCAGTCTAGCTATTCTTATGGCTGGTTTGGGGTGCTGCCTAAAGCCTAGTGTTAAGCTCAGGTGCCTTGTGGGTTTTCATGCTGTTGCATCATGTTCTGGGTTGGGTTGCCACCAATGTGGTCGTCAATGGTTCGGCTCAGTGGAATGGCTCACAGTTCAGCAAGGCTGAGCTCCATTTGGTCTTCCCTGCTTATCGTCCACGGTTTGGGTTGCCGGAGGTGTTGAGTTTCCAATGTCTGGTAGTTACTCTATCTGAAGTGGGTTTGCGTGTATAGCCTCTAGAGAGAGAGGGATGATGTTTACGGTATGCAATCCGGGTTGATGGACTCCCATTGTGGATTGCACCATGTTCGGGGTTCATGTTACTTTGGATGCTTTGGTTTCTTGGTTTGCTTTGCTGGGTTTCGAAATTTCGTCGGTGTTCTGGTTTTCTCGGCTTGACTCGCTGGAGTGGTTTTGTCGATTACGGTGTGAAAGATGTTACAGGTCTACGCGACTGTACGTATTTACCGATGGTGGGAGTGTTTTTGTGCGTCTCTGTGGCCTGTCTCATGGGAGTGCCAAAACGGTTTACTTACATGGTGTTTTTTGGACCTTTGGGTCTGGGCTGTCTTTGCTAGGTTAATCGTTGGATCAGGGTTAGGCTGGCTGTCTCTCGCTAGCCGATGTTGCTGCTGGTCGGGGCTCTTGCAAAGGAGCGTGGTTGTACGCGTGTATGACGTTGAAATTTTCGCGCCCACGATTGCTGTGCAAGCGTGCTGATAGCTGTTCTGCTCACTGATAGTGCGGTTTTGGGAAGACAAAAAAGTTGTAGTTGACTGAGTACTGTATGCATCAGGTCTGTTTTTTTTAGTGGGGTGGTATGATGGTTAGAGTCCAGATCCTCGGCAATGCTTTTTCTGCAGTGGTTCTTGTTGTGGTGTCAAAACGACGTCATTTTGAATTTTTTTTTTTTTTAAATTTATTTCAGCTCCTCCCTTACACTCCATTCCCAACTCTGAGACCCATATCAGAGAGATAACACAAGGAGGACAGAGAAAAAGGAAGGAAGAGAAAAGAAAATCACCGACATCACCAACAAGACCCTTTACCTCCTTACCTTGTCGGAAAACTCTCATGCTACCGTCGCACAAGGAAGAGAGATATGGGTTCAAACAACACAATCATCTCTGTTCACACATTTTATGGTTTTTTAATGGACATTTCCTTGTTAAGAAACTGTCTGTATGATTATTTAGCTTGCAATTTAGAATTTGATGTTTTCCTTCTTCATTTTTTCAAAGAAAAACCTATGTATAGGGGGGAGTAGACATTTGTGACCCGAGTCTCCAGACTCTGTTTTTCTTAACCTGTAATTGATTTGTCTTATTATCTTTTCAAAATCTATTGTTTTTATATGATAATTTGTTGAAACAATAAATATATGGCATTGATTTGTTTTCTTTTTTTTTCCCTTGCCCCCTTTAATTGCAGTATCATCATTTTTTACTTCGGCAAAGAAGGGGCCAACTGTACCTTCACTCCAGTATACCCAGAGATCCATAATGCCCCTATCAAACAAAGAAAATAATCAGATTTTTTTTTTTTTCAGATTTTTGAATCTCAAATTTTTGAAACAAAGAAAATAATCTCAGATTTTTGTTTTGGTCTTTCGTTTGGTTGGATTTTTTGAACCTATAAACTAAACACATAAACTTTGACATTTTGGACATCAATTTGAATCAAGACACTGATTTGCTTTCATTCGATAACCTGAAGAAAAAAAAAAAATTAAAACCTAGAAACAAAACCCAAAAACCCAGAAATTGAAAAACCCAAAAACCCAGAAATTTTTGAAGGCAAGAATCAGGTTCATGGATATATACATATATCTGGTTCTTGGATGTATACATACATATATATATATTGTATAAACTTGATCTTGGATGGAGTTCAAGTTCATGGATTGGATACATCCAGGACTGGATACATTATATATATATATTTTATCCATACATACATACATATATATATATTTTATGGGTTCTGATTTTCGAAGGCAAGATTCATAAAAAAAAAAAAGGGAGAGAGAGAAGGCAAGAATCAGAACCAAAACGATCTGGATACATACGTTTTGGGGCACCGCAGGGAAGCGCCGCAGGAGACCACGACAGAGGATCCGGACTCATGATGGCTATGCATATAGTTTTGTGCTGAGTATATTATATATATAGGGTTATGTTAGGTTTCATGAAAAAGTTTTATGAAAATCATCATGAAAGGATCTCCACTGTTAGATTAGATATGGTATTTTTTTGTATGTATAATCTAACGGTGAAAATCTTTTCATAATGATTTTCATGAAAATGTTTTCATGAAACCTAACATTTCCCATATATATATATAAACATATTGTATGTACCTTTTGGATTGTTCTGGTGATGTGTATTGCTTTGGTTAGGTGTGATGCACATGATTTGGGCACGCTATTTCGGGTTGGCTCAACAACCATGGGCTATACATGAGCTGGTCTTGGCGTTGGAAGCCGTGCATGATGTAGCTGGTGCGGTGGTGTCATGGTTATTATATGAGAAAAGATAGGTATCATGAAAAAACTTTCATGAAAATGATCATGAAAGATTTATGATTCTTGGATTACCTTGATTAGTGTGTAGTGTTTTATTTTAAGTGTAATCTAAGGGTCATAAATATTTCATGATCATTTTCATGAAAGTTTTTTCATGATACCTAGCATTGCTTTTACTATATATATATTATTGGGCCCACTGTGAGTTGTTATGTGTTGTAGAAGAATTTCTGAGCTGTTTTTGTGGATTAAGGAGCCGAAATCTGAAGTGTTTGGCTGTGGGCTTGAAGCCCACTTGGTAAGGATTTTGATTAAAGGGGAAATTACCCACAGGTTTCATGTGGAACATGTGGACACCATTTAATTTCATAACTTTCTTAATACATTCAAAAGTCCTTTCCTCTCTCTCTCTACTTTTTGCTTCCCTTCCTCTCTCGTTTTTTTTTTTACATTTTTCTCTCATCATCTTTGTCATGGACGACGACCGGTGATCATGTTTTTCTCCATTGATCGGGGTTCACTGATAACCGCCAACCATCGAAATCAACTCGTGACTTCACTCTCACCGACGGCGAAGATAATATATTTCCAACGAAGAAGATGATATATTTCCGACGAAGAAGATGAGTGGATCTAGTTAGATCTGATGTGGATCTACTTAGATCTGATGTAGATCTACTCAGATCTACATCAGATCTGAGTAGATCTACATCAGATTTGGCTAGATCTAAATAAAAAATAGTTGCCGGAGTACAATCCTCTCTCTACATCCGCCTTTCTCCTTCGATCTCTTTTTTTTTTTCTCTGCTATACACTTTTGTTTTTCTGTTCTAATGGAGAAAATTTTCGAATTCTGAACAAGTAGTTTTCGAGTTTTAGTTACAGGCGGTGAAAACTGTAAAATTTTGTAGTTTCAAATTTTTTTGGTGCTGGAATGAATCATGGTATAAAACTGTAAAATTTTACAGTTTCATAACATGTTTTTCAGTTTGATTAATAAGGATAAATGCTTAATAGATTTTTGTTTTGAAACTGTAACATTTTACAGTTTCAAAACTTACTTTTCAGTTTGATCACTATTTAGAGATTATTTGCTTGAACCTTACAAAAATTGAAAAATAACATATGTTTTCCCCATTGTTGCTGTTTTTTGTCGTTTCATTTTTTTTCCTTTTAGTTTATCAATATTTAGCACATTTTGCTATTTTTTTTGCTATAATTTATCCATTTATTCTTTTTTTTTTCGGCAATATTCTAGACATTCCGGTTAGTCTCCAGTGATGTTCTTAACGTCCAGTGAACATTCTGAATATTCCGGCGACTTCCATTAACGTTCTTAACACTCCGGCGAACTTTCGGTGATACTCCGGCGACTTCCCGGTGATGTTGAACATTCCGACGAGTTTCCGGCGACCGTTTGATGGAAGTCCTACGGTAGTAAGATGTGAACAATGTCTGTAAATTAAAAAAAAAAAAAAAGGATTTTTTGGTAACAATTAAAAATGTATTGGACTAATTGGTGCAAGTATTTTGTTTTGGGATTAGCTGGGTTTTAAACTTGGTACATGGGACTTATCAGTAAGTTCCCCTTGATTAAATTAGTGGCCCATTTTTCTGTTGGGCTACGAATCTATTATGGCTATTGGCCCATACTTTTTTGGTTTTCTGTTGGATTATTTGGGCTCATTGAATTATTTTGGACAGAGTGCATATATTTATATATTGGTGAGCTCATATATTTCTGTTTAGCCACATTGCAGCGGACCATTTATAGTTGATTTTTTTCATTTTGATTGATCGTGTGATTCTCATGTGACTCGATACAAGGTGAGTTTTGAGCCATCTCCGCCAAGAGTGATTGAGGGGTCACTGCTATGGGGAATAGTGGTTTGACGACTAGCTGAGTTAGAGACTGGGAGATGAGCGGGAGGATAGCTACCGGTTTATGGTTGCTTCTTGTCTTCATGTGACCCATCCTAATTGATTGTATTGCCACGCCTGACAAGGAGTGAACTGCCATGGGGTTTGAGGCTTCTGATCTACCAAGGAAGGGACTGGGGGATGAGATGATTGATCTTATGCGATTTTTTGGCTATGTATTGGTCTATTGTTGTGGGGCTATTGTTTTTCGCTACAACTACCAAGACCGTTGATTATGGTTACTGCCTGTGCTTGCTTCATGTGACTCTGTCGGGATTTACCGTGGGGTAGATTTTTTTTCTCTGTCATGGCTTTGGTTAGTGGCTAGGATGTCACAGCTGTGAGGAGTGGGATGCTTATTGGACTCCATGTGTTTATCAGCAGTAGAGACCGATAGCTTGTGGGGGTGGCTATCCTTTTGGATCGGGCTTGTGGGTTGCTACTTTGTGTGTATGTATGTTATGTTTAACTAGCTTTGTGGTGTTTATTTGTATCTTTGCCCATATATCCACCTTTTTTGGGGACAAAAAGGATATATGGACAAAGTTGAGTTATGTTTTTTTTTTTTTTGTTCTTCTGCCTTGCGGGGTTGGGTTGTATTTCTCCCCCCCTTCCTTAGGGGGATGCAGTGTTAGATTTACATAGATTCTGTAATTGTCAATTTATTTGTCGTTGGGCATGCCTGGGGTATGTCCCTTGTAAACTTTTAAATTTCATTGTCTTTATTTTATGACTTACTCACCCAAAAACAAAAAATATCAGTTTTTAAATTTTTTAATTCGTATTTTTATATTTTTATTGATTTTTTTTGTTTTAAATTCTTTAGATCCGCTTAATCTTGCTATAATTAAAAAGTTCAAAATTTGTTCAATTAAAAAAAAATTTATACGCATCATGAAATAAATATCATAAAAAGTTTCATGAAACTAATTTAAGGATAATTGCATAAAATACAATAAAACACTACAAACTAATCCAAAGGTAGAGAATCTTCGTAAAGGTTTTTCATGATATTCTTTCATGATGCCTAGCATTACTGTACAACAAAATATGAAATTGTACTGAATTTTCATATTTGTTTTCTTTTATTTTTCATATTTAATGGATTTCTTAAAGTTTATTTTCACAAATATCATATCTTTTAAGTGTATCTAAGTTAGGTATCTAAGAAATTAAAAAAATTGTATAAAATATTATAAAAATTCACTAAACATGGTAATTGTATTTTCATGATGGTGCAAGTGAGCATATGTCTAGTGAAAGTGATAATTATGGAATGGGACCCATATCTTACATGCTTTAATTTGCATTTCCATAAAAATAAAATTACTTTGAATTACTCACTTTAATATGCAATTTCTTCTATAATCAATGTTTAAACTGGATGATGAACTTTAATTAACACCCCAACCCTATCCATTTGTATGATTTTTGATCTCCAATGTATAAACTTGAAGTTTCTCAAAAGTGTAAAAGGAAATTAGGTGTTAAAAAAAAAAAAAACAGTGATTTCAAGAATCTCTTTGGACAACTAGTAATAAGTCGCTACAAGAAAATAAAGAATTAGTGACATTTCAAAAAGGAAAATGTTTGGGACCTCTTTGGGGATGACCCCTATACCCTCAAAGTAATCATGGCCCTCCATGTATGTGTGGGGTTGTAGCTCGGCTTTCCGCGCTCCTTTTGGACGGCGAATAACCCTACAATTCGAACTCCAATTGTGGTTCTGAATCTGATTTCACAAGTGCAATGTGAAACAGTGAAAATACAAAAAGAGTCAAAATCCAACAATTCCTTTTTAGAAAATCGATATTTGAATCAAATGTAAAAATGGACTACTTTTCCAGATTTCAGAATCGCCACCTAAATATTTTTAAAAAATTTAGGAAACCCAAGACTCGTGCCAATGGCCATTAGTCGGTCATCATCAAAGTGTCTCGGCTCGGAAACTTAGGTACGAGAGGGGAAGGCCTTGAATTGAGCACCCCACTCGCCCGATCAAAGAGTGGTCTCTACTAATCATGATGTGCTTCTTATTTACATTATATGCTCTTGTTTCAATTTATTAGCTATATTACTATGTGATGCGCGCACAAGGTATAAACTAGTTTGCAAGAATTTGAACATTTGACCTCATGTTTTGTTTTGAAATTGTTTTGTGGATTTGCCACTTGAAAAAGTGGGCTAAAATGGACATTTAATCTAATCATCACAGTTCAAGCATCTAGCCTTCATCCACAGGTATTCAAACAATTATATTATTTAAGCACTTAACCTCATGGTGAACATACCTTGACATGGCAACACAAACACTCAATGCAAGATGCTAAAGCAATAAAAGCTTACCTAATACTCCGAGCCAAAACAAAGAAAAATAATTAGAAAAAAATGCATACATCTAATTAAATGCAATTTGACTAATGCAATGCACACATTATGTATTTTAAAGGCTCGGCTATGAGCATGGCATATGATTGCATTCTAGACATGCGAGAAAAGACGCATTCAAGTAATGAATTTTGAACATTTGATATCGGGTTAGCATGATGAGCCGAACCTTATATGCATCCAAGACAAACTGATGTGAGACATAAGCATGTTAATGAAACGTGATGCTCAATACTAACCATTGTAGGCGAATAAATAAAAGGGAGAAAGACGTGGTGTTAGAAGATATACACATTATTACAACATTTGATCCCTCACGTAGGAGGGTGCGAATCAATGTCCGAAAGTCCGAATTAACTAACTAACAAACCTGGGCGAATGAATAATAATTAACTTAACTAAGCAATTAAGTACAATAAGATTAATTTACAACTATGATAATTATAACACTAATGAAACAATTAATCGCGTTCGACAAAGGCGTAAGTGAAGATGGGTGAGGGTTGCATGCACAACGCCTGAGAGGTACTTTGTTTATCCAAGCCAACTCTGTATCACCTTCAGCCACTGCCTTTGTTTTCTACAAAACTGCACTGCTGGCCACACACTGAGGGCTGGTCGTGCATCAGTGATGGCCGGCCGGGTCTACAGATGGCCGACTGTGCCTTAATTTGGTGCAAAACTTTGTTTTTGTGTTCTGAGATGAACTAGTGTAGACAGAGTGTTCTCAAGCTCTGTTTGTCCCATCTTTCCTTCTCTGTCATGGAGAGGGTCGAGAAAAGGATGAAGTTGGTCCTGAACCCATCAACGAGCAAGTTGATTGCTTGATGATTCCGAATAAAATTTTGGACAAAAGTCAATGAATGTAATGAATAAGACCACCCCTCCCTCTTGTCATAGAGTGAGCTGAAAGAGGGAGGTTGCAACGCTTCAAGAATCATCAAAATGCCATTAATTAGCATGTGACGACTCTTGACACAAGGAACTTGGCATAACGTCCGGCCAAGTTCAAGCGATTCTAACCATTTTCTTTATATGGGTTGTTCCAAGTTTTAAGCCAATTTTATGAAGCCTTGCCATTCTTTAGTCCATTTGTCTATGGTGATGTTAAAGTCCTCTAAATAAGAAGTAATGTCAAATGAGAGGTTTTTCTAAAGCATGATAGAGAGACTATACCATTGACAATGAATCTCCGAAAAGATTAAGCTATTAGGTAGAAGTCTCTCTTACATGTTTTGAGCAACCTCAATCGGTTGAAATCATTCTGAAGAATGATAGAGATAGATGGTGGATTCATTGTTAAAATTAGAATTTTAACATGAAAAGTAAGTAAAGAAATGCTTAGAACAACATGCAACAAGTTATGTATGTAAACTTATGAGATAACAAATGACTTAACCAAAGCTTGAACCAATTAAACAACTTAGGACAGCTCTCAAACAACCCTTATTTGATGAAAAACAAAGGTTCAAAGCTAATAGAAAGGGCCTAAAAAGCTAAACAACAAAGAGAAGAATCAAGGCTAGTAAGCAAGAACAAGGAGATGTGGCTAACCCCTCCACTTTTAAAACCCCAAAACATGATTTTTAGCCCTTTTTTAACTCTGAAAATCAGTGCAAGGAGCAAGGAAAATGAGTGTAAAATAAAGGTTTGAGCTATAGGTAAAGATATAGAAAGAGTGTAAACTCTCTCTACTCTTTTGGTAGCTCTTCAAACCCAATCTTAAACATTTAGAATATACTCAAAGCAACACAAAACAATAAGGACTAAGTAGGAAATGAAAGATATGAAAGCAAGAAGGAAGATAAAAAGCTTATACCTTGCAAACAAGTTAGCTTTTGATTATGATCCAAGCTTAGTCTGAACCCACTCGCAAGCTTGAATTATGCTTCTCAAAGATCAACCAATGCTCTAAGATGGTGAGACAAGGTTGTGTATGGTGTATGAAGATGACACAAGGGGGCTAGGTTAACTTAAAGGATGTTTGCTATGGAAGAAGGAGAAGAGAGGACCTCTCAAGGTGTATACAGGCTTTCTAAATTTTGTTTAACCCCTAAAACAATAACACAACTTGTTTTTATAGAATTTGAGCTCAAATGGTGATAAATATCTTCAAAAATGGATAGCTGATGACCTCCCGCCCAAAACAGTGTTTCTCGCTACCAAGGAATGGCCGGCTATCACAAGCCACGGCCGGCCATCACTGATGCATGGTCGGGCCTTGATGCCCTCTCTTGTTTTTTGGTTCAAACTCAACTCAGGGTGGAAAAAGGTCAAAAAATGGGACTCTGAGGTTCAAACAAGGTAAATGTTGAAGATTTGAGGTTACTTCGAGAGCCTGACTGAATCCGAATCACTGTGAATTCAAAGCACACAATTCAACTTTCATCATCGAGTGTATCGAACCAAGTGCCTAAGTATTGCGGGCGGTCAAAATGGGGTGTCTACAGTTGCCTCTCTTTGACAGAGCTCGAGCAATCATGAACTGACGTAAGTGAATGTTAAAGCCCAGAGACCACCCTTTTGACAAGGCCACAAGACTTGGATAAGAAAGCAAGACATAAATTAAATTGGTTGCGCTCGCAAGCTGCCTACATATCCCTTTGCAAGGAATCAAACCAGCGTAGTTCATGGAAAAAATGCAAACATAAGATGCAAGAACATACTTATGATCATGCAATGAAACACTTGACTGCAAATGCAATGGAAAGAATATGCCACATTTAAACAAACTGAAACAAGGTACTGCAATTCCAACAATGAAAAGAAGCAAGTAAATAAATACGCCCCGCATGGGAAACATGAGCCAAACTATATTTCGTGTAGAAAGGATGTAAGAAAATTATGTAAGCCTAACTATGCGTCGCGCAAGAAACGTGAAGGGCGACGTAACCATAGAGTGCACCAGAGGTCTCAACTGAGATCCTAACGTATTGCACGCAAAAGGAGGAAAGGTGGTGTGAACATCGGGTGCACTCGATGTTTTTAACTAATTTGCAATCCTAACGCGTCACACGTGAGAGGGGGAAAGGGTGTTGTGAACATTGGGTGCACCTGATGTTTTTAACCGATTTGCAATCCTAACGCGTCACACGCGAGAGGATTAAGATGGTGTGAACATCAGGCGCACTCGATATTTTTAATCGATTTGCAATCCTAACGTATCACACGCGAGAATACGAAAGATGGTGTGAACATCGAGCGCACCCGATGTTTTTAACCAATTTGCAATCCTAACGTGTCACATACGAGAGGAGGAAATATGGTGTGAACATCGGGTGCACCTAATATTTTTAAGCAATTTGTAATCCTAACGCGTCACATGCGAGAGGAGGAAAGATGGTGTGAATATCGGGCGCACCTGATGTTTTTAACCAATTTGCAATCCTAACGTGTCACATGCGAGATGAGGAAATATTGGTGTGAACACCGGGCGCACCTGAATGTTTTTAACGAAAGGTACAATCCTAACGCGTCACACGCGAGAGGAGGAAAGATGATGTGAACATCGAGCGCACCTAATGTTTTTAACTGATTTGCAATCCTAACGCGTCACACGCGAAAGAAGGAAAGATTGTTGTGAACACCGGGCGCACCTAAATGTTTTTAATGAAAGGTACAATCCTAACGCGTCACACGCAAGAGGAGGAAAGATTGGTGTAAACACCGAGCGCACCCGAATGTTTTTAACCGAAGGTATAATCCTAACGTATCACACGCGAGAAGAGGAAAGGTTGGTGTGAACACCAGGCACACCCGAATGTTTTTTACCGAATGTACAATCCTAACGCGTCACACGTGAGAGGAGGAAAGATTGGTGTAAATACTGGGTGCACCCAAATGTTTTTAACCGAAGGTACAATCCTAACGTGTCACGCGAGAGAAGGAAAGGTTGGTGTGAACACCAGGCGCACCCAAATGTTTTTAACCGAAGGTACAATCCTAACGTGTCACACGCGAGAGGAGGAAAGATTGGTGTAAATACTAGGTGCACTCGAATGTTTTTAACCGAAGGTACAATCCTAACGCATCACACGCGAGAGGAGGAAAGATTGGGAATTGACAAAGAACAAACAAATCGCATTAGTAGGAGTCAAAACATGGATTCTACTCAAAGACACATGAAATCAAAACAATGCCAATGTGTTAGAACAATGGGCTCAACGCACCGCGTTTCAATACGATTGTAAAATGGATGACGATTTTAATGTGGCACGAATGATTTTATCTGGAACTCTTCTGTAAGAACCGTGCATACAATATCGGGCACTTCTCCGACACTCTCTGAATAAGCCGTACATACAATATCGTTTGGTTACAACATAACAAAACGAACTAGAATTCAATAAAAATAATAAAAAAAACTTAAGACAAACAAACTTAAACAAGTTAGATCTAAAAAATAAACAAATGCGTTCTTTTTTGTTTGTTTTCACTTTTCCTCCATTTTTTTTCTTTTTGTTTTCTTTTTTTTTCTTTTTCACTCACTATTGGTGTTGTTGTTGTTGTTGTTGTTTTTTTGTTTTTTTTTTTCTTCACTCATTATTATTATTGTACACCCAAATTAAAACTCAAACAATACTAGGAAAAAAATAATAATAAAATAAATTAAAAAATAATAATAATAACAAACAACACCAAAAAAAAAAAAAACTGAATTCACCAAAGGTCGGCCAGGCCTCACTGATGCACGGCCGGGCTTCGACACAGCCGACCGGGCTTCGACAGTGGCGAGGGGCAGTTTCGGGAAAGCCACAACCCATGGCTGTTAAAACACAAAGTAACCCTCATTTCCTCACACTCCTCCATCCGAAAACACCTCCTCCTTTCTCTGTACCCTTCCTCTCTCTCTAGATTTCCATTCTTCTTGAGTTACCCAATAACCTTTCCAAAAATTTTCCTTGAAACCCTCTTGATCCTCCACCTTTTGAACCGATTGGATTTTGGTTTGGTAAAGTTTTGAGTTTTCTTTTGGTTTTTCTTAGATCCTCACACATTTTCCTAAACTTTTCCCCATTCTCCCTCTGATTTACTTTTTCTCTCCTAGGGTTTTGGTTTTGTGATTTCCACCCATCTTCGCTTACCCACTCATTCTTTTCTCTCTCTCTCTCTCTCTCTCTCTCTCTCTCTCTATGGTTACTGATGAAGTACCTATTCCCGACCCCGCCGTAGGTATTAGTGTTGTCCTTGGTGCGGACATTGAGGCGGAGGAGGCTGCTGCATTATTTCTCCTTGCCGAGAGGCCCTTTGATGCTACTACATACCAGCTGCGTACACATGTGCCACCTCTAGGCGGCATCTTGAGATTTGAAGGTTTCATTCCGGGGTTGGATGAGGACACTCTACTGCGAGAGCCCATGGAGCATGTATCTGCTGACGCCTCCACGGTACGCAACTTTTGCCTTTTTTTTTTTTTTTTACTTTGCACACATGTTGAAACTGATGAGCAAACCACTCATCTCTGCTGTACATATACTAATAAAAACCCTAATTGACAGGTGATAGCCATGAGGATAGGCGGCTATGGCTCTATATCTGGCCCCCGACATTGGTATGAGCGGCTTCCCGCAAGGGTCCGTACTTTAGTTGATGCTGCTGGCTTTGGGCCCTTCTACTCTGGGCTCATATAGATGAGGGCTGAGTCATGGTTCTACGGGGCCCTAACAGAGAGATCGTGGGATACCATGGACTCATTCCACTTCTCGTCGACTAGGGAGATGACGCTGACCCCATACGACTTCTCGATGTTGACTGGTTTGTGGGTTGTAGCCGGGGGCCCTGTCCCCTTTGATCTGGATATGACCCAGTGGAGGGTTGCATATATCCAGCTTCTCGGGGCAATCCCAGACACCACTAGCCATGGGATGGTAAGTTACAACTAGTTCTTAGAGCACTTTTCTGGCACTCGGCCAGCTACTACAGATGAAATTGCCCAGTACACCCGCGACTTCCTCATGTATCTTCTCGGTACTACCCTATTTGCGAACAGGGAAAATATCATGGGATTTTACCTTCTAGGGGCACTGGTACGCCTTCCTCGGGTGGTGGAATACGACTGGGTTGGTGTTGGCCTGGCCACCTTATACTGCTACATGAGCTCAATCTCCCGCCGCAAGGCGGATTCACTTGGCGGCAACTGGAGGGTTTGGGAGGTATCCCCTACACTCACTTTTCTAATATGATTTACATTCTGTTCATTGTTGCATTTCTTATTCATCTGATCTATTTTCCTCATGTTTTCTGTTTGCAGTTTTAGGTCTACACATATTTCACTTCCTTGGCTCTAGTGCCAGTGAGGCCGATCGAGTTGTCAGTACCCCGCTCTCGGTACTACAACTCACGGTTCAAGCGACGCCGCCCTGTAGACCGAACCTTCCCGTACTTCTGCCACTTCTTTGATACGATCATGGCGGACCAGGTAACAAAATTCCAATCTTTAACTGTTACCTACTATAAGCATATTACACTATTTCCCACTACACGGTCACTCTCATGTTGTTGCATTTGTACCATATTACCATTCTCATACTGTACTGACTTTTGACATTGCACTGATTTCTGACACCGCACTACCATTCTCATACTGACACTGCACTAACATCTATTTTCTCATATTGCATTGATTTTCTCATACTGCACTGATTTCTCCGGGTTAACTGGCACCCTTAGGCGGGCATTCCCCAGGTGTCAAGGATAACCTACACCGCTGCATGGCATGCGTCTACGATAAGGATTCTGTTCGATGGCCGTTTTGGCTAGGCATACTACCTGGAAAAGAGGTTCATCCACCAGACGTGGGGCGTTGCTGTCCCTGACATTCCACATCCTCCACCTCCCGGTATGAGGGGTAGTGGATGACCTACAGGACGGTCCTGAGCTCGACTTTTTGATGATAGGTGAGGATAGTGATCATCATCATGAGCCTGGTGACTTCACTACCTTCTTACATACCCGAGTAATGGCACCTCTTACCCCACGCGTGGCTCGAACTGTGCCAGAGGTTGCTGCTGCGGCTGGCATTGCTGCTGGTGATGCGCCTGCTGGAAGTGTCCCTGCCGTTGCTCCTATTCCTGGGTTTCCTGTGATTCCCACCGAGGTCATGTACATGCGGCCGAATAGGGTGATCGAGCAACCCCCTCTCGACCCGATCGAAGAGAGGGACCGCAGGCTGGCTTTCGCTCCTAGTATCGAGCAGGTACACACTTCTTTATGCTTTTACCTACTACACTTCATTCTGTTTGTTATTTGTTATTTTTGTTCCCTGTTATCCGTTATTTTGTCTACCTTGCTTAAAGTTTCATTCTCTTTTGCAGATACCCCAGGCATTTGTTGATGATCTCTTCTGGCCGATTGACTAGTTGATTCTCATGGTGCAAAGGAGGCAGACTGTTCTCGCATCACATGGGATTGAGGTACGCTTTGCCCTGAATTTATAGTTAGTACAATATTGCCCCCAACTCCGCTGATCTCTTCTGTATTTTCTTTTCTTTCTCTTTTTTTCTTTTCAGCTCAAGCCTATACTAGCTGTACCTGCAGTACCTTCTCCAGTTGGGGAGAAAATGAGATGGGGCCCAGTAAGAGGCCGAGGAGGAGTTGACCGGGAGAGAGGCCGAGCGAGGTAGCGCTCACCTTCAGAGGAGTCTTTTGATGGGTCCATGACCCTTGAAGATGAGGGAGAGGAGGTTGACTTGCAGTCCAGTAGTCGTACCAATGACAGTGATGCACCTCCCCCGTAGCTGAGGAGGAAGAGGGCGAAGATGGGTTACTGATGACGATGATGATGATTTTCTAGTTTGTTTTTGTTTTACTTTTTCTTTGTAGTTAAAGACTAGCTTCAGATAGACCCTTTTTGTTTTTGAAGACTTTTCTTTTGTTTTTGTTTTTGTTTTTGTTTTGTAAAATAATGATTGAAGTTGGACCCCCCAATTTATAAAAGACAAGTTTTTGTTCATTGATCTCATTTGCATGCGATGAATGGCATAAATCTTGCATTGTAACCATTAGAACTGTGAATACTTGTTCTTGAATTGATTCATGAATTGGCTAATGACTTACAACTGGTCAAAATGTAAAATACAACTCGATAATAGAAAAATGAAATGAAAACAACTCGAAAATGCTAAAAAACACTTGGTACAAACAAAACAAAACTCAAAAGTACAATCGTGGTCCATCTGAACAAAGGCCAGCTTTTACTATAACTGTATTGAACTGGACCAGCACTAAGGCCTGGCTGGGCTTCATTGATGCACGGCCGGCCATCAGTGTAATGTCGGTCAGTGCTATCTAGGTGTCATGCACAACTCCTTCTGAAACTCTATAAATCGTTCTCCCATGTTGTTTTTCTGGAAGACTCACAAATCTTTGATATTTTGCTCTCAAGATGGAGATGTTACTTGTCAATAGGCTTCGAGATTGGATAGCCACCTTGGATGGCTCGGAAAAGGTGAATTTCCGTGGTTTCGCCCTAAACGCCCTTTTTCCTTTGAGTTGTACTTCTATTTGGCTTCCATTCCTCCATGACGTGGTTCGATGTTGGAACCCGATCACACATGTATTTTAATTTGGATCTCAAGAAATGTGCCTAACACTCGAAGAATTTCAAGCATTGATGGAATCCCGACGCGATGAAGAAATCATGCCTCAGCCTCAGCCTCGTTTTGGCCATGCCCAGGCTTTGGGATGGATGTGTGGATTATCATTGCATGAGGCCCGTTCTTTGGTTCATGACGGGGAGCTGGACATTCTCGGTTTAGTTCATTGCATATAATAACCAGTCCATGTGGCACCTCGGCTGGCATCTCGGCACCACCTTGGCCACGTGGTGCCTTTCGCAAAATACTTCCCCACATTAAGAATATTATGTAATATCAAATAATTACATTGACTTATGAGAAGTGAGGAATATGTTTAAATTAAGACTAGATGCTTATAGTTTTTGATTGGGCCAATTAAGTTATGTTAAGTGATATTTAGGAAGTATTTAATTAAATAAAATACAACCCGATTTGAACTAAACATTTTTGGAAATAGTTTTGTGAAAATCATAATTTTAGCAAAGTTTGAGCTAAAAATAAGGTGGGTTCCATTTGCTATTTTTGGTGAAATAGACTTGTCTCACATAGGAAAGACAAAGAAACTTATGTGTGTATAAGTTTCAAATTTGAGATTAGGGTTTGTGCTCTTGGGGTACCGAAGCTTTGAAAAGGGAAGTTATAGACAAAGTGGGCTTAGACCAAGATTATCACACACATGTTGCCATTGCCTTGCACCAAGTTGGGTACAGGGTGTTGGTCAATCATATTATATTTTTTGGACAAAATTCGTTTAACTTTTTTCAATTTTTTTTGCACAAATTCAAATTCAATTTCTTTTGTCCCAAAAATTTCGAATTTAAATTTGAAT
Organism: Camellia granthamiana; assembly: GCA_036172215.1. NCBI lineage: Eukaryota > Viridiplantae > Streptophyta > Magnoliopsida > Ericales > Theaceae > Camellia > Camellia granthamiana. Next base: position 116,507,120 of record CM069907.1, read on the forward strand.
TTCAATTTTTGTTTTTTTTTTTCTTCAAGTTACCTCCATTTCAACAAGCTACAATATTTCTAGTCATGTCTTTCCAGCCAACTACAAACAGGCATCAAAACACATCCAAATAGCTACAAAGAAGGCTATAGCCTCCCAATTCTAGTAGTTCATTTCATTCAGATTTTCAAATTCTTTTTCTCTTTTTCGATCGCTTTTGCTCTTGCATATTCTGCATATTTTTTAGTGCTTAGGAATTTCTAAGAGAGAGAGTTTCAACACTGATTTGGTTTCCTAGACTTGAAATTGGTGTTGCAACTTTGAGTGTTAGCTGTTGCATCTTGGGAAACAGGAGGCGGTTAAAACCTGACGCCGTTTCTAACTTGCATTATTAAAATAACGATACATCAAGCAACACACAATATGCTATGAAGAGAGAGGACTCACCTAGTACTCCTTAATACCACGCTAATAAAACATGCAACAATAATATATGATGAACCTAAACTTGGCAACTAAAATATGATTAGTTAGGCAACTAAGATGATAAACATGCATTAACATAACACTTAACAAATAACAAATTTAACTAAATATGTATGAACTAATTGGGTTAGTATGCATGAATATACAACAACTAAAGCATCCTAAACAATCATAGAAACATGAATTAAATATTAAGCGAAATGAATCTATATCTAATCTAACATGATGCTATGATAACATGCAAACTATCTAACTATTATTAAGGAAAACATGATTAGATATATTGATATTAAAGAAGAATAAGATCATTACCTTAGGTTTGATAATCAAACCGAAGAACAACCGAAAACGGTGAGAAAGTGTGTTTAAATGCTTCTCTCAAGCTTTATTTTGCTTTGATCAACTTGCTTTAACTCAAGATCTACTTTTTGAAGTTAGCATGCTACTGTATTTAGGGTTGAAAATTTTGAAATTGCAGGCAAGAGAATGAACACACTTTCCTAGCTTAAATCAACAACTAAAATCACTCTAACACTTGGGGATCATCAAAAGGGAAGGCAATGAGGGTGTATTCATAGGCATGTGGTGACTTGGGGACTAAGAAAGGTCGTTCTAGGGTTCCCCCATCGTTGACTTGCGATGCCTCCCATCCAAAATGAAACAGAATCCCAAATAAACTAGGAATCTTGATTGGCTGGCCACATGTGCGGCCGCACAACACAGACATGGCCGAATATCACCTATGTGGTCGCATGTACTACACAATCATTTTTATTTTCGTCATATCTTTCTCATTCGATATCGGATTGAGGTGATTCAGGTGGCATTAGAAATCTACCTTAAAAGGCTACAAGTTTATGTGAAATATAAATTTTCCAATTCCAAATTTTATTAGGTTAAAACAAGCCCTCAAGATGAGTCGAAAAACGATAACTTTAGCTAAAAATAGTTTTTAGTATGAAAATAACAACACCACAGCTCTAACAACTTCAAACGTCTCAAAAGTCAAAATTATGGTACCTTTTATCATTGAGAATCATTTTAAGTGCCTAAGTCTCAAGGTCGGTCAAAATGAGGTGTCTATAATGAGGCCTACAAGATAGACAATTTAGATCATCTATGTTTGCCCTTTATTAGGGTGTAGACACCCCATTTTCGACCGTCCTCAAGACTTGGACGTCACCGCTTGAACACTCGGTGATTATCCATGTTTGTGTTCGTTTGGAGTTCCCGGAGTTCTCGGCAACGCGCCTTGTCTCAGGATCTCCGAACTCGACTGTTTTGTGTCTGGTTTTGCACCAAACACTTGTGTTTTGCCTTGGAGGGGCAGGGAATGCCTTTTGAGGCATCCCCACACACCACCGGCACTAGCCAGAGGCCACCGGCTGGTTTTTGTTGCCACCGGCAATGTACATTGCCGGTCGGCACTCTTTGTTGCCGGTCGGCAGTCATTTTTGTCAAAATGACATTTTTGCCCAGCCGACTACTGTTCAGCTACTTTTGGAGATATTTTCAGACAGCTGTATGGCTTTGGCTTCCCCTCCATACACGTGTATGGAGGGACGCACTTCTTGTTTGCTTAGTGACTAAGCTTATAAGATTGCCTCCTCTATAAGAGGAGGCCTTCCCCCTTGGCTTTAGGGTTGGCTTTTTGGAGAGAAAACAACTCAGAGGGAGCTCTGGTTTTAGGTTTAGGTTTGATACATAACCTATATCTATATTTCTCCCTTGTTTGTGTGACTAGGTGTTTGTGTCTTACTATTGCACATCAACACCTAGTGTTTCACCTTTCCTTGGCTACTGAGGTTCCAAGAGGTTGTTCTTGGTGTTCTTGGCTAGATTTGAGCCCAAGGAAGCAACAACATCAACACTTGTGAAGGTGGTCAACAAGGGTGAGAAACTTGCCTTTTATTCCCCATTTTTGCATCCTATTTTTACCTATCTTAAAGCTGTTTTTGTGTTTGGTGTATAACATAAAAAAGTTCTGTTTTTAGGCCCTCTTGATAGTTTATTAAGAGTATTTTGTGCTTTGGGGAAGTTTGACCCCTCTTAGGCCTTGTAAGGCCCTTGTTTTGTGCTATTTTGTGCAAGTTTCGAGACTTTGGTGTTTGGGCCTTTTCACCACTGAAATCTTGAGGGATTTCAGTGGTGGAAATGGTGCCTTGAAGTCTCCAAAAGGGGAGGGCCACCCCCTCTCCTTGTTGTCCTTGAAAGGGACCATTTTTGGTCTCTTAAGGAGCCTTATGTTTGAGTGTGTGTTGAGCATGCCATGGCTGTATTTTATGCTTATATTGCCATGTTATAACTTTTTATTAAGTTGGTTTTGGTACTCCATGCATGTTTAGTATAGTTGCCATGTAATGCCTCCTTGATCCCTTAACATGCCTTAGGTTGTTAGCCTTTGTTCGAGCATGTTTTAGGCTTAGCCTTGTGAATGTTTTGTGCTTATTTTGCCATGCTTTAGGTCTGTCCATAGTTGTTTGGATCGATTTTGGCATGCTTAGTATAGCTCCTTTGCATTTGTGGCTTGTCGGGCTTGTATGCCTCAAGTATGTGAATGTGTAGCATGTGTTGATTGCACCATTTTGGTGGTTTGGAACCATCCAACATGTAATTTCAATCCCTTTGGCATGCTCATATGCTGGCCCTAGTTGCCTCTTTGTTGCTTTGAGGACATGTGTTGAATGCTCCATGTTTTGGTCATCGTGCATGCCTTTGAATTTAAGCCATTTAGATGCCATCTAAGTGGTCCTTTGGGCGTGATTTTGTGTGCTAAAACTCTGATTTTAGTTGCTTAAGTCTTGCCATGCTAGGTCTTGTCAAGTGTGGTTCAATGCCTCTTGACTTGCCTCAAATACTTGGACTATGTTTGCATGCTAATGTTTGCTTCATTTGAGTTGGTTTGGCACCACATTTTGGCATGATTTCAGAGCTTAACTCGCATGCTAATTGTTCATATTTGTGCCCTTTTAAATGTGTTTAAAAGTTTCCCCATTATGCTTTAAGTATTGGACCATGAGTGCTTGGATGTGTGTTTGCATTTTGGCCTCCACTTCCTTGGTTATGGCCACTGATTTTGGGCCTATTTGGAGTTGCCTAAGTCATGTTTAAGTCCCCCCCCTTTTGCTTAGTTTACATGCTCGCCTTGTATGTGTGCTTGCATACTAGCATTCTTGTTTGCATCCCATGTTGCATACTAGTTGACATGCTTAGGATTGCACATATAGACATGCATGCCTTGTCCCTTGATTTGGTGATGGGAATTGGGCCCCTTTGTTTGTTTGGTTTGCATTTCATTTGAAATTGAAGTGCACACTTGATTCTTTGGGCCATCATGCATGCAAGTGCGTGATTGGTGGTCCGAGAATCGAGGCACATTCTCCTTTGAGTCATAAACATGATAAGGAATGTGTTTGGTGCATATATAGCTTGAATAGCATTGCCATGCAAGTTTTGCCCTCTGCTGCTGTGAGTTGCAGGTTCTGCAGGAACTTATTGCCGGCCGGCAGTATTTAGTGCCGACCGGCAGTCCATAGATGGCCGATGGGTTCATTTTGTGCCGATGGCCACATCCTAGTGCCGGTGATCATTCTACTCAGCCGGTGGTGATCCCCTAGTGTCCAGAGAGGCATTCCTGAGACTTTGGCAGTTTCCAGAGGAGCAAAGCAGGGAAAACAGAGGCAGTCTTTGCATGGCAGTGCGATTCCGAGCAAGTCCCGATCACGCGCTGCATCTGACCCGCTTCCCAAGGGCCTTACTGTTTTTAATTAGATTAATTAATTTGTTTAATTAATTTAATTGGTCTGTAATTTAGTTAGCTTGCGTAGTTAATTAATTTGTATATTCTTTTGGTCCCTCCGAGCGAGGGCAAGTCTGTAATAAGTGTGGGTGAGTGTGTGTATGTCTTCCAACCCCCCACTTCTTTCTCCCTTTTACTTACCTGCTTTTGATGGTTAGTATTAGGGCACGTTTATTTTAGCATACCTTATGCAATGCATGCGTGCATCCATGCATTTGTTGACATGCATCGGGCTCGGTACATCATACAAACTGCATTGTATTTCAATTCCAAATTGAATACGTGCTATTTGTAGCATTCCACATGCCATGTTTAGGATAGCCGAGCCTGCCTAGATTACATCTTTGCATGTGTTGCATTAGACATTTCAGTATGCTTAGGTCCATGCGTGGATTACTAATGAGCTTCTGTTTTGGCTTGGAGTACTAGGTGAGTTTTTATGCTTTAGCATCCTTGCACGTGTGTGAGTGTTGCCATAATAGCATGACTACCATGAGGCTAAGTGCTTATGTGATATAATTGCTTGAATGCCTGTGGATGGAGGTCAAATTACCTAGATTGGAATAATGCATTAAAACTGTGAGTTTTTTTTTTTTTTTAGATAGGAAAAACTGTGAGTTTTAAACCCACCAGATAGTGGCAAAACTGTCTTTTCTAAAAGCCCACTTGAGGGTGGCAAAACCTGCATTTTAGCCCACTTGCGAGTAGCAAACCATTTTCAAAACAAACATGTAGTGTCTTGTTCTAATTTAGGCGATTTGGTCTATACTTGTTTGCTCTGCGCATAACATAGTAATTCTAGGCTAATAACCGGAATAAGAACACGTAATGTTTTCAAAATCGGATATCACGGTTAGTAGAGGCCGGTCTTCGGACCGGGCGAAAGGGGGTGCTCGTAGCTGACCTTCCCCGATCGTACCCAAGTTCCCGAGCCGAGGCAACTTTGGTGATGACGGACATGTGGCCTTTGGCACCGAGTCAGGGTTTCCTAAATTTCCCCATTAAAAAATATTTAGGTGGCGACTCTGTATCTGGCAAAGCAGTCCATGTTTGGCACTTCTTTTCAAAACTTGTTTTTCTCAAAACGATTTGCCAGAGTTGGACTCTTTGGTTCAGATTTAGAACCGCAACAAAAATCGAGTCCGAACTGTAGCCGAGGTCCCCCGCGGGCGCTGTTACAGTTTCTGGCGACTCCGCTGGGGATTTTTAGAGAGCTTGACTCGAACTCGTGATATCCTGTTTTGACTACATTTTTGTGTTTCTTTGCATTGCATGTGCATTGGTGTGCCTAGGACACCGTGTTGGCCATCTGCTATTCCTGATCGGTTTGCTGGAGGCTTGTCTTGTCAAGGCATGACCATAAGGCTGACCGGTTGCGGGCTCTGCCAGTATGGGAACACAAACCCCGGTTTTACCGGGGCACCCCTTTTGACCATTCGACCTAGTGCATATCGGAATCCATAGTGACCATTCCAAACTAGGACAGGTTGCTTACCCGATATAGGTTGTTTGAAACCGCTGTGTGCGTAGTGAAACCCTAGCTCCTGACAAAATAGGACAGGGAAACCCTACCCCAACATAGGGGTGTATTGGCTCTCATTCATTTGTTATGTGCTTTTGATCTGCTTGGAACGCATATATCAGTTTGCAAAGTTTGAGCATCAGGCCTAAGGGCACTAGTATCAGTATTGTTGAGAATCAGTTATGTCTGCGGGTATCAGTTCAGCTTTGAACAGTGATTCTGGGGAACAATGATCAGTAGTAGAGTACAGTTGTCCGGCTACACCCGTGTTTGATCTGCTTGGGGCTGAAATACTGCTTGTTTTCCGTTTCAGTTCAGAGATTCAGAGGGTCGATCTAGAACAGCTAGTGTCTTCTCCTTGCTGAGGCAGGACTGAGCATGACGCAGAATTTAGAAGAGATCGTGGTCATGACGGCCCCGTTGAGTCAAGGAATCACCCCGCAAGGTGAGGCTAATATTGATCTGCCACATCCACCTAGGTCGCCTGCCGCACACCCAATTTGGACCCCTCAACTATATCAGGCTCGTGAGCCTACTACATTTGAACTAATAGGAATGATAGGTGATCTTCAAAGATCCGTGGCGGATCTCGCATATGGAATGTCTGTTTCGCCACCAGCCGCACCATATACCGGAGGCTTTATACCCCAGGAGCCCCCCGCTACTGGGACGAATTGTAATTGAACTCAGCCAACCGGAGATGACCTCCAGCTATGGCAACGACGCAGCAAACCAAACTCTAGATCAGGCTGAGGCCAGAGACAAAGGCAAGATGAAGACAGATGCCGACCCTATCGAACAACTGCTGTGGGCAGTCGAGGCTCTAAAAGCCGGGGGGGATGAACAAGCGACAGATATCCGCAGTTATGTCAAAAGCTGTGCAGGACGCTTTCCCCACTCCGCCTGAGGGCAGTTCCAGTCAATCAGAGAATCGGGATAGGCCCCGGTATGCCAAAACAGTTCTTCCCGCTCCCAACCTTGCATCCAGAAAGGATCAGAAATCCAAGGCCGCACCAGCCGATCCGTTCGCTAGTGCATCTAGCAAGAGTGCTCAGGCTCCAAAGTACCTGCCCCGAGGGCACAGAGTCTTCCATCCTCTCTACATGCCTTTGTCTAGGGCACTTTTGATTTTGACCAAAAAGGGGCATCTTAAACCCTTGGAGCCCCGACCCCTACCGAAGAATCTCCCTGCCACACATGATGCTGCTCTGTACTGTGCGTACCACCAGCAGACCGGCCATGCCACTGATAATTGCTTCCGCCTCCGTCATGAGGTATAGGATTTGATTGACAATGAGGTTATCCTCCCACCTACCTCAGCGAAGTCCGTCACCACCCAGTTGTTGGATTTTGAGGACACAGATACCGCGAGTATGTAATCGGAAGGTGAACCGCCTGCGGGTAGTTTCTGGTACATTTTTAGATGTGGCGTTTGGCACGCATTTTTGAGCATCTGCCAATGCTAGTTTTGTAAATTCTGACTTGGGTGTCGAGTCAGTCTTTGTTTTGTTCTGAGTCTGTCTCTTTGTATTGAGTCAGTCTTTTTGCTTACAGGGTCTGTCTTGTTGTAATGAGTCAGTCCCTCTTGTATAGTATACCAGGTGATTTCGGGGTTGTTGCCTCAAACACCGTTTTGTCTTATAAACAGTTGTTTTTGCTTTTTGAGTCTGTTTCTGCCGAGGAGCTAGTTATACCAACAAATCTGAATGAAACAGCTGTGGCTATCATGTTCCGTACTTGTTGCTATTTGAGTCAGCCATGCCAGAGGATGTGAATGGAACGACAGTGTATACCGCCCACTCTTTTGTGCTTTGAACATCGTTGTAACGATCTAAGCTTTTCATAAAAACCCTTTTCAAACACTGCGGTGATAAAAACGAAGAGGAAGGAATTCCTCGGGTTTTGCAAAATTTTGATCATTTTGAGAGAAGGAAAGTCATGTTAAGCTTTTAATGAATGAAATCATGCTTGTTGGCGTGAGTACTGAGAAGGACCCTAGCTCGATCCAGACTGGTTCCACACTACCTTCTGCGCGAGCGATTTGTCACTTTCTTAAAAACTTTCAAAACAAAATGTTTTGCGCAACCTTGCGAAGACGTGTATGGAATCGCTCTTGCGATTGTGCAACCCAGGATCTCTCTCAGCCTCGAGATTCAATTATATGTTGCAAACCGGAATCCGTTCAAAACATTCAGTGCCATGAAAGGCCCGTGTGGCCCATTTTGAGGCAACCCTCGAGCAAGAGGCACCAAAGTCAAATCAAGAAGATCCGATCTCACCAGGCAGGGTTCATTAAGCAACCGTGATGGATTCTTCTGCAAACCAACACAACAGTCACTCTCCTGGATACAGAGAGGCTTCAAACTCAAAACCATTTGGCATGGGCTTGCTACACTTTTACCCTTTGAGAGGCTCGCTGGGCCGAAAACTCGGAAGGGCGACCCAGGCAAAAGTTAGAGCGAAGAAAATAATACAAAAAATACAAAAAAGAAGAAAAAGAAGCAAAAAAAAATAATAAACACAAAAAGAGAAAGAAAAATACAAAAAAAAAAGAAAGCAAAAAAAGAAAAAAGAAAGCAAGAAAAAGAAAAGAAAAAGAAGCTCGCAAGGTCGAAAACCTGCAACAGGCGCCTTGGCAAAAGTTAGAGCCTAAACAGTGAAGGTTAAAATACCCGAGTGTACTTTAACCGGAACTACGTAAGGCTTGATTCCCATGTTTGGGATATGTAGGCAACTTCATCTTGTAGTCCAGCCCCCAACGCTTCCATAGCGTCTCAGTCCATGTCATGGTTTTGATCACTTTTGCCTCCTCCGAATCCAATGTCTCGATTGCAGCAACCTGGAACTGCGCAAGTCAACTTCCTCTTTAAGCCCAACCATCAACACCTTCCAGGTGATTGTGTCCATATATTGATTCAGACCGTCCTCGTCTCCTCTGCGTCCGAGGGTCCAATCGTCATCAACAAGGACTGGCTTACAGCATGCCGCGGCATCACCATCCAAACAAGGGGCAACTTTTCGTTGCCACACAGCGCCGTAAGTTGCCTTGAGCTGCCATCCAAACCAGGGGCAACTTTCCGTTGCCTTCCCCCCTTTAAGCAAGGGGCAATTTTCCATTGCCTCCGATCCGAGGTTGCGCATCTCGAGGGTAAGTTCCGTGCTCGTTGAGTATCGACTGTTTGCAAAAATAGTTTTTGAAAATTTTTACTAAAGTTGATTATTTTCTCGAAAACTATTCCATTTTCCAAAACCAGACCATTTTCTTGGACCCGAAAAGGAGAATTTTCAGTACTCACAGCCTGACTTGCATGATTTTCAAATCAAAAATCGAACAAATATGCCGATCCGACTCTCACTTTTGGTCAAAATTGTTCTAAGAAGAAAACAAAAATGGTCATAATAACGAACTAGGGGCACAGTTGAGTCGGGTGTTCCGTCTTCCCCCTCGTCGTCAACATACTTGCCCGGGAGGCACCCTATCTACCAGAAGCAGTGGCTGCAAGCTAGCTGTATCGGACGTGAACCCGCAACCTCTCGTTTACCCATCGACCGCTCTGGGGAGGGACGAAAAATGAGAGAATAAAGAATAGAGAGGAGTAAGTTGAGCGAAAAAGTGAGAAAAGGATTTTTGAGAGAAAAACCGAGCCTGAGGGCCGAGTGATGTGAGTATCACAAATCAGAAAGGATGGGAATAATACCCGGAGGAACTGGCTTCTCGAGATCTGAGGTCTTTTTGTAAACATGTCTGTGTGTCGTGTCTTTTGATTTGTCGACCTTAATTTTGGCTTTGAGTCCTTTTTTTAAGCGTGTCTTATTATGTCAGGTCGTGTGCCTTTATGTCTCGTCGTGTTCTGTGGTAGGCTCGATACCCCGGTTGAAAACCCTCCATTTTCCAAAATTAATCGCTTGTGCTCAGAATGTTGTGCCATTCTCTACATTTATGCGAGGCAGGAGAAGAAAAAGGAAAATTTGGGGCATCCAAGTGTGTTTCGACTTCAACCGTTTCAGTTTTCGTAGTCCATCTTGTCAGATTGGGCTGTTTGTTCAGGGTTTGCTGTGGGCAGAATGAACCGAGCGCTGTGTTATGGGTTGTATGCAGATCAATCCCCAGTAGAGTATGGGCTGTGTATTCAGTTCGAGCAGTGATTTGTATGAGTTGTTTTGCTGTTAATTGGTTGGTTATCTGATTATTACGGTACAATTGTTCAATTTTCAGACAACAGATCATTATCATTTACATTTGAGGTGTAATATGATGCAATGCAGTGCAAAGTATGAAATGCGCAAATATATACAGATATGTACAAATGTAACACTTTTTTAGACAAAAAGTTTGTTTCATTTCATAATCTTTTTCAAGTACATAGTTTTGGAAACAAAAATCTGCCTGCGGCAGTACAAGGTAATCTAACTACAAAAGAGAAAAAGTACAAAAAGAAGGAAAAGCAGGAAAAAAAAAATCTGTAGCAGCATCGATGGTCTCGCGCCTAAGGATCTGTCCTCGCCCTCTTCCTGGGTAGAAGCCCAGGAGCATCATCAGAAGCGTCGCCGTCTGAGCCTGAGCCTGAGCCCGAGCTGTCCCCGGTCTCCTCCTCCGACGCCTCCGTCTCCACCTCCGTCTCCGCCTCAGACTCATCATCTGGAACTGGAGCCTGCGAGCTGCTCCCGACGTAAGTGCGCCCCCCTCTGGTACGGGGATATATCCTGCCATCCCGAGTAAAAATAGGAGGTCCAGCTGGAGCGCCACCCACCGGAGGAATCTGGAAGGGAGGCTGAAAAAGCATGAAAAGCAAATGCATTAGTATATATGGAGCAGTTTATCAGGGCAGAATGCAGTGTATGAGTACAGTGTATGGATGTGATGAGCAGTTTATCAATGCAGAATGCAGTGTATGAGTACAGTTTGTGAATGCCGTGAGCAGTTTATCAATGCAGAATGCAGTGTATGAGTACAGTCTGGATGCCGTGAGCAGTGAATCAGTGCAGAATGCAGTGTATGAGTACAGAGTTTGTGAATGTCGTGAGCAGTTTATCAGTGCAGAATGCAGTGTATGAGTACAGTTTGTGGATGCCGTGAGTAGTGAATCAGTGCAGAATGTAGTGTATGAATACAGTGTATGGATGCCATGAACAGTTTATCAGTGTAGTGCCGTGCATCAGATTATGCGAAGTAGTTTGTGTATGGTTTGAGGCTATGATCAGAAAGAACATACCGGAATGCCGTAAAGGGCCAGGAGGTCGAAGGTCCGCTGCAGCATCCCCGTCATTGAGGCATTCATCTCTAGTAACTGCCGGGTGTACCCAGAGGACGCCTGTAAAAGAATCAGATGCATCAGTATTCTGTGGAATATCAAATAAACTGAAATGAAATAACTGTGCAAAAATGCAGTAATACATACCGGAGGCAAGTCGGGGACACCAACAAACTCGTGATCAGCCAGCGGAGGGATGAAGGGGATCTGATAGGTCGCCCCGCCCTGCCCCCTGAAAGTCAATGAAGTGGGCAGAGCAGGCCAATCGGCCCCTCGTCCTCTCTGAACTCCACCCCGGCCGCGGACTCGAGCCCTCCTCGGCGCTCCTCCTCCTACTCCTGCTCCGGCCGCTGGCGCCGCAGGTCTCTCTCTCACAGCTCGGCGGCCACCGCTCAGAGGCCGCATGAGGAAGGTCCGGACGTACTCCGAGTAATCGCCCTCGCCTCTGAAGTCGTCTGCCTCCCAGCCGATGGTGTAGTCCGCCATCTGCTCGGCGGTGAAACGCTCGGTATCCCTCATGTGCTTAGGAGGGTTCACCGGGACTGTCTGCTCAGGTAAGCCCAGGGTCTGACGCAAGAAGCGCTCGCCCAGGTACCAAGCCCGACAGACCGGGCCCTCCAGCAGAATCCGGTAACGCGAGGTCTCAACGGCACCGGCAAACCGATCCCGCATCATTGCTGGCAAAGGAGCCCAAGGCTGCCAGGTGATCTGAAATTGAAATACAGTTTGTTACCTACTGATATTGCAAATATACAGTGGAAAAGTGAAACTTAAATGAACTGCAAGTAACACATACCTCTGCGGGGGTGATGGTGTTGAAGTAGCGGTGAAAAAAGCTGAATGTCTCCCGCGGCCTCCTGGTGCATCGCCCGTCAAAGCGACGTGAAAACGAGACGACTAGAGGAGTCTCCGCCTCCAGTACGGGAGCGAGCCTAGGGAAGTAGGCATAAACCCACAACTGCAAGGTAAATACCGGTGCATTTATCAGATAAAGCAGAATACAGAATAAAGCAGAAATAACAGAGCCGTGTGTTGTACAGTGTATTGTGCAGAGTGTACAGTGTGAGCAGTGTACAGTCAGTGTAAAGCAGAGTATGTGTGTGCCGTGTGTACAGTATACAGTAAGCATAAAGCAGACTACAGTGTGCGCAGTGTACAGAGTACAGAAAGTACAGAATAGAAATGAAAAGCAGAGAAGGAAATGTACCTCCCAAACACGCCAGTAGCCCCCGAGCAACTGTCCGCTGCCGCGGGAGGCTGAGCTCATGTACCCGTAGAGAGTGGCCAGAGCGGCGCCACCCCAGTCATAACGCAAGATGTCCCTGACATCCACCAGTGCGCTGAGAAGGCAGAGAGGCACGGTGTTCGCCCCGGTCGGCGAAGATGGTCGTCCCAAACAGGAACATGAGGAAGCCGCGTGCATATCTCTCTGCGGCCTCCTGAGTCATCGGAGCTGCATCAACGAGGAGGGGCTGGACCCGGAACTGCACCTCGAACTAGGAGTACCGGACAAAGCCGGGACGCGCAAGAGGCGGTGCCGCGCCAAGTAAGTAGACCTGAGCTGCGGTCCACTCATCCATAGCAATATCAAAGGGGATCGGATCACCCCCTACCCTGATGCCGGTGAGCATCGAGAAATCGTAAGGGGTCATCGTCATGTCCCCGGTCGCAGATAAGTGAAATGAATCGGTGGTGTCCCACCACCTCTCCACTAGAGCGGCGAGAAGAGGTCTGCATGTCGTGAGCCTAGAGAGTCCCCTGCAGAAGGCGCCGAACCCGGCCTGGTCCACAATGTGGCGAACTGCGTCGGGAAGCTCGGCGTACCACTCGCGAGCGACCGTGTTCCCATACCCGCGGATGGTATAGGAGTCTCCCTGTTTTCAAACACATAATTGCAAAGCAGTAGGAAATGTATAGTTTTGAAGAAACAGTTAAAATCAGTGCAAATGTGGCACGCGTGCAAGTTTTTCAGATTCAAACAGATACCGGGTGCCGGTGTGTTTACAGTGAAATACAACATATGATGCGTCAGTGTATTTGAGTGGTTCAGCGCAAATGTGGCATGCGTGCAAGTTTTTCAGATTCAAACAGATACCGGGTGCCGGTGTGTTTACAGTGAAATACAACATATGATGCGTCAGTGTGTTTGAGTGGTTCAGTGCAAATGTGGCATACGTGCAAGTTTTTCAGATTCAAACAGGTATCGGGTGTCGGTGTTTGCAGTGAAATACGGTGTGTGCCGTGGTTTGATTGGTTCAAGGCTAGTGCAGTGTGTGCGCATGTGAGTCTTAAACAGATATCAGTTGCTAGTGTGTTTGAGATCGACTACAATACATAGTGTATCAGAATATCTGAGCTAAAGTAGTTAAAGAGTCTAATCAGCTATGGCAGTTGACAGTTAAAAGGTTCTACATTGCAGAAATTAAAGCAGAGAAAGAAAGTTACCTCGGAAGCGCCGGAGGATAGGTGAGAGGTAGGCTCACGAAGCAGCAGCTCGGGGTCCAACGCCATGTCGAAGCTCCTGAACTGGCGTAATCCGTCGGGTGGTAGAACGTGAATCGCCGGCCGGTAGGTCGCCGGGTTGAACGGGCGCTCGCTCAACGGGAGGAGCTCGACCTCGGGATCCATCTCGTGATCCGAGGGAGTCCCACCGCGTGGAATGCCGTCCGCCATGTCGAGGATGATGAGAAAATGGCCGGAAGATGAAAAATCGGGTCAAAATACGAAGAGTCAACTAAAAAGTCAACCCCCGGGAGGGTGGAAAATGGCCGGAAAGGTTGGGATGTGGAAAGGCACGGAAATGAAGAGCAAATCGAGGGGAACAAGTCCCAAAAGGCAGAAATGGCAAAGGATGTGCCGAAATGAAATTTCAATCGGTCGAAAATGTTCGAAACGCAAGGGTGAACGCGAATCGAACGACGAAATCGAGCCTAAAACGCGAGGAAATGCGGGAATCGAAGGCCGAAAATACTCTAGAGAGAAGGAGGAGGAATTTTCGAGCAGGAAGAAGTGAAAAGAATAGGGCTGGAAGCCCTATTTTAAAACACCCGCAGCGAAATACCAAAACTGCCCCGACACAGGAATTTTGTGTCGGTCAGCCACACACTTTGCCGGTCGGCACAATAGTTTGCCGATGGATTTGTTTTAGTGCCGATGGACTGCCGGTGATGTTCCTTGACTGCCGGTGGGCATCTGGTGCCCTTCTTCAGTGGTTTCCAAGCCTCCTACACCTTTGTTTGGGTTAAAAGTGTGGTTCAGGGCCTTTGTTGTTCAAAACAGTGCAAAACGGCGCGTTTCCGATGCTCGACCGGCCTCCATTTTGACCTCGGACCGTGTCTTCTGTGCACGGCATTCAAATTCCTGCAAAGGTGTATCCTTTTGTATCCTTTTGGCTTTTACAAGGTTCAAAAGTTGCCCTGTGTGCGTTGCATACATTCATCACACTGATCGGTGCGTTGCATTGCGCCGTCATGCATTATCATGCATTTTATTACCAGCATTGTCATGCGTTTCAATACATATGTCGCCTCGTGCATCATTCGCATTGTCGTGCACCTTTCAATCTGCATTGTTTTGCATATTCCTTCGAGGCATGTGTGTCTCAATTCCTTTGAGGCATGTGTGTCTCAATTCCCTTGTGGCATGTGTGTCACAATTGCATTTCATTTTATATCCCTTGTGGCATGTGTGTCACAATTCCCTTGTGGCATGTGTGTCACAATTGCATTTCATTTTATATCCCTTGTGGCATGTGTGTCACAATTGCATCTCATTTTATATTCCTTGTGGCATGTGTGTCACAATTGCATCATTTTACATTTCGTGTGGCATGCGTGTCACACTTGCATTTTGCATCCTTTGAGGCACGCGTACCTCATTGGCAGCATTTTGCATCCTTTGAGGCACGCGTACCTTATTGGCAGCATCTTGCATTCCTTTGAGGCACGCGTACCTCCTTGGCAGCATCTTGCGTTCCTTTGAGGCACGCGTAGCTCCTTGGCAGCATTTTGCATCCTTTGAGGCACGCGTACCTCATTGGCATCATTTTACATTCCGTGTGGCATGTGTGTCACACTTACATCATTTTGCATTCTTATGAGGCATGCGTGTCTCATTTGTCTCATTTGCTTCATTTGCATCATTTACATCATTTTACATTCCGTGTGGCATGCGTGTAACACTTGCATCGTGCCTCATTTTCATCGGCACGTCTGCCCCATTTTCATTGGCACGTGTGCCTCATCATTCTCGTTGGCACGCGTGCCTCACCATTTTCATCAGCATGCGTGCCTCACCATTTTTATCGGCACGCGTGCCTCACCATTTTCATCGGCACGCGTGCCTCACCATTTTCATTGGCACGTGTGCCTCATTTTCATCGGCACGTGTGCCCCATTCCCATCGGCACGTGTGCCTCATCTTTTTCATTGGCACGTGTGCCTCCTCATTCTCATTGGCACGTGTGCCTCATTTTCATTGGCACGTGTGCCCCATTTTCATTGGCACGTCTGCCCCATTTTCATTGGCACGTGTGCCTCATCATTCTCGTTGGCACGCGTGCCTCACCATTTTCATTGGCACGTGTGCCCCATTTTCATTGGCACGTGTGCCTCACCATTTTCATCGGTACGCGTGCCTCACCATTTTCATTGGCACGTGTGCCTCCTCATTTTTATCGGCACGTGTGCCCCATTCTCATCGGCACATGTGCCTCATCTTTTTCATTGGCACGTGTGCCTCCTCATTCTCATTGGCACGTGTGCCTCACCATTCTCATCGGCACGTGTGCCTCATCATTCTCATCGGCACGTGTGCCTCATCCTCGTTGGCACGTGTGCCTCATTTCCATCGGCATGCGTGTCACATTTCCATTGGCATGCGTGCCTCATTTGCATTGTCTCACGTTCCTTTTTTATACACATTGCGTGCACGTGTGCATTGCTTTACTGATATGTGTTCAAGTTCCTTTTTTATACACATTGCGTGCACGTGTGCATTGCTTTACTGATATGTGTTCAAGTTCCTTGTTATACACATTGCGTGTACGTGTGCATTGCTTTACTGATATGTGTTCAAGTTCCTTTTTATGCACATTGCGTGCACGTGTGCATTGCTTTACTGATATGTGTTCAAGTTCCTTTGTATACACATTGCGTGCACGTGTGCATTGCTTTACTGATATGTGTTCAAGTTCCTTTTTTATACACATTGCGTGCACGTGTGCATTGCTTTACTGATATGTGTTCAAGTTCCTTTTTATACACATTGCGTGCACGTGTGCATTGCTTTACTGATATGTGTTCAAGTTCCTTTTTATACACATTGCGTGCACGTGTGCATTACTTTACTTATATTTGTTCAAGTTCCTTTTTAT
The DNA here is from genome assembly GCA_036172215.1 of Camellia granthamiana. Taxonomy (NCBI): domain Eukaryota; kingdom Viridiplantae; phylum Streptophyta; class Magnoliopsida; order Ericales; family Theaceae; genus Camellia; species Camellia granthamiana. The sequence goes on from CM069907.1 coordinate 116,523,532, forward strand.
ACACATTGCGTGCACGTGTGCATTGCTTTACTGATGTGTGTTCAAGTTCCTTTTTTATACACATTGCGTGCACGTGTGCATTGCTTTACTGATATGTGTTCAAGTTCCTTTTTTATACACATTGCGTGCACGTGTGCATTTCTTTACTTATATGTGTTCAAGTTCATTTTTATACACATTGCGTGCACGTGTGCATTGCTTTACTGATATGTGTTCAAGTTCCTTTTTTATACACATTGCGTGCACGTGTGCATTGCTTTACTGATATGTGTTCAAGTTCCTTTTTTATACACATTACGTGCACGTGTGCATTGCTTTACTGATATGTGTTCAAGTTCCTTTTTTATACACATTGCGTGCACGTGTGCATTGCTTTACTTATATGTGTTCAAGTTCCTTTTTATACACATTGCGTGCACGTGTGCATTGCTTTACTTATATGTGTTCAAGTTCCTTTTTATACACATTGCGTGCACGTGTGCATTGCTTTACTGATATGTGTTCAAGTTCCTTTTTTATAGACATTGCGTGCACGTGTGCATTGCTTTACTTATATGTGTTCAAGTTCCTTTTTATACACATTGCGTGCACGTGTGCATTGCTTTACTGATATGTGTTCAAGTTCCTTTTTATACACATTGCGTGCACGTGTGCATTGTTTTTCTGATATGTGTTCAAGTTCCTTTTTTATATACATTGCGTGCACGTGTGCATTGCTTTACTGATATGTGTTCAAGTTCCTTTTTATACACATTGCGTGCACGTGTGCATTGCTTTACTTATATGTGTTCAAGTTCCTTTATATACACATTGCGTGCATGCTTGCATTGCTTTACTCACATGTGTTCAATCCTACCATTTCTCTATACACACTGCGTGCGTTGTCGCACACTTTCATTTGCATTGTCATGCATGTTGCTAACAATATTGTACCTGTTAAGTCTGCTTTCTTTGCAGGCACGATATTGTATGTACGGTTCATTCGAGGCCGGTGCAACCGAACGAGCCGCGCAGGTATTGTATCTCCCGAGTGAGACGTATTGAGAATTGCATAATTCGCTTACATCCTTTCTGCATTGTAGTGTAGTCTGGTGTATGCTAGCTTATAACTGTTGCATGTGTGCTTCATTATAGCTTTCTTTGCATGATCATAAGTTATGCTCGGCTTCTTGCATTGTGTTGCATTTTGCCCCTGCCTTCGGGCGCATACCTTGTTTGTCTTGCATGTTTGTCCAAGTCTTCGGCCTTGTCAAAAATGGGTCGTCTCTGGGCTTTGACATTCACTCCCGTCATTGTGATGACTTTCAAGTTCTGTCAAAGAGGGGCAACTGTAGACACCCCATTTTTGACCGTCCTCAAGACTTGGATGTCACCGCTTGAACACTCGGTGATTATCCATGTTTGTGTTCGTTTGGAGTTCCTGGAGTTCTCGGCAACGCGCCTTGTCTCAGGATCTCCGAACTCGACTGTTTTGTGTCTAGTTTTGCACCAAACACTTGTGTTTTGCCTTGGAGGGGCAGGGAATGCCTTTTGAGGCATCCCCACACACCACCGGCACTAGCTAAAGGCCACCGGCTGGTTTTTGTTGCCACCGGCAATGTACACTGCCGGTCGGCACTCTTTGTTGCCGGTCGGCAATCATTTTTGTCAAAATAACATTTTTGCCCAGCCGACTACTGTTCAGCTACTTTTGGAGATATTTTCAGACAGTTGTATGGCTTTGGCTTCCCCTCCATACACGTGTATGGAGGGATGCACTTCTTGTTTGCTTAGTGACTAAGCTTATAAGATTGCCTCCTCTATAAGAGGAGGCCTTCCCCCTTGGCTTTAGGGTTGGCTTTTTGGAGAGAAAACAACTCAGAGGGAGCTCTAGTTTTAGGTTTAGGTTTGATACATATCCTATATCTATATTTCTCCCTTGTTTGTGTGACTAGGTGTTTGTGTCTTACTATTGCACATCAACACCTAGTGTTTCACCTTTCCTTGGCTACTGAGGTTCCAAGAGGTTGTTCTTGGTGTTCTTGGCTAGATTTGAGCCCAAGGAAGCAACAACATCAACACTTGTGAAGGTGGTCAACAAGGGTGAGAAACTTGCCTTTTATTCCCCATTTTTGCATCCTATTTTTACCTATCTTAAAGATGTTTTTGTGTTTGGTGTATAACATAAAAGAGTTCTGTTTTTAGGCCCTCTTGATAGTTTATTAAGAGTGTTTTGTGCTTTGGGGAAGTTTGACCCCTCTTAGGCCTTGTAAGGCCCTTGTTTTGTGCTATTTTGTGCAAGTTTCGAGACTTTGGTGTTTGGGCCTTTTCACCACTGAAATCTTGAGGGATTTCAGTGGTGGAGATGGTGCCTTGAAGTCTCCAAAAGGGGAGGGCCACCCCCTCTCCTTGTTGTCCTTGAAAGGGACCATTTTTGGTCTCTTAAGGAGCCTTATGTTTGAGTGTGTGTTGAGCATGCCATGGTTGTATTTTATGCTTATATTTCCATGTTATAACTTTGTATTAAGTTGGTTTTGGTACTCCATGCATGTTTAGTATAGTTGCCATGTAATGCCTCCTTGATCCCTTAACATGCCTTAGGTTGTTAGCCTTTGTTCGAGCATGTTTTAGGCTTAGCATTGTGAATGTTTTGTGCTTATTTTGCCATGCTTTAGGTCTGTCCATAGTTGTTTGGATCGATTTTGGCATGCTTAGTATAGCTCCTTTGCATTTGTGGCTTGTCGGGCTTGTATGCCTCAAGTATGTGAATGTGTAGCATGTGTTGATTGCACCATTTTGGTGGTTTGGAACCATCCAAAATGTAATTTCAGTCCCTTTGGCATGCTCATATGCTGGCCCTAGTTGCCTCTTTGTTGCTTTGAGGACATGTGTTGAATGCTCCATGTTTTGGTCATCGTGCATGCCTTTGAATTTAAGCCATTTAGATGCCATCTAAGTGGTCCTTTGGGCCTGATTTTGTGTGCTAAAACTCTGATTTTAGTTGCTTAAGTCTTTCCATGCTAGGTCTTGTCAAGTGTAGTTCAATGCCTCTTGACTTGCCTCAAATACTTGGACTATGTTTGCATGCTAATGTTTGCTTCATTTGAATTGGTTTGGCACCACATTTTGGCATGATTTCAGAGCTTAACTCGGATGCTAATTGTTCATATTTGTGCCCTTTTAAATGTGTTTAAAAGTTGCCCCATTATGCTTTAAGTATTGGACCATGAGTGCTTGCATGTGTGTTTGCATTTTGGCCTCCACTTCCTTGGTTATGGCCACTGATTTTGGGCCTATTTGGAGTTACCTAAGTCATGTTTAAGTCCCCCCCCTTTTGCTTAGTTTACATGCTCGCCTTGTATGTGTGCTTGCATACTAGCATTCTTGTTTGCATCCCATGTTGCATACTAGTTGACATGCTTAGGATTGCACATATAGACATGCATGCCTTGTCCCTTGATTTGGTGATGGGAATTGGGCCCCTTTGTTTGTTTGGTTTGCATTTCATTTGAAATTGAAGTGCACACTTGATTCTTTGGGCCATCATGCATGCAAGTGCGTGATTGGTGGTCCGAGAATCGAGGCACATTCTCCTTTGAGTCATAAACATGATAAGGAATGTGTTTGGTGCATATATAGCTTGAATAGCATTGCCATGCAAGTTTTGCCCTCTACTGCTGTGAGTTGCAGGTTCTGCAGGAACTTATTGCCGGCCGGCAGTATTTAGTGCCGACCGGCAGTCCATAGATGGCTGATGGGTTCATTTTGTGCCGATGGCCACATCCTAGTGCCGGTGATCATTCTACTCAGCCGGTGGTGATCCCCCAGTGTCCAGAGAGGCATTCCTGAGACTTTGGCAGTTTCCAGAGGAGCAAAGCAGGGAAAACAGAGGCAGTCTTTGCATGGCAGTGCGATTCCGAGCAAGTCCCGATCACGCGCTGCATCTGACCCGCTTCCCAAGGGCCTTACTGTTTTTAATTAGATTAATTAATTTAATTGGTCTGTAATTTAGTTAGCTTGCGTAGTTAATTAATTTGTATATTCTTTTGGTCCCTCCGAGCGAGGGCAAGTCTGTAATAAGTGTGGGTGAGTGTGTGTATGTCTTCCAACCCCCACTTCTTTCTCCCTTTTACTTACCTGCTTTTGATGGTTAGTATTAGGGCACGTTTATTTTAGCATACCTTATGCAATGCATGCGTGCATCCATGCATTTGTTGACATGCATCAGGCTCGGTACATCATACAAACTGCATTGTATTTCAATTCCAAATTGAATACGTGCTATTTGTAGCATTCCACATGCCATGTTTAGGATAGCCGAGCCTGCCTAGATTACATCTTTGCATGTGTTGCATTAGACATTTCAGTATGCTTCGGTCCATGCATGGATTTCTAATGAGCTTCTGTTTTGGCTTGGAGTACTAGGTGAGTTTTTATGCTTTAGCATCCTTGCACGTGTGTGAGTGTTGCCATAATAGCATGACTACCATGAGGCTAAGTGCTTATGTGATATAACTGCTTGAATGCCTGTGGATGGAGGTCAAATTACCTAGATTGGAATAATGCATTAAAACTGTGAGTTTTAAACCCACCAGATAGTGGCAAAACTGTCTTTTCTAAAAGCCCACTTGAGGGTGGCAAAACCTGCATTTTAGCCCACTTGCGAGTAGCAAACCATTTTCAAAACAAACATGTAGTGTCTTGTTCCAATTTAGGCGATTTGGTCTATACTTGTTTGCTGTGCGCATAACATAGTAATTCTAGGCTAATAACCGGAATAAGAACACGTAATGTTTTCAAAATCGGATCTCACGGTTAGTAGAGGCCGGTCTTCGGACCGGGCGAAAGGGGGTGCTCGTAGCTGACCTTCCCCGATCGTACCCAAGTTCCCGAGCCGAGGCAACTTTGGTGATGACGGACACGTGGCCTTTGGCACCGAGTCAGGGTTTCCTAAATTTCCCCATTAAAAAATATTTAGGTGGCGACTCTGTATCTGGCAAAGCAGTCCATGTTTGGCACTTCTTTTCAAAACCTGTTTTTCTCAAAACGATTTGCCAGAGTTGGACTCTTTGGTTCAGATTTAGAACCGCAACAAAAATCGAGTCCGAACTGTAGCCGAGGTCCCCCGCGGGCGCTGTTACAAGGGCTTACACAAAGAATATGGAAGAATATAGAGAAATGAGGTATGGAGAGTTTGGGTATGCGCGGTACGGTTCAGACGGTTTGAGAGTAAAATTATAAACCAAATGGAAGATTGGCAAATAATGAAATCCCAATTTAGGCTGTTTGGAACAAATTAGCGGATTGAAGAATATTCTTAACCAATTATCAAGTATTTACATAATATATAAAACTAATCTACATAATATTTATCATATATAACACAAACTAATTTTACATAATATTTTTCATATATATAACTATTCATTTGTAACAAATTTTACATATTAAATCTTTCTCACACTCATTTTTACTTTGATATTTTATTAGAGATTAAAAATATATATGTATTAACTGTACTAGACTAGAGTGGTTTTGAAGGTGGCTTATAAATTTTAAAGTTTAATCCACAGTTAATGGATAGAATAGTTTGGATTGGTCCAGATCAGTGTGATTTTAGCGAATTGGGCAGTATTTTAGCCCTAATGGAGAGCTCATCCCCATGTTGTGGGCATTTGATCCTCAACTTATTTGTAGGGCTGTATACAATATCACCCAATTTGGTAAAACCGCATAATTCGCTACGATTCGCTACTAACTGCAGATTGATTTGATCTGCGATTTAAAATTTATAATCTGCTTTTGAAAGGGCATTGTCCCGTCATAGTTAATACATAGATATATTTTGTTCCAATGAAATATTAAAGAAAAAAATAAAGATGGGAGAGATTTCAAAATTGAGCCAACTTTTTATAAAATTAAAATTTTTATTTTTTGTATTTTTTTGTTTTTAGTAAAAAATTATAATATTTTAAAAGATTTTTTTGAAAACTTTTTAGCTGCATCTAAGTTAGAAACGCTTATAAATTGGGAGATTTATTAAGAAATCCTTTTTCAAATACTTGTATCGCAATTAATTCATAACATATTCTTGTATCCTAATAAGTCCTATTATTTGGACGTTTGATCTACCAAATCCTAATTCTCATATTTAAGGTATTTTATGGACAATTTTACCATTACAAATATATATTTTTTCGAATGTTTCGCAACTTGGTGATGTGAACATTCATATTTTACAATGTAAATGTTCACATTGAATGTTTACATTACGGAATATTCACACTGTCAATGTGAATATTATTATTAAAGGTATTTTGGTAAGTATGTTACCCATAGAACTTATTAGAATTTAAGAAAATAATTTGGACTAAGTGAGAACATAAGTATGTGAAAAGAGATTTATGAATAAGTGCCCCTTAAAAATTATAATGTTTATGAAAAAAAAATCTTTAGAAAATTCATTAAATACAAAAAAAAAATGTGGAAAAAAACTTTAAAAAATTCAATAAGTACAAAAAATACAAAAAAAAGAGAGTATAATTTCGTATTGAATTTTTTAAATAGTTTTACACAAATATATTTTTCTTTTACTTTTATGTGCATCTAGAATGTAAAAATTTTATTTGAAATATTAAAAAAAAATTTCACTAAAAATAAAAATATATATAGTTAATATATATATATTTTTACTTTCAATGAAATATCAAAATAAAAATAAATGTGAGAGATTTGAAAATTGAGCCCACTTTTTTTAAAAAAAATGAATTTTTAATTTTTAGTAAAAAATTATAATAGTTTAAGATTTTTAAAATTTTTTTTTGATGCACCTAACCTAGATACACATAAAAATTATAATATCTATGGATTTTTTTTAAAAAAAAAAGATTCAAAAAAATACAAAAAGAAGAGAGTTTTTTTTTTTGGGTAGATTTATTTATAAATCTCACTTGGTACACTTATAACCCAATAAGTTCATATAGTTTTCTAATGTTCCATCAAGTCTCATATATTCAAACTTATATTTCAATATGTCTTTTTTCCCATATTAGAATTGTTATGTGGATTATTATACCTTGATAGACTTTTATTGTAATGTATAAATTATGCCATATATCTAGGAGAGAGAATATTAATTATTAGATATATTTTATTTGTGATATATATAAAACATTATATATAGAATATGGAAGATTATTATTCTTAGTATTTTCTTTGTCTCAATGTGAGCGATTCACTTAATTAAGGATCTTCTTTCACCATTATTTTGCATTAAGGTCCTGCCATAGAAGAACATTTAGAAAAGAAGGTTAGTTGTAGAGTGATAATAGAGATGATGATGGACTCGCAACAAGGATGATGATAAATAGGCGATGACCAATTATTTTTTTGCCAATGTTACACATAAATTGTTGTCTTTATGTCGATTTGTGTAGCAACTAGTATTGTCAAGCCCTCAAAATATTACAAGAAACCCACATTATTGACATACATAGACATAAGTAAACCAAACTTAATTCCATTCATCAGAGTATTCCTTACAAATGTATTACATGTTGACAACAAAAGTAAATACCCAACGGGCTTACAACTTTCCAAGCCAACACTTGGTTACACAAAAAGGAGAGTACTAACTCAAAGCACATTAAGCCCTTGGCTTGAGTTTTACATGTAATACCAAAATAAAAAAAATAATAATAATTCAAGAGTCTTCAACTCCCGAAAACCATCCAAGCTATGTCCTTGGAGGTGGCATGTCACCTGAACCTGAAAATGATGTCCCATATAGGGTGAGCCACAGCCCAGTAGAGATATACTAAACCAAATATGAGCAATGACTAAAACAATAGCATTAGATAGATGGTTAACACTTATAAACCAAATTATATCACAATACTGTTCCATGACAATCATGTCCATGTTATATTCCATTTTCCTTTACTTATCCAAATCATTTCATAAACATGGCTCAGAACCTGGCCAAACAATTAAATGGGAATACATCTCATATTAAAACATTTCCATTATTCACAATTCAAATGAGCCTACAACTCACATTAAAAACACTCCCAATATTCAATTTAATACACACATTTGCTGTATTAACACTTCAAGTGATACACATATTTGTTGTATCAATGGAGTCCATCCCCTATCTCCTCCCAAATAGGTTTGAGAGTTCATCCCCTATCTCCTCTCAAACCATGGAGTACATCCCCTATCTCCTCCCAAACAATATGCATATACAATGTATTTAACACTTGTCATATACAATAATCAATCAATACATATAGCGATCCCGGTCTTTCCCCATGTGGTTATTGTATCCGGACTTAGGTTCCGTAGTATTGACTGTTGTTTTGTCTTATTGTCATCCTTTGTTTCCTAATATTTGAGTTTTAGGATGTGTTAGGCAGGGTTGTTACAGATTGGTTGAGTTTGAGTTTCAAACCTTGTTGCCCAGTTTTCAGGTGATCCGCTCGAGCGGGTCTTCTTACGCTCTAGCGGGGTTTACGCACTCTCAGCATTTCGTGCCTCCGCAAAACTTCTGCAGGTGTGTTTTTCACGCTCGAGCGGGTCGCGCTCGAGCGGGTATATTGGCGCTCGAGCGGGTAGTTTATTGTCTGTATAAGTACTGGGAGGGGGAAATCTACGCTCGAGCGGCTTTCCCTTTGCACTCAAACAGGTGTGTTTTGCAGTTGTGTCTTGGCGAAGCGTGTACCTTTGCGCTCGAGCGTGTCTAGTTTTCTGTGCTTGACGCTCGAGCGTCCTATTCTCCGCTCGAGCGGGATAGTCGTATATCAGATATCAGCTGGGTCTTTTTAGATCACTTTTCAACTTCCACTCTTTCTCTTACTTTTCCAAAAACCCATTTTTGAGAGCCTCTCTCTCTACATTTCACATTCTCTCTAGGGATTGATCTATCTTGAGTGATCTACTCCCTTAGTGTCTTTACAAAAAGAGTAGAGCTTGGTTTGGGCTTCCTTTTGATCCGAAATTTTCTTGGTTTGGAGCACTTCGAGATTTCTCCATCATCTCCATTGAGTTTCATCTCTTGAGATAGGGATAACCTACTCCATCTTATGAGTTTTGACATAAGTTCTATGCATTTTGATTATTTTGGTATAGTTTGGTAATTTTGGGAAAAGTTGGGGTTCGGTTTGCAATTTTTAAAAGAGGGGTTTTATGTTTAAAGACTCTATGTGCATTTAAGGTCTTGAAAATATGAGTTTGAGAGTTAAATTGGTGGAATTTGGTCTTAGGATCAACATTTGAGAAAGAGGGAAAATGCCCTAATTATTGTGATAAATTAATTGGTATAATTAATTTGGGGAAATATGAAACTGAATTAGAAATTATGAGATTGGGAAATTATGGGATTAAATGGAGTAGTTGGATTCATTTACCACTCACCTATGAGAATGTTGATGTTATATCTGTTGATGCATTTATTTTCTGTTTAGAAATATCTGCTTTGGGCTATCGGTGGAGGATAGTCTTGATTGTTGTAGACACTGCATGTTGATTAGGGAAAACTGAGACTAATCTAGCGTGTTATACCATTGAATATGACGGTAGGAATAATACAGCAAATATGTGTATTGATTGATCATTGTATGTGATGAAGTGCTTAAATACATTATATATGTATATCTTGTTTGGCAGGGAGGAGAAAGGGGTAGTACTCCAGTGTGTTGGAGGAGATAGGAGATGTACTCCACACACATATATATGTGTTCATATACCTTAACACATTATTTGTATATCTTGTTTGGCAGGGAGGAGAAAGGGGCTGTACTCCAATGTGTTGGAGGAGATAGGGGATGTACTCCACACACATATATGTGTTCATATACTTTAACACATTATTTGTATATCTTTGTTTGTGAAGAGATAGGGGACGTACTCCATATGTGCTTACATGCTTTAATACATTTTATATCCATTCTCCTGATACAGCAAATGTGTGTATCTATTGAAGTATTGATATAGCAAATCTGTATATCATATATGAAGTATGGAAGGGTTTATTTGAGATTGATACAGCAATTATGTGTGTCTATTGTGAATGAAGAAATGTTCAATATGAGTTGTTATCCCAATTGAAATGGAATTATTGATAATGAGAAATGTAATCTCCGTTGAATTATCTGGCCAGGTTCTGAGCCACGTTTATGAAATGAATTGGTATATAAAGGGAAGTGAAATGTAACATGGACATAATTGTCATGGAACGATAATATGATATAAATGGATTTATGAGTGCTGACCATCTACCAAGTGCTATTATTTTAGTCATTGCTTATAGTTGGTTTAGTATATTTCTACTGGGCTGTGGCTCACCCTTTATGGGACACTATTTTCAGGTTCAAGTGATATGCTACCTCCAAGGACGTGGCTTGGGTTGCTTAGAGACTGAAGGACTTTTGTTGTCATCTTTTTGGTGTATTACATGTGATTTCAAGCCAAGGGCTTAAAGTGTATTTGAGTTAGTACTCTCCTTTGTGACCAAGCGCTGGCTTGGAAAGTTGTAGGCCCCTAGGGCATTTACCTTTATTGTTAACGTGTAATACTTTTGTACTTAACTACTCTGATGAATGGAAAGATATTTATTTCTCTTATATCTATGCATGTCAAGAATGTTGGATTATTGTAGACACCCCATTTTTGACCACCCTCAAGACTTGGGCATTACCGATGGTTTGCTCGGTGTTGAGAGATGTGCAGGGCACAGGTTCAGTTTCTTCAACAAAGAGAGAGGCAAATCCTTCAAAACACTTTGTTTAGGGGTTTGGAGTTGAAGAAAAGAGGAAAGGAGAAGAGAAAATTGGTCTGGGAGAAGTTCGGCATGAATCCGGGTAGAAGAAAGTCGAGCGGCCCTCGCTGAATCAGGCTTATTCAATTGCATACTTGGAGTTGAGCTATGAGGCCACCACCATCGGAAAGAAGACTTCCAGGGCTTCACTTTTCACTCAAGAATCTCCTAGAGCCAAGTCCAGGTGGAGGAGATATGATTGGTTGAAGCTGGGCATCATCCCGGTTGGATTGAGTCTGCGCGGCTTCACGGAAAAGGGCATAACTTTTTTCATAGGAGGAATTTTGATGCAAGGTTTGCGCCATTAGAAAGCTAACTTCCGGGGCTTCAATTTGCATACCCACCGGCCATTTTTTGACCTCAGAATCATCTATCGGCACTATATTTTGGCCGACGATCAAATTTTCTAGCCGGTTTGCACCCTTTGCACCCTCCAAGCCTAGTGCATACCAGCTGTGCCAGCTGGGACGCACAGAACTAGATCCATGTGCATACATGTGCATATTTTGCACCCTTTAACCACCTTTTGGCCCCTTTTGTGTACCCTTTGCTCAAGGCTTCTTGAGGAAGCTTTGACCCCTTTGTCTTGGCTTCCTCAAGAAGCCTACCAGCTGTCCAAGCTTCTTAAATAAGCCTTGACCCCCCTTGACCCTTTTTGAATTGCTTAGCCTCTAAGCTTGGCCTTTACATTGCCTATATAAGAGAGGCCTTCTTCTCCATTGATAGGGTTGGATGTTTTAACAAAAAAACCAGAGATATATAGATATATCTGATATATACATACATATATCCCTTCATCTCTCACTATATCTCTCCCATTCAACCATCAAACACCCTTGTTCTTGGGCCATTTCTTCACCAATCCATAGCACCACCACCACTACTCCATCACAGCAGCTTGGAGAAATTTTTCAGAGGCCAAAGGTGCTGCAACTCAAGCCAAGAAGCAACCAAAAGGGTAGTCTTCAAGGGTGAGATCATTTTCCCTCTTTTGTAGCACATTCTTGTCACATTTTTCTACCCTATTTGCTTACTGTTTTGGGCTCCGACCCTAACTGAAAGGGGCACTCTTTTGAGCCATTCTTCATGTTTGTTTAAGGGCTCAACCCTATTTGAGCCCTCTATAGTGCACTTGCTTCAATACTCCTTGATATGCCACATTTTTGCATGAAATTTCTAGCCTATGTGTGATCTGTTTTTGAGCATAATGTAAACTGTAAGTAGGCTCATTTTGAGCCCTTCTTCAACATTGAAGAAGGGCTCAACCCTGTTTGGGACCCCTATCTTGCACTTGCTTCATAATTTATTCTATTTACCGTAATTTTGCATGCTTTGTTAGCCTATCTTGCTTCTGTTTTTGGGCCATCATCAGAACTGGAAGGGGTCATATTTTGACCCCCTGGACATATTTCATTAAGGGCCTTTGCTTGTTTGATGAATGTTTGGTGTGCCTCATGTTATAGCCTTTTGTTATCCTAGTTCTTGCATGGCATTTTTAGCATGTTTGCATATTGATTTGGGGGCTGTCATCTACTGTGAGTAGTCATATTTTTGGTCCCTATTCAGTGTTGTTGAAGGGTCTTTTTCATTTTGGGCTTTGCATCTTACACTTGCTTTGTAATCCTCCATTTTGCCTAGAGATGTGTCATATGTTTAGCCTTGCATATCTTCATGTTTTGGCTTAGCTTATTGAAGTCTTTGGTCATGATTTGCCATGTTTAAGGGCTGTGAGCCACTGATTTTTCCATGTTTGGTGTGCTTGATGTGGTTGCTTTGCATTTTGGGCTTGTAAGCCTTGAGTATTTTGACCTCTAGCATGCTTACCTTAGGCCATCCTCTTGATTTGGCATCATTTAGGGTCCTATTTCAGTCCACAAATCATGCTTGTATATTTGCATATGTGACCTACTTCATGTTTTAAGGATGTGCTCCTTTATGCCTAAGAATATGCCTTGTGCATGCTTGTATGTTTAAGGTATTTTGGGACTACCATGTCAAGGTGTGTGTGTATTTTTGCATGCTAAGGATCTGTTTTGGGTGGCCTAATGCATGCTATGAATAGTCATGTTGGTGGTAGTGAAAAGCCCCTTTGTTTATGCCTTGGTTTTGGGCCTACTTGCTTGCATGTTTGCATGAGAATTGGTCCATCATTTTGGGCACTTTTGCCACTGTTTTGGGGAGGTTTGAGGTCCATCCCATTATGGTTTAAGCCCACCATTGCTTACTTGAATCATGTTTGTTGCATGCTTGATTAGCAAAGCCTTGTCATATGTTAGTTCTTTTACAAGAATTGTCCATGTTTGCATCATATTTTGCATCTTGCATGCCTAGTATTGTACACTTGCCATAACATGTTACATTGCATTGAATATGTTTTGTACTTCATGTCATATCACATCATTTGAGCCTTGTTGTGTACATGCATTCCATGTCTTGGTTTGGGGTGTCAAACCAAGTATAAGGGTTGAGGGAAGTTCACACTACAAGTGGTGCAACTTGTTTCAACTCTTGGTCACCAAGGCCTTTGATCCATGCATGATAAGGTTTTGGTCTCATTTGTGTGTTGCATGCATTTTCACATTGAAATGCAATCTTGGTTCCTTAGGCTATCATGCACCAAGTTGCACCATTGATGGCCCAAGAACCAAGGGTCATGTTTCCTTGAGTCTCATACATGATAGGGAGCATTGACCATGCTTACATTTGCTCTAAAATCCATATCATGCACTGTCTGTCTGCTGTTGCTGTCAAACTGTCCTCTGCAGGAATTTTGTGTCGACCGGCAGTATATAGTGCTGACCGGCACTATATAGGTAGCCGATAACCTCATGGACAGCCGGTGACTATTTTGGAGGGCCGGTGGACATTTCATCCAGCCAATGATGATCAGCAGCATGCAAGAAAGGTATTCTGAGACTTTGGCAATTTTTGGAGAGACAGGGCAGTAAAAACAGAGGCAGCAGTGTTATGGTGCGGGTTTCCGGGCGAGTCGGATTCGAGCATGCATCATTCGCGCATACCGAGGTGGGGCTGCGGCCTTTTCTATGCTACCTTTAATTTATTAATTAAATTAGAAATTTTGTAATAATTTATTTTGTATTCGGACTGTATTATTTTGGGACTGTATATTCTTTCGGACCCTCTGCGCGAGGGCAAAATTGTAATAAGTGTGGGTGAGTGTGATGTATGTCTTCCAACCCCCACTTCTTTCTTCCCTTTTATTTACCTGCTTATGATGGTAGATTAGGGCATATTTAAATTAGCATAACAGTATGATAGCATGCGTGCATCCATGCATTTGTTTACATGCACTGGGCTCGGTACATCATACAAACTGCATTGTATTTCAATTTCCAAATTGAATACGTGTTACTTGTAGCACTTCACATGCCATGATTAGGATAGCCGAGCCTGCCTAGATTACATCTTTGCATGTGTTGCATTAGACATTTCAGTATGCTTAGGTCCATACATGGATTTCTAATGAGCTTCTGTTTTGGCTTGGAGTACTAGGTGAGCTTTTATGCTTTAGCATCCTTGCACGTGTGTGAGTGTTGCCATAACAGTATGCTTACCATGCGGCTAAGTGCTTACATGAGATAAACTGTTTGAATGCTTGTGGGTGGAGGTTGGATTGCTTGAGTTGGAAAAACTCATTGAAATCTGTGCTTTAGCCTACTTGCGAGTAGCAAATTCCAAAGCATTTTCAAAACGAACGGATATGCAATGTTTGTTTCCAAATTAGGCAATCTAGTCTATACTTGTTTGCTATGCGCATAACATAGTAATTCTAGGCTAATAATCGGAATAAGAACATATAATGTTTTCAAAATCGGATATCACGGTTAGTAGAGGCCGGTCTTCGGACCGGGCGAAAGGGGGTGCTCATAGCTGACCTTCCCCGATCGTACCCAAGCTCCCGAGCCAAGACAACTTTGGTGATGACGGACACGTGGCCTTTGGCACCGAGTCAGGGTTTCCTAAATTTCCCATTTTAAAAAATATTTAGGTGGCGACTCTGTATCTGGCAAAGCAGTCCATGTTTGGCACTTCTTTTCAAAAATCTGTTTCCTCAAAACGATTTGCCAGATTTGGACTCTTTGGTTCAGATTTAGAACCGTGACATTTGAGTCCTTTGAACTGTAGTAGACCCAATATCGAACCAGAACCGGGGGGGGGGGGGACTCGCACTCCTCTCCCCGGGATGCGTTCAGGGACGTCTACAATTATATATATTATTTTGAGGGCGTTACAATACACACATTTGCTGTATTAATTCAACCGTCATATTCAATGTAATTAGTTTCAGTTTTCCCTAATCAACATACAATGTCTACAACAATCAAGACTATCCTCCACCGATAGCCCAAAGCAGTTATTTCTAAACAGATAATAAATTCAACAAACAGATATAACATCGACATTCTCATAGGTGAGTGATTAAATTATCCAACTACACCACTCAATCTCATAATTTCTCAATTTCATTATCCCCAACTCAATTCCACATTTCTCCAAATTAATTATACAAGTTAATTTATTACCATAATTAGGGCATTTTTTCTCCTTTCTCAATATCAACCCTAAGGTTCGATTTCACCAATTCGGCAACAATAATACCATTTTCCAATGTCTTCCATACACATGGGTTTTAATATTTGAAAACCCTCTTTTATAAATTACATAACAAACCCTAACTTTCCCAATATTATCCAACAACACTAACTAATCAAAATGACCAAAGTTTATGTAAAAACTCATAAGAAGGAGTAGGGTATCCCTACCTCGAAATGGAGAGACCAAGTGGAGAACATGGTGAAAATCCAAAGTGCTCCAAACTCACAAATTTTCAGATTAAAAGGTAGCCCACACAACCCTCTACCTTTCTTACAAAGAGATTAGGGTAGGAACACACTAGAAATAGATGAAACCCTAGAGAGAAGATAAGTGTAGAGAGAGAGAGAGCCGAATCTAGGGTTTTGAGATGAAAAGTGTATCAAAAGTGATGAAGGGGACGGCTGCTGTGTACTGATATAACAGAGGCTTGCTCGAACGAAGGAGTGGTCGCTCGAGCGACCAGACACAAAGATACCTTGCTCGAGCGTAGTAAGCCTCGCTCGAGCCAACAATTTGAAGCTTTAGGTTTGCAACCCAGAAGCACGCTCGAGCGACAGACTGCTCGCTCGAGCGAAGAATCCCAAAACATAGACCTCGCTCGCTCGAGCGAAGGAAAGCTCGCTTGAGCCAAGAAATGCAACTCTCAGGTCTAGAACCAGACGCAGACACAGGCTCAAGCGAAGGAACCCTGGCTCGAGCGAAGGATCTAAAACAAAGAGCTCGCTCGGGCGACAAAAGCCGAGCTCGAGTGAAGAACCAAAATTCTGGGCATCAACTATTTGCTTCTAATCACACCCAACCTGTAACAATCCTACCCAAAACATCCTATAACTAAAATACAAAGTATTGAAGGACGAAAAACAAGATATATACAACAATGCTCAACCACGGAACTCAAGTTTAGAATACTGTACATAAAGGGGAAAACCCGGGATCGCTATAAGTACTGTGTGGTTTATTCACCGGTATTATACCAGTGTTGATTATATACAGATTTTTCTAAAAAAGTGCTTAATATATATGAACTATTTGATAATTTTTTATATATTGTTTCATCATTTTTTGTATATTGTTTGTTACTATACTTGTTGTTTGAAAAATCATTTTTTGTTGCCATTAAACAATCAGAATAGTCGATTTTTTTTTCTTCCAATTTTGTTTCTTGTTGCAATGTAAATGTTTACATTGGTATAAATTTAGTTAAGGCTAGTTGTATGTTAATTGTAAATTGTGAACACTCACATTGTATTTTGCTATTAATTTTTTTCGAAAGTTAGTTGTATGTTTGTTGTTTTTGTTACTATGCTTGTTGATTGAACAATCATTTTTGTTACAATTGAAATAGTCGATTTTCACTTCTTTTTAGTTTTGTTTTATGTTTTTACGTTATAGTGTAAATGTTTACATTTGTATAAGTTTAATTTTTGTAGGACTAGTTGTATGCTAATTATAAATTGTGAACATTCATACTATATTTTGGTATGAATTTTATTTTTTCGAAAGTTAGTTGTATGTTTATTGTTTTTGTTACTATATTTGTTGGTTAAACAATCATTTTTGTTACTATTAAACAATAAAAATAATTGATTTTCACTTTTTTCAATTTTGTTTTATATTTTCACGCTGCAGTGTAAATATTTACAATGGTATGAGTTTATTTTTTTAAAGGCCTGTTGTACGTTAATTGTAAATTATGAATATTCATATTGTATTTTGATATGAGTTTTGTTTTTTCGAAAGTTTGTTGTATATTTGTTGTTTATCGTGAACATTCACATTGTACTTTAATATGTTTTTTTTTTTGAAAGTTAGTTATATGTTTGTTATTTACTATGAACATTCACAATGTATTTTAATTTTCGTTCAGATTTTTTGTTGCGTTATTTTAAAAATTTTCAAATTATAAAAAAGTTAAAAGTTCATAATTTGAAATTTTTTTCCATGGAATGAAGAAGAGATTTGCTCCTTAGAGTGAGAGAGATTTTCTCCACGAAATGAGACTATCGTTATTTTTTATTGTGTATTAGTTTTAAAATGGAAACATGTGTAAAAAATTAAAATGGTGATTTAGTCGTATTATATTAAATAAGACCTAATGAAATGCTCAAAAAGAAAATGGGTTAAATGAAATAAAACACTTAGAAAGAGAATTTATCAAAAAAATGACCCGTATTTTTTTTATTGAAAATTTTAAATATTTTTTCACAAATATTTATTTATTTATTTATTTTTTACTTTTTAGGTGCGTCTAGAAAGTAATTTTTTTTTTTAATTATTTTAAAAATTCACTAAAAATAAAAATAAATAAATAAATAAATAAGGTGATTCTTTTTTAGTACGGAGGTCCTAAGAAATAGTTCTTTTATTTTACCTTGCTTGGTTAGCAAGTGAGGCTTCGATGCTTTATTTATATATTTATTTTTCACTTTTCATTTTCGTTCCCCTTTTTGTTGTTGTTTTTCTTTTGTTTTGCGTTTTTTTCACTGCAAGTTTTTATTCTTGAATTGTGTCAAGAATTAAAGTGTGCAATGAAAATTGAATGATTGTATTATATAATCTATGTGTAAATAAATCTGAACCATAAATTGATACTTCTCGATAAATTTTTGAGTAAAATTTCAAAAAATATGAATTATAATGTTGTTGTTTTATTGTCATTCTTTGGACAAAGAACTACTTTCAATTAGGTTTTCTTAACTTCTTTTAATTTTAATTTGTAGGTATAGAATTAGTGATTTTTTGAGGCAAGCGATAATTGATTTCTCTTTCAAAATATGGACTCTTTTGTTTTGTTTGTCTTCTAGTCATAGAAAAGGGGAAAAAAAAAATGGAATTTATTGATAGAGCAATACAATATGGATTTACACTAAAGTTTGACTCTTGGGAAATTAAAATAAAAAATAAAAAATTTAGAATTTGACTATTGTAACAAAATAAATTTTGAATTTTATCAATTTGAACTCTAATTTTTTTAATTTATTTTCAATCTAAACTATACGCTTATTTCTGCCAAATAAACTGACAGAGAAATAGCATCTAAAATCTTTTGATTTATTTTATTTGTTTATTTATATGAGCAATTTTTTTTTATAGATATTTTATTTTGGGTAAATTTCACTTTATTCTTTTTGTTGTTTGGCCTATGTTCAAACTATTCCTATCATTTGGAAATAATCAAATAATTGTTTGTGGCTTGTGAACTAAAGTGTACTATTAGACATTTCGTCTAAGTTAACAATAAATTTGAAACAAATGCCAAGGTATATTGAGTTATGTGTTTATTTCTAAATCTTCACGGGTAAATTACACATGGAATAAAGTACATGTAGTTGCAGTAAATTTTGCCTCAAAATAAATAAATAAATAAAAATACTTATGATTTGCACAATGAGATTAGTTACATATAAGGATATTTTAATTTTAAAAGTACCTAAATATATTTTAATTTTTTAAAAGAAATAGAATATTTTCTAGATGAAAATTTTACAAGAACAAGATATAAAAATTTGAAATTTTAGTTATAAATAACTCCATATATAAACAAATGCAATTTTTTAATTAAAAAGTTAGTTTAGATTGTATAAGAAAATTAACTTTTTTTTTATTTTTTTTATTTTCCACTACTTTTATTATAGCGATCCCGGTCTTTCCCCATTTGGTTGTTGTATCCGGACTTAGGTTCTGTGGATCCTGTTATTATATATTTGTTGTTGTCGTCCTTTAATTCCTTATTTTGAGATTATGGGATGTATTAGGGAGGTTTGTTATAGGTTGGGAGTGTCTGGGAGCAAAGGGTTGCTGCCCAGAATTTTGGTCCTTCGCTCGAGCGAGCAGTTTGTCGCTCGAGCGAGCTCTTTGTTTTTGGTCTTTCGCTCGAGCCAGGGTTTCTTCTCTTGAGCGAGTGACTGCGTCTGGGTATAGACCTGAGAGTTACATTTCTTGGCTTGACCGAGATTTCCTTCGCTCGAGCGAGCGAGGTGTATGTTTTCGAGTTCTTCGCTTGAGCGTGCTTCTGGTTGCAGACCTGAAGCTTTGTATTCTTGGCTCGAGCGAGACTTTCTTCACTCGAGCAAGGCCTTCTTGTGTCTGGTCGCTCGAGCGACCAATCCTTCGCTCGAGCGAGCCTGTTATATATCAGTAGGCAGCAGCGGGTTAAACATCATTTTTTCATCATCTTCTCTTTTGAAACCCTAGAGCCGACTCTCTCTCTCTCTCTCCAAACTTGTCTTCTCTCTAAGAATTAATCTACCTAGGGTGAGTATCTAACCTTAGTCCTTTATTAAAAAGATAGAGTGGGTTGAGGGCTTCGTTTTAATTTGAAAAACTTGGGATTTGGAGCACGTTGGTCTTTGGTCTTCATCTCCGTTTGGGTTCTAACTTCGAGGTAGGGATATCCTACTCCATCTTATAGGTTTTGTCCTAAGTTTTGGTCATTTTGATATGTTGGTGTCGTTTGGTAATTTTGGGAAAAGTTAGGGTTTGATTTATAATTTGAGAAAAATGGGGTTTTTCATATATTAAACACCATATGTTTGTAAGTCATGAAAAATGACACAGATAGTGTTAAATTGAGAAAATTGAGCCTTATGGTTGATTTTGAGAAAAGGGGGAAAAGCCCTAATTGTTGTGATAAATTAATTTGTATAATTAATTTTGGGAA
This sequence comes from Camellia granthamiana, assembly GCA_036172215.1. Taxonomy (NCBI): domain Eukaryota; kingdom Viridiplantae; phylum Streptophyta; class Magnoliopsida; order Ericales; family Theaceae; genus Camellia; species Camellia granthamiana. The sequence goes on from CM069907.1 coordinate 116,543,604, forward strand.
AAATGTGGAATTATGTTTAATTCATGGAATTGAGAAATTATGAGATAAAATGGTGTAGTTGGATAATTTAATCACTCACCTATGAAAATGTTGAGTTTATATCTGTTGATGCATTTATTTTTAGTTTAGAAATAACTGCTTTGGGCAATCGGTGGAGGATAGTCGTAATTGTTGTAGACATTGCATGTTGATTAGGGAAAACTAAAACTAATCACATTGAATAAGTCATTGAATATGACGGTTGAGTTAATACAGCAAATACATGTATTGATTGAATATTGTATATGACAAGTGTTAAATACATTGTATATGCATATTGTTTGGGAGGAGATAGGGGATGTACTCCATGGTTTGTTAGCCATCTATCGAATGCTATTACTTTAGTCAATTCTTATATTTGGTTTAGTATATTTCTGTTGGGCTGTGGCTCACCCTATACGGGAACATCGTTTTTAGGTCCAAGTGATATGCTACTTCCAAGGACTTAGCATGGGAGGATTTGGAGTTGAAGACTCTGTTTAGTTAGTTGTTATTTTGTTTTGTTTTGATATTACATGTAAACTCAAGCCAAGGGCTTAATGTGTAGTTGAGTTAGTACTCAGACTTTTGTGACCAAGTGTTGGCTTGGAAAACTGTAAGCCCGTAGGGCATTTACTTTTGATGTTACATGTAATGTCTTCTAGTAAGAATACTCTGATGAATGGATTAATGTTTTGTTTTCTTTTATCAATGCATGTCAATATTGTGTATATTATGGGTTTATTTTGAGGGCGTAACATTTATGCTAAGCAAACTTATAAAATGTTAGATTATTATTATTATTTATTTATTTATTTTTGTCTTTCTTTCACTTTCTATCAATTTGATCCCAAACAAACAAAGTTTAAGGTTGTATTTGATTGGAGAATTTGATGAGGGAAATGAAAAGAAAAAAGAAAATGCAATTTCACTTTTTGTTTGGTTATAATAAAAAACACAGGAAAGAGAAAATGAAAGAAAAATGCAATCTTGTTTTTATTTTTTTAGTTGACTTAAGCTCTTTTCTTTTTCCATTTCCCAACTCAATCAATCATAACTTGAAATTCGAATGCTATTAATTTGTTCTTATTTTCTTTTTCTCTTTCTTTTTCATTTCACTTATCAAATTCTCCAACCAATAATGGAAATAAAGTGAAATTTAGCCATTTATTAAATCTAGGTTTCTTTACTCTACTCATATTGCTTTTCTTATTGTGTTCTTTTCTTTTTTTCTCTGTCTGTGTAGGTCTCTCTCCCCCCTTCTTTTTGTGACTAATACGCTTGTCGTCGATTATAAATTGAGTTTTCTTCCAATAATTTATCAACTTCTTTTCTTCTCTCATTATAAAGAAGCCTCTTTTTAGCAGACGCAATATTAGTGAAGTGACTAATCAAGAAACCTGAACAAATAAGTTTTATGATTCAAATATTACGTAATTTTATTGTTGAAGTTGCTGTAATTTATGATTTTAAAATAAAAACTATATAACATTATTTGATAATTTGTGATTCAGAAATATGTTGATAGAAAAATTTATAATAATATTATAAAAATACATTTGATATATATATTCAAAGTCATATGGCATCCATGTTCAAGTGTTTGTCGAATATATATATAAGGTTTAGTATACTTTTTATTCTTAAACTATCATAAAGTTGTTTATTTAGTTCTTGAATGATTGATTGAATCATTTTGGTCCATAAAATATATAAATTAAAATCTATTTAGTCTCTAAATTATCGATGGAATGCATTAAGTCCCTAAAATATTTAAGTTTATAATTTTGCTTCTAAAAATATGACACATACCACTTATGTGTGTATTTTCTATTAAAAATTGTTAACATTTGTAATCAATTGGACTAAATTGAGACAAAATCATAAATTTAAAGTCAAAATCGAGTCAAGTAAAATTACATGGACTAAAATGATACATGAGCCAAAATAGAGGGACTACCAACCTAATTTGCCCTGTTTTTGTATTTTTAATTTTGTTGTTACAAGAGTAATCCACATAGAAAGACAATAAAAGAAAGGAAAATGCTATATTTATAAGTGGATTTCTTTTCGATTTTCTTGTATTTACGGAAGTCAGATCCATATCAATTAGTTGTGTCTAATGATATGAAAATCTGATAAAAAATTCATTTGTAAACATTTTATTTTTAATCATTTAGTCTATTGTTTATTGTCTTTTAAAAAACTAAATTATGAAATTGTATCTTAAATCATAGTAATGAAAACAAAGTTGAAAAATGCAATGTGATTTAATTGAAGGTATGAAAATTCTTCTATTATTTTGACATGCTCATGAAAATTTGTCCATAACATAAATACACTACAACGTATAAGAGTTTTATAAGCCAAATTTATGATCTCCAAAAGTAAAAATTTTGTTACAAATGATATTTAGGGACCAATTTCTATCGTCGTGAGGATAGTCACTAAAAGGTCATCTTGAAAAGTCAAAAGCAATGCTTTTAGCAACACAATTTTGAAACTGTCACTAATAAATAGACTTTTAGGGACAAAATAATTTGGTCTCAAAATGATTTACTTTTTGAGGCAAAAATCTTGGTCTCAAAAGGATAATAATTCATCACTAATGTTCAATTTTTGTTGCTAAAAAGATAATGACGACACTTTTCGTAACAAAAATATTTGGTTCCTAAAAAATAATTTTGTTTCTAAATTTTGATCTCTAAAACCTTAATTTTTTGTAATGATAGAATATGATAGAATATGTTGGAGCCAAGTGCTGATCATGTGCTCCATCTTGATGCAAAGCTTGCTCAATTATCTCCTATACCATCTGAATGTTGCATCTTCAGAGTACATGATCGACTACGAAACGAAAATCAAAATGCTTATGAACCAAAAGTAGTTGCTATTGGTCCTTATCACCATGGTAAGAAAAAATTACAACCAATGGAAGAGTAGAAACTATGTATCTTACGACAACTTCTTGAACAAAGAAATGAAACTGATAAGCATATCATATCAGCAGCAGTTCCAGCAGCTCAAGCTACATCAGTAGCAGCTCAAGCTTTATCATCAGCAGTAGCTCAAGCCACATCAGCAGCAGCTCCAGCTGCTCTTGGCTTAACTCATACACTCAAGAGATAGATTTAGCACATGTTCAATATCATTGTATAACTGTGTAACTGTATCACCATATTAGATGGAGTTAGTTAGGTAGTTATCATTTTCTGTATAAATACACAAGTGTATCTTCATATTCATTAATGAAATGCAGTTGTTACTGCTACTCATCTCATCAATTGATTGCCTAGTGCCAAACTTTCTCGCAAGTCTATTTATGAGCTTCTTTTTCATACTTTACCTGATTACTCCTTTATGAAAGTCTTTGGCTGTCAATACTTCCCTTGGTTAAAGCCTTACACCACTTCTAAATTGCAGCCTCGGTCTTCCCTTTGTGTCTTTCTTGGTTATCACCCTTCCTACAAAGGCTACAGGTGTTTGGATATGACTACAAGTAAAGTCTTTATTTCTAGGCGTGTAGAGTTTCATGAAGGTGTTTTCCCTTTTTTAACTCATTCTGCTCCTTCTTTGTCAACTCTGTCTTCTTTCTTTTGGTCTCCTTCTACTTTTCATGCTACTTCATCTCAGCCTAGTTCTTCTGCAGATCCTCACCTCTGTTCTGCTGCAATCCTATCTTTTCTTGCTGCTTCATCTCAGCCTAGTTCTTCTGCAGACTCTCACCATTGTTCTGCTGCAGTCCCATCTCAGACCTGCTCTTCTACAGATCCTGACCTCTGTTCTGCTACAGTCCCATTTCTTGTTCCTCAGTCTTCTGCTGTTCTTCAGTCTACTTCCCCTACTCTACAGCCTCTTTCTTCTCCTCATTTAGCCTCAATTCCTATTCAATCTATTGTTATTGATTTACCACCTCTTTCCTCCTCGAGTCTTGTTTCTCCTCTTCCCTCTACTAATGTCCATCATATGTTTACCAGGTCTAAAACTCAAGGTCTTGTAGCTTGTAGTTCTTCTTCTTTTGCAGATGCTGAACCTCCTTCTTATCAGCAAGCTCCTGCTTCTCCTATTTGGCATTCTGCCATGCTTGAGGAATATAAAGCTTTAATTAATCAAGGCACATGGACTATTGTTCTTCTTCCTTCTTCCAAGTAGGCCATCGGCTGCAAATGGGTTTTCCGCATCAAAAGAAACAGCGAGGGTTCTATTGCTCGATATAAGGCTAGATTGGTGGCCAAAGGGTTTTTACAACAAGAAGGTATTGATTACATAGAAACATTTAGCCCTATGGCTAAACATCCCACCATTCGAGTTTTGCTGTGTATGGCTTTACACTATCATTGGCCCTTAAAGCAACTTGATATCAGTAATGCATTCTTACATGGCACTTTAGATGAAGAGGTGTATATGCATCAACCACCTGGTTTTATTAGTTCTTCTTCTCCTCATCATGTTTGCAAATTGAAGAACGCTCTTTATGGCTTAAAACAAGCTCCTCGAGCTTGTTACTCTACTTTTTCCAAATTCTTGCTCTCTCAAGGATTTGTCAATAGTCATTGTGATAATACCTTGTTCATCTATAAAACCTCCAGTGATATTACTGTTCTTCTTGTGTATGTGGATGACATACTCTTAACTGGGAGCAATTCTTCTCATATTACCCATCTTGTTCATCAGATGCACTCAGCCTTTGCCATGAAAGAATTGAGGTCTATTTCTTATTTTTTGGGTATCTCTATTCAATCTATGGGTGATTCCTATTTTTTGTCCCAACACAAATATGCTTCTGATATCCTCCTTAAGGGTGACATGACCTCCTACAAACCTTGCAACACTCTTATTTCTTTGAAACCTGATCTTACCCCTGCAGCCTCTCTTCCTTTTGCTCAGCCTCAGTTATATCGCAGTCTGGTTAGAGCTTTACAATATCTTACTATTACTCGCCCCGATCTTTCTTTAGCCGTGAATCAAGCTTGTCAATATAAGCATGCCCCTACCAATGCTCATTTTTCTTTAGTCAAGCGCATTTTTCGATTTGTTCAGGGCACTATCTCTCATGGCATGCCTTTTAGTCCTAGTTCTTTTGAACTTCAGGCTTTTTCCGACTCTAATTGGGCTGGTGATGCTATTGATCGCAAATCTACCTCCGGCTATTGTGTTTTTCTTGGATCCAATCTCATCTCCTGGTCTGCTAAGAAACAACCCATGGTTTCTCAATCAAGCATTGAAGTTGAGTATCGCTCCCTTGCTCATGCTATAGCTGAGCTCAGTTGGTTGCACATGTTACTGCATGATCTTTCTATTTCCTCTGTTCTTGCTCCTAACTTATCTGCAATAGCTTTGGCTTCCAATCCTGTCTTCCATACTCAGTCTAAGCTTATTGAAGTGGATTGCCACTTCATTCGCGAGAAAGTTGCTGCCAAAAAGCTTGTGCTCAAATACATTCCTTCCGTCAATCAAGTTACTGATATTTTCACTAAGCCTTTATTTGCCTTTCAGTTTCATTATCTCCAAACCAAGTTGTTGGTCTGCACACCTCCCATCAGCTTGCCAGGGGATGATAAGCATCTCATATCAGCAGCAGTTCCAGCAGCTCAAGCTACATCAGTAGTAGCTCAAGCAATATCATCAGCAGCAACTCAAGCCACATCAGCAGCAGCTCCAGTTTCTCTTGGCTCAACTTATACACTCAAGAGATAGATTTAGCACATGTTTAATATCATTGTATAACTGTGTAACTGTATCACCGTATTAGATGGAGTTAGTTAGGTAGTTATCATTTTCTGTATGAATACACAAGTGTATCTTCATATTCATTGATGAAAAGAGATCTTCAATATCATTGTATAACTATGCAACTGTATCATCGTATTAGATGGAGTTAGTTAGGTAGTTATCATTTTTTGTATAAATACACAAGTGTATCTTCATATTCATTAATGAAAAGAGATCTTCAATAATTCTTCAGAAACCAGTGTGGAAAGATACATTGTGGCCATGCAACAATTAGAAAAAAGAGCACGCAATTTTTATGCAGAACCAAGTAGCCTTGATTCAAATGAGTTTGTGGAAATGATGCTTCTTGATAGTTGCTTCATCCTCGTGTTACTTTGCACGGAAGGGATGACCCAATTGGGAGGTATGGAAAATTTCATTTTTCATTTGGGTCATATTAAACTTGACTTAGTGCGCGATTTAATGTTATTTGAAAATCAACTACCATTCTTTGTCCTCATGAAGTTGTTCAACATGACCAAAATTTCAGACTCAAACATCATTACTTTGTCCCTTGAATATTTTGATACGGTAACACCAAGTAATCTTCCTGAATTACCTTATGAAAATCCAAAGGAAGATGACATCAAACATCTTCTAAGCCTACTGCATTATTGTTGGTGCTATGAATTTCATTCAATGGTATCCCAAAGACGTGTTGTGGTAACAGATAAATCGATGAAGTCTGCAACTGAGCTCCGGGAAGCCGCGATCAAATTCAAGAAGGTTATTATAAATAGGAATTTGTTCGATATAAGGTTTGTAAATGGGACCATGGAAATCCCATATTTAATCATTGACGACACTACAGAGTTTGTTTTCAGAAATTTAATTGCATATGAGCAATATCTTCCCCCTTTTTCTATGAATTATTTCACTGCATATACGAATTTTATGGATAACCTTGTGAACACCTCAAACGATGTCAAAATACTGAGGGACTACGGAGTTATTCATAACCTTTTAGGTGACAATGAAGTGGTTTCGACTATGTTGAACAAGCTTGTCAACAATGTCTATGTATCTTTGATATGTTATGAGCAAGTTTATCACGATGTGAACAAGCATTGCAATGGGAGGTGCAACGTATGGTTGGCAACCTTAAGACAGGATTATTTCAACACTCCATGGGCACTCATCTCTTTTTTTGCTGCTGTTGTGTTGCTTTTACTTACTACGGCACAAACTATATTTTATGTTCTTTATGTTACGAAATCTTGATAGATATCTTTACTTTCATGTCATGTTTTGAAGAATGGAAATGGGACCATGTGTGATGGTTTCTTTTCTCATGAATAAAATCTCTTTCTACTGTTTGATGAGAAAAAGAAAAATATTTTGATTAATCACACTACAAAAAAAAGCACTTTTTGCGACCGCTACAAGCCGTCGCAAATAATGAAAAAACAGTCGCAAAAGACTTTCTGCGGCGGTCCATGCGACAACAAATGAAGGTCACGAATGTGAGGGTGGCAAATACTTTTTGCAATGGCAAAGCAACGATCACAAATTATTTGCGACCATCTAAACTACTTGTGGCGACAGCTATTTTGCTGTCGCAAAAAATAAAGAAAAATGCTAACATATTTTTTGGCGACCATCCTGTTACCGTAGCCAAAATAAAAAATAAAATAAAAAGATAAATTGTAACATTAAGCACTCAAAATTGATCCTCATATCTGCTGCACAATATTAGAACTCATATATGATTTTAAATCAAACATAGTATTCAAGGTTTAATCAATTTGGACTAGTTTTGTTTTGGCAGTTGCTTATTTATTGATGACTTGAGCTTGTGTCTGCAGCCACCTCGGGAGTACATAGATCAGATGCTCGGGGTGGTGGCCTCACTTGAGGGGATGGTCCTGCGTAGAGAGGCACAGATGTCCATCATGGGCTTCCAGGTACCCTTCATCTCTCTTACATTTATCATATTTCTGTTAATGCTCTGGCTTTAAACATTCTGTCGTATTGATAGACTGTGTAGAACGCATCTGACACACACCCTATTCACATACTGTATTTGCACCTGCTTTTTATGTTTGAACTGATGTATTGCACTTTTCATTTTCAGATGCCTCCCGTATATGCTCCGATGCGGGGCGGGCCACCAGGGCCTTCTCAGAGAGGTCGAGGTGCTAGACCTGCTCGAGGTACTGGGCCTCGAGGAGCTGGGCCATCCAGGCCTTACCGAGGAGCTCGAGGAGCAGGGTCGTCTCGCAGACGTAGGGCACCCATTGTCGAGGGTGAGGGGGAGGAGATCGCAGACCGTGGGTCAGAGACATCTCCTGGGGAGGGAGGCTCCGGTCTTGGTTCCGGGAGCGGAGGCGAGCCTGAGGGGGATCCGGAGGATGACAGCTCTGATCCGGATGGTGATGATGGTGCAGAGGTTATCCCGCAGAAGAGGATGAGAGGGCCTCCTCATTCCCGCTCCCGAGGATATTGATGCTATTTCCTGCTTTATTTTACTTTTTTGGCTAGTAGTTTGTAGCACTTTGCACATTGTTAGGCAGTTTTATTTTCTGTAAAACTTGTACCTTTATTTTGTTTGTAAAACATGATGGAATGAAACAGCTTTTGAAAAGATGTTTGTATTTGAAATTCTTAGCATCGCATCGCATCATTTTGCACAAAATGGAATTGAGTGAAAATGTGCCTCATGTATTTACCGGGTCAGGTAATGAACCGACGCAACAAATTAAAACAACTCGACTCACTAAGAAATAACAGAATCTTAGCAAGTTTACAACTCGATAAGCAAAGTACAACAATGTTAACGACTCAATAGACAAGACTTAACAAAATTGTGTAACCAAAAAGCAACAATTCAAAAACACAAAAAGCGACAGCTCGACAAAACTTACAACTCGATAAATAAAACAACAACTCGATAAGCAAAATACAACAGAACATACTTCGGACGGACAATCCGGATGATGGAACGTACCCGTAACTGAGAGAAATGGAGGCCTTCGACATTCCCGATGCATGAAAGTGTCTCAAACTTCCTTCCGGCGGGCAAGACAGGACCAACGCGCGGCCGAAAACATTTTGCATTTGGAGACTAGAGGGTGGCCGGCCTACTAGGATAGATGGCCGGCCGGCCACCTCCCCCGTAACCTCCAGAAATCTGACACGTGTCCTTTGAATAGTGTTTTGCCCCTCTATAAAAGTCTCACCCTTGGAACTTATTCATTTCATCACATTTCCTCACAAAAATGGAGGCATTTCTCACAGAAAATCTCACATCTTGGATTTCTTCTTTGGATGGCTCGGAGAAGTTGAATTTCTGGGGTTTTGGCTTGAATGGACTGTTCACGCTGGGCCGGACTCCACCGCATCTTCCTTTCCTCCATGCCGCGGCAAGGTTTTGGAATCCGGTGACGCATGTCTTCAGCTTCGGAGGGCAAGAGGTATGTCCTACTTTTGAAGATTTTCAAACTTTGATGGAGTCTGAACGCTCAGAAGAGATCTTGCCTCAGTCTCGTTTCGGCCATGCCCAAGCTTTAGGGCGGATGTGCGGTCTCAACGCGCATGATGCTCGATCTCTGATTGGTGATGGCATGTTGGATATCCCGAGCCTGATTTACCGATTCTCTGATGCCGGTGACCGCAGCGACCACTATTGGCAAGGTTTCCGACAGCATGCCCTTTGCTTGTGCATGCTATCCCATTTTCTGTTTGTCTCGGGCTCCGGAGGAGCTAACATCCGCTTGATTGAAGTCGCTCAAGGCTTGAGCGAAGGAAAGAGTTGTATCGCCATGACTTTGGCCGAGACACTGATGGGTCTAGATGCCTTCTACCGCCAAGAGACAACCAGGTTTGCGGGGAGTCCACTACTGCTACAGGTAATGTTTCCCACCCAAGCTCCCAAATGTATTTGCTCACACCACTCGGGCCTTCGGGCTCGGTTTTTCTCACAAAACCCTTATCTTACTTTTCTCTCATCGCACATCTCTCTATTCTTTATTCTCTCATTTTTCATCCCTCCCCAGATATGGTTGATGGATAAATTGCAAGTTGTGGACTCTTGCCCTGCTTACTCAGCCCGTGGCTACTTCTTTCGGCAACGCCTAGTCAATGCTCCTGATGAGAGCTGGTGGTTTGAATGGATGTGCAATTTATCGGCAGATCGCATTGCGTGGCGCTGCCCCTGGCTCAATCTCCCGGTGATGAGCTATAGCATGTTCCAGGATACCGGGATCCGTCTGATCGGCTTGACTCACTGTGTATTCTATTTCCCATTCCGTATTCTGCGCCAGTTCGGCCATGATCAGACTTGCCCTCCGGAGGGGATAGAGTATCCGGCTACATTCCCAGTCCGAGGTGCACATCTTGCCCGGCATATTACAGCTTGGAGGACCAGAGAGCTCTTGTCCCCCGCCTCTGTTTTCAGTTGCACTTTGTCTGATGAGTGCTGGGATTGGCTCAACGAAGAAGCACAAGTTGGGCCTAGGTTGGCATCAGAGGCTTCGACCAGCTCTGGAAGAGGGCGCAGGGACACCTGACTTGACTATGCCCCAGATTTATTGCTTTATTAGTACTTTCAAGTTTTCTTTATGAGTGTAATAAAAAGCAACTTCAATTGTATGCAAGAGCGAGAGAACTCTATTTTGAAATCAATGAAATTGAAGGTTGTGGTACTGAAAATTCTCCACTTTTGGTCCAAAAATGGTCTTAGTTGTAAAAAGATTAATTTGAACAAAGTCAACTTTTATTAAAACTTTTCAAAACTATTTTCGATAAGGATCAGAACTGGACACGCCTGAGATCTGTCACTGAGATGCACAGCCCCGGATCCCAGCAACTGGAAAGTTGCCCCTAGTCTGAATGGTGCCTTGGCAATTCATAGCAACGGAAAGTTGCCCCTAGTCTGGATGGTGCCGCAACACTTCATTGCAACGGAAAGTTGCCCCTAGTCTGAATAACACTGTACCGGAGATCACGATAAATGTTGATGAATAGAGATGACTGAAATGATCAAATGGACAAAGTTGATCGGGGAAAAGAGTGGGGCTGAACTTCAGGATGAAGCTGCCTACGTATGCCATAGATGGGAATCAAGCCTTACGTAGTTCAGGCTTGGGTTCGCTCGGGTATTTTTGCTCTCCTTTTGCGCTCTAACTTCTGCCAAGGCCGCCCTTTGCGGGTTTTCAACCTTGCGAGCTCAGTTTTTTATAATTTCAAATTTTCTATGCTCTGAGTTTTGGCTAGGTCGCCCTTTCGGGTTTTCGGCCTAGCGAGCCTCTCAGGGGTAGTATTTCTTCAACTTGTCCATGTTGATCGGTTGTGAAAACTCCAAGCCATCTAGATCCATCAGAACCACAGCTCCACCTGACCAGATCGACTTGATGATGTAGGGACCAGTCCAATTGGGTCTGAACTTGCCCCTTGGGTCGTGGATGGGAGCTCGGTTGTCCTTGAGTACCAAATCTCCTTCTTTCAAGTTCCTGGACTTAACCTTCTTGTTAAAAGCTCGGGCGATTCTGCGTTGATATCCTTGGACATGGTACAGTGCTTTCAGTCTCCTTTCATCGAAAAGCATGAGTTCCTCAAATCTGTTTTGCTGCCAATCCGCTTCGGCTATCTGGCATTCAGCCAATACTCGTAATGACGGAACCTCAATCTCAATAGGTAGAACGGCCTCCATCCCATAAACCAATGACTACAGAGTCGCCCCAGTTGAAGTTCTGATCGAAGTTCGGTAGCCCCACAAAGCAAACGGCAGCTTATCTGGCCAGTCCCGGTAGGTCTCCACCATCTTCTGTAATATACGCTTGATATTCTTGTTGGCGGCCTCAACCGCTCCATTGGTTTGCGGCCGGTAGGTAGATGACTTGTGAAAAGCCACGTTGTATTTCTCCAACAAGTCTATCACTTCCTTCTTGAAGTGGGAACCATTGTCTGAAATTATCTCATTTGGGACTCCGTAGCGACAGATGATGTTGTTTCTGATAAATTTTGCGACGTGAGAAGCCTTCAACACCGCATAAGATTGGGCCTCAACCCACTTCGTAAAATAATCTATCGCTACCAAGATGAACTCATGCCCCGATTACATCGATTCCCCAGACAGAAAACGGCCATGGCGAAGTCATGTTGTACAGCTTTGACGGCGGAATGTTCATGCGATTTGCATGAATCTGACATTTGTGGCATCGCCGGACGAAACCAATACAATCCTCATCCATGGTGGACTAGTAATAACCTTGTCTAAGGATCTTCCGTGCCAACATCACTCCATTCATGTGTGCACCACATTCACCCCCGTGGATGGCTTCCATCAGACGCTTGGACTCTTCAGCATCAACGCACAGTTTATGCATTCCCAGATGACCCCGTTTATACAGCTTACCCCCGCAGATGATGAACTGAACTGCCATTCTTCTGATTGCCCTTTTGTCTTTGGCATTTACCCCTGGCGGGTATGTTTCTGTCTCCAAAAAGTTCCAGATGTCGTAATACCAGGGGTGTTCGTCCTGAACTTCATCTATGGCTGCAATCGACTCATAGACAGGTGCAAATTTCTGGTCGATGATGACTGGACGCATCCGGACTCCACACGGGATGTCTATCATTGATGATAGAGTTGCTAAAGAATCTGCGAACTTGTTGTTCTCTCTTAATAGATGAGTGAAATTTAGCTTCTCAAACCGAGGAATCAGCAAATCCAAGGTTTGGTGATACATCATCATATTTTCCTCTTTTACTTTCCAGTCTCCTTTAGCTTGAGACACAACAAGGTTCGAATCCCCAATGACGTCTAGCCGTCTTGCCCCTAGTTCCAGAGCTGCTTCTAAACCAGCAATGCACGCTTCGTATTCTGCTTCATTGTTCGAGACTTTGAACCGGAGTTTGAAGGCTAGAGGGATACGGGAATTGTCGGGTGCTATCAGCAACACTCCTATCCCATACCCATGTTGATTTGACGCTCCGTCAAAGTACATCGTCCAAGTTTCCTTGTCGATATGCAAAATTGATTCATCTGGGAACGGATACTCAACTGCCTCATCCCCCTCAACCGGATGGTCGGCAAGGAACTCTGCCACTGCTCTTCCTTTCACTAACTTGCGCGTCACATACGTGAGATCAAATTCGGAGAGCAACAACAACCAACGAGCTAGCCTACCCGTAAGCGCTGGTTTCTCGAAGAGATATTTGATGGGATCTAGTCGTGAAACCAACATTACTGAGTGAGCTAACAGGTAGTGCCGCAGCTTCCTGGTAGCCCATACCAGAGCTAAACAAGCCTTTTCCAGCGGTGTATACCGGGTCTCATACTCTAGCATCTTCTTGCTCAAATAATAGATGGCCTTCTCCACCTTATCTTCTGATTCTTGTGCAAGCATACAGCCCATCGTGGTCTCAGTTACTGACAAATACAAAATCAACGGTTTCCCCGGTTCTGGTGGCGATAAAACGGGTGGGTTCTGTAGATATTCTTTAATCTGTTCAAATGCAGCTTGACATCGGCCGTCCCATTGGAACTTCTTTCCTTTCTTGAGGAGGCCAAAAAGTGGTTCACAAGTCAAGGTTAGTTTTGAAATAAACCGTCTTATGAATTGCACTTTACCCAGAAAGCCTCGCACCTCCTTTTCAGTCCTTGGTGGTGGCATTTCTAAGATGGCCTTGATTTTGGAAGGGTCAACCTCGATGCCCCTTTGTGTAATCAGAAACCCCAGCATTTTTCCCGCTGTAACACCAAATGTACATTTCTGAGGGTTTAGCCGCAACCGGAATTCCCTGATCCTTTGGAAAAACTTGTGCAAGGCGGTGTAGTGGCCCTCTCTTTCCTTGGACTTGACAATCATGTCGTCCACACACACCTCAACCTCTTTGTGGATCATATCATGTAGTATTGTGGTCGCGGCCCGTTGATAAGTAGCCCCAGCGTTCTTCAACCCAAACGGCATTACCCGGTAGCAGTATGTCCCCCACGGGATGGTGAATGCAGTCTTTTCCCTATCTTCTGGTGCCATCACTATCTGGTTGTATCCTGAGAAGCCATCCATGAATGAGAGCAATGCATGCCCTGCTGTGAAGTCCACTAACTCATCGATGTGCGGTAGGGGAAAGTCGTCCTTCGGACTAGCTCTATTCAAATCCCTGAAGTCTACACACACCCGAATCCTGCCATCTTTCTTCGGCACCGGAACAATGTTGGCCAACCAAGTCGGATATTCAGATACTAGCAGGAAGCCTGCGTCGATTTGCTTGGTGACCTCTTCCTTAATCTTGAGAGCCCAGTCCGGGCGGATCCTTCGGAGCTTCTGCTTGACAGGTCGGGCCTCGGGGTCAAGGGGGATCCGATGCTGTACAATCTCAGGATCGATTCCAGGCATGTCTTCGTAGGACCACGCGAAAACATCTTTGAAATCTTTTAATAAAGCGACTAAGCGCTCGCGTTCCTCCGAAGACAACGTGGACCCGATCTGGACCAGCCGCGGGTCCTCCTCAGTACCAATGTTCACGGAAATGATTTCATCCATTAATGGCTTAACAAATCTCTCTTGCTCTTGCTCAATTAATCGTTGTAAAACCGGAGGAACTTCGTCCTCGTCGTTTTGATCAAAAGTTTGAAAGTCTGAATTAATGCAATAAATTAGGGGCACATAAAAGTACTCGGAAACCACAGATAGTTCATTCTCATTAGGTACATCCAAATCGTCCAATTCATCGGTTACAACAGACTCAAATGAAAAGGAAAAAGACGACCTGGACAAGACTGTGGCATCCGGGTTAACATCCCCAAGAGTACCAGACTCAGACTCAGTCGAGCTGGAACCTGATTCCGACTCACAGGACTCGGTGGAATCAGACTCCGGCTCACTACCTGACCCGGTGCTGCTGGATAAGAATCCCTCCTCGTACTGCCAAGTGAGAGAGGGTGCGATTGATGCATCCAAGATAGCTGCTGGTCGGCTCGCAGCCGTTTCATTCCCAATCATGGAAACCACGAAGTTATTCCCCAAGCAATCTTGGTCGATCGGAGGATCAGAGAGGAGACATGCCAGTGCTACCCCCATTTCCAATTCCGTGCCCTCAGAATCCACTGCCTTATTCTGCTCAGCCTCAGTTGTTGGGTCTGTCTGCTCTGTGGCAACATCATCCCCGGGTAGTTGCAGGTCGAAGAAGATTTCGAAACCTGGTACGCGCTTCTTCTCCGCGTTCAACCATGGCTCTGGGAAGCCGCAAAATGGAAAGTCCTCCCCCTCCCGGACAAAGCGTCCATTCAGGGTACCCTGGATGGGCCTGTGCATTAGATCAAAAGGCTTCCCAGCCTGCTTCGCTCTGGCTTTGCCGGTCATTTCCTTTCCTTTCCTCACCCAGTCTTCTTTGGTGGGCAGATAACCCAGTCCAAAGGTGTGCGGGTTATGTGGCACTTCGGCCAACGCTGCGACTCCTTTCCTGCCGCTTCTTCCCAATCCCATCCCGGGGATATGTTGTAGCTTGTTCATGAGGTAGAAGGATTGAGCACTGACGTACACACCTTCATTCACAGCCATAATGTTTTGCACCACCCGGGCCTCAGCCAAAGTAAATCCTGATATAAACACATCCTCCATGCCGTGTTCAATCTCTAGGACTGGCGTAGATATCTCCGGAGGGGGATGGATTGATGAGTTCCCAAACACAATGGCTACTCCCTTTCCATAGGGGTATTTCACCATTTGATGTAGAGTGGATGAGACGGCCTTTACCTGATGCAACCAGGGTCGCCCCAAAAGCATATTAAAGGATGCAGGGACCTCCAAGACATGAAAATCTACCTCGTGTTGTCCAGGCCCAATCTTGGTTTGGATTTTTACTGTCCCTAGGACATCCCTACTTGTATTGTCGTAGGCTCTGATTACTTGAGTGGTCGGTGTAAAGTCCGCAGGCTTCAACCCAATTGCATACGCCGTTCTGGCTGGACAGACATTGATAGCGGACCCGGTATCAACAAGTACCACCGGAATCCATTTGTCCCTGCATTCTACAGAGATGTAGAGGGGTCTGTTATGATCCACGCCCTCAGGCGGCAGTTCCTTGTCTGAAAAGGTTAATGCCGGGGAACCTCCTCCCAGAAAAACCAGCCCAACCAGTTGTTCTGATGTAGTTTCGATGGAGAGCTTGGCTTTGTCCATAGCAGATAGGACAGCCTGTCTGTGTACCCTGGAAGCCATAAGCAGTCCCCAGATGGAGATGTCTGCTTGTATTTTCTTTAACTGCCTCAGTACAGCCTCTTCTTCAACTTGCTTCTCTCTCTGTTTCTCCGCT
Organism: Camellia granthamiana; assembly: GCA_036172215.1. Lineage (NCBI taxonomy): Eukaryota > Viridiplantae > Streptophyta > Magnoliopsida > Ericales > Theaceae > Camellia > Camellia granthamiana. The sequence goes on from CM069907.1 coordinate 116,559,654, forward strand.
TCTTTATCTTTCCCCGATGCCTCGGGTTGATCAAGGTGTGGGGGCTTGAAATACCGCCCACTTCCAGTCATATGGTCTACCTCTTCGAGGTACCAGGTGCTGTCTGGTTGGCCACCCGCCCAATCTTCGTCTGTGTGGGCGAGATACAAGTCGTCATCTTCCCACCACATCCCATTAGCATCTAACAGGCACTTGTCTGGTTCGGGCATGTTTGCACTCTCAGCATTTTCATTCCACACGCTCACAGCATGTCCTGCCCTCGTGCTTGCAGCACTTTCAACTTCCTCATGATTCTTGGCTTTTCGGGCTCTCTCAGAATCCCATTTCTTTTCTTGTTCCAAAAATGTTAATTGTTCGGTTTTCAAAATGTCTTGCTCTTGAGCGAAATTCTTCGTACCGGCGCTCTCCGGCAATTCAATCTGACTCTCGGCCCTTCCGGCCACAATTGGTACCCCTGCCCCTATCGGGCCTTGTGCTGGCTGAAATTCCACAATATCTGGCTGATCATCCAACCATCCGACGACTTCTGCTGACTCCTCGTATTCAAACCAGTTGATCGTTGCATCCGCTGATTCTTGGTTGTTGAAAAATTGGAGGTTGGCAAAGTCCTCTTCCATTGTAGTCAGATCATCTACCCCCTGTTCAGGTCTGTCTCCCTGGATCATGCACAGTTCAGCCTTCTCCGGCAGCCCCACACTCAGCTTAGGCTGGCCCACTGATAAGATATATCCACTCGGATAATAAGCTCTGCCAGCTAGGTTCTCAGACTGTTCCATCCCAGACTCAACAATTTTGCTCTCCTCGGAAGCCTGCCCCATTTCATTTTCGGTGGTCACCACCTTTGGCTCAGGCTGGGTTGTGAAGGTGTCCAACATGCACAAGTCAGCGCAGTCAGGAAGGACCACCTCTGGCTTGGGTAGGTGGGAGGGGGTAATATAAATACTGGGGTCGTAAGACACGTCCCCAGTTTGGATGAGGTTGACTCTTTTGGGCGGAGGATCTTGGTTATGTTTGGGGAGTGGGTTGGTTGTAACGTTGGGTCTCTCGGGAGGTAGAATGATGTTCTTGTCAATGAGGTCCTGAATCTCATGACGCAGCCGGTAACATTGGTCGGTATCATGACCATGCTACTGGTGGTATGTGCAGTATTTGGCTGGGTTGTGGGAAGGAGGGAGTGGATTTGGTGGGGGCCTCGGTTCTAGGGGTTTCAGATGCCCCTTTCTGACTAGAACCCCGAGGACTTTAGACAAAGGCATATATAGTTGAGAGAAATTTCGTTGGCCTCTGGATTGGTATCTTGAGGCTTGGTTGTTGCTACTGCTCCCGGATGCATCAGAAAAAGGTGTGGCCGCTGCGGGCCTTGATTGGGGAGGGGGAGTGGTGGTAACCATACCGACCTCTGAAGTTCTTGTATTGGCAGAGCCACTCGGGCCCGCATTGTTATTACGGTTGAATGTTCTTCGGGGCTGCTCCCGATCTTGGTCAATTAGACCCTGCTTCATCGCGTCCTCAATTTGCACCCCCATATCGTGTAAGTCTGCGAAGGTGGGGAAGGGAACGACAATCATTTTCTGCATAAGCCTTGGTTGGAGATTGTGCACAATCATCCGGATTTGATCTTTATCAGTTGGCCTTAAGGTCATTATCGATGCCTTTGCTCTCCACCGGGTTACAAAATCAGAGAAAGTCTCTTTTTGTTCCTGCCTCGTTGTCTCGAGATCACGTGTTGTAATCTCGATCTGCGTGTTATACGAGTACTGCGCAACGAAGGCTTCAGCCATCTCATCCCAGTTCCTCTTGACATCATTATCCAACTTTGCATACCAGTTGGCGGCCACTCCTGACAGGGTTCGGCCAAACAGCGAGAGTTTTTGTAGTCTGGTTAGGCCCATTGGCCGCAAGATGTCTGAAAACAGCCGAAGGTGGACCATGGGGTCCCCGGATCCATCGAAGCGATCGATCTGGGGCATCTTAAATCTGTCCGGCAATGTTACGGCCACATCAGTATAGCCATCTTCAATGTCTGGGATGGCCTTCACCCCTTGCGATTTCTTAAAGAGCTTTTCCAGCTTACTCAGCTTCAGAGCTGTCTGATCTACCTCAAACTCAAATGGAGAGTCTGGGTGGTTGGGTGTAAGATTCTTGGACAGTTGCGGAAGAAGCGGGGGCGGAGCCAGCCCCGTTGGAAGACCCGTGTCCTCTTGAGTGTTTTGGAAGTTTGGCAGAGTGTTCTGTGGATTTGGGACGGTATTCTGGGTGTTCTGGGTATTCTGGGGATTTGGAGGAGCATTCTGGCCAGTAGGTATTTGTTCAGGTAGTGGAGCCCCTAGCGGAGGAGGAACCTGATGCGCCCCTAGTGGAGGAGGGACCTGGTGTGAAGCAGATGCGGCATTCTGCTGTTGCAATCTGGTGATCAGCTCAGACTGCTGGGCCATGACAGCGGCCTGCTGTTTAGAAAATTCCGCCTGGCGGATAGCATCATCTTGCATCTGTTTCATGCTCTCATTCATCTGGCGCATCATCGCCTCCATTGTTGTACTCTGTTGTTCCATCTGAATGGCCGGCAAGTGTATCTCTATGGCAGACACAGAAATCTCAACCGGATTGTTTACTGTCAAAGCAGCCCTCTGTTCTGATAACCCCTGTTCTGACACACTGCGCCTTCTCAGTCTTCTTCTGATGACTGGGGGTAGAGAGTGGAACACTGGATGTCCGTCAACTAGATCCTCGGATCGGTTGAGTCGGCGACCTCGTGTCCAAATTGCTTGGGGAGTATCGACTGGTTCGGAAGTAATCGTGCTACAAACTGCCCTAGCAAAAAGATAATAAAGCAAAAAGGAAATAAATGACCAGAAAAACGGGCAGCATAACAACTTAATTTAAATACACACAACACACAGTCGGGCATACAACACACAGTTTGATAAGCTGGAAATACACTGTCCTCAACCACTGATCACTGTTCCTGTATCACTGTTCCCCTAAACTGAATCTGATATCCGCGGACAACTGATTCTCAGATACTGGTTGATGCCCGCAGGCCTGATGCCCAAACTCAACTGATACATGCATTCCCTGTAGAGACACACTCTAACAAGCACATAACAGATAAGTGAGAGCCAAAACACCCCTATGTTGGGGTAAGGTTTCCCTGTCCTATTTTGTCAGGAGTTAGGGTTTCACTACGCACGCAGCGGTTTCAAACAACCTATAAACGGGTAAGCAACCTGTCCTAGTTTGGAATGGTCACTATGGATCCGAATATGCACTAGGTCGAATGGTCAAAAAGGGTGCCCCAGTAAAACCGGGGTTTATGTTCCCATACTGGCAGAGCCCGTAACCGATCAGCCTTATCGACATGCCTTGACAAGACAAGTCTTCGGCAAACCGCTCAGGAATAGCAGATGGCAAACACGGTGTCCTAGGCGCACCAATGCAAATGCAATGCAAAGAAACACACAAGTATAGTCAAAACCAGATATCATGAGTTCGAGTCAAGTTCTCTAAATCCCCTGCAGAGTCGCCAGAAACTGTAACAAGCCCGCGAGGGACCTCGCTACAGTTCGGACTCGATTTTGTTGCGGTTCTAAATCTGAACCAAAGAGTCCAACTCTGGCAAATCGTTTTGAGAAAAACAGATTTTTAGAAAAGAAGTGCCAAACATGGACTGCTTTGCCAGATAACAGAGTCGCCACCTAAATATTTTTTAATGGGAAATTTAGGAAACCCTAACTCGGTGCCAAAAGGCCACGTGTCCGTCATCAACAAAGTTGGCTCGGGAACTTGGGTACGATTGGGGAAGGTCACATCGTGAGCACCCCCGCTCGCCCGGTCAAAGACCGGCCTCTACTAACCATGATATCTGTTTTTGAAGACATTGTGAGTTCTTATTCCGGTTATTAGCCTAGGTTACTATGTGATGCGCACAGCATACAAGTATAGACTGAATCGCCTAAATTGGAACAAAACATTTCATATTTGTTTATTTGAAAATGGTTTGATGGTGCTACTCGCAAGTAGGCTAAGACGCGGATTTGCCACCCTCGGGTGGGCTTAGGAAAACAATGATTTTGCCACTATCTAGTGGGCTTAAAACAAGCATTTGATGAATTGTCCCAATTCAAGTAACTCAACCTCCACCCACAGGCATTCAAGGCAGTTATATCATATAAGCACATAGCCTCATGGTAAGCATGCTTTTCATGGCAACACTCACACGCATGCAAGGATGCTAAAGCATAAAACTCACCGAGTACTTCTAGCCAAAACAGGAACTGGTTAGAAATCATGCATGAATCCTAAATATGCTGAAATGCCTAATGCAACACATGCAGAATGCAAACTATAGCAGGCTCGGCTATTCTAAACATGGCATATGAAATGCTACAGCTAACATGTATTCGATTTGGAATTAAAATACAGATGCAGTTAGTATGATGCGCCGAGCCCGGTGCATGCGAAACAGATGAATGATGCAAACATGCTGTCATACTGTATGCTAATTGAAATATGCCCTATATCTAACCATCGTAAGCGGATAAATAAAAGGGAGAAAGAAATGGGGGTTGGAAGACATACATCACACTCACCCACACTTATTACAACATTGCCCTCGCGCAGAGGGTCCAAATAAATAATACAGTCCCGAAATAAAAGAATAATACAGTCCGAAATAAATATACAAATTCTAATTAATTAACCAAATTAACTAAGAAAGCTGTAAACTGGCATACAAGCCAGGGGCTGCCTTGACTCCGCTCCGGATGATGAAATGATGCATGTTGGGCTGCCTTGCGCGGAAATCCACTGGGATGCCCCAATCCGCCTCTGTTTGCAATGTTTCTCGAAATGCGTGCCAAACTCCGAAAAGTTGCTGATCCTTGATTTTGCTGCAACAGAGAGCAGGAAAAGGGCATAGCAATGTATTTCACAAATATATGCATGCTTCGATCCTCGTGCCACCAATCACGCATCTCGATGCATAATGGCCGAAGAATCGGGTTGCACAACTTAATGTAGGATGAATGCGGATGAATGCTACGACAAAACCTAACTCCATCATGGGTAATCCGGAGTGTCGGTGACTTGGGAATTGAGATCCGTTCCGTCACTCGGAGTACGAAACGTGCCTCGTTTCCTGTGCCCGGGCTAACGCCTGTCCCGAATACGATGCAATATGCATGGTATGCATGAAATGCAGTTAACATGTGATATAGCATGCACAATGCCATGAAAATGAGATGCCTCGAAATGCGTGCCCACGGGCACGCAAACCGAGGCGATGACATACAGGCGTGAAATGACATAGAAAATGAGATGCAATAAGACTAAAATGAGATGCCTCCAAATGCGTGCCCACGGGCGCGCAAATCGAGAAATGCGGAATGACATGCAAAATGCAATAATGGGCTTATACCAACATGAGGGAGCCTCAGCCACACTCACATAGGATGCCGGAATGATAAAAAAGAGGTGCCTCGAAATGCGTGCCCGTGGGCACGCAAATCGAGAAATACATAAAATGGCATACAGAATGCAATGATGGGCTTACGCTAACATGAGAGGGCCTCAGCCACACTCACATAGACTGCCGTCGGATGAAAATGAGCTACCTCGAAATGCGTGCCCACGGGCACGTAAACCGAGGCGGTGACATACGGAATGAAATGTCATACGGAATGCAAATTGGGCTTACACTAACATGAGAGGGCCTCAGCCGCACTCACACAAGATGCCGTCAGATGAAAAATGAAGTGCCTCGAAATGCGTGCGCTCGGGCACGCAAACCGAGGCATGGCCCTAAGGCACAAAAATGGCATGCAAATGAGATGTGGCATATGGCATATGGAACATGCAAATTTCAGCAACTAAAATGATGCAAAACAGCCCCCGAATTACAACAAAATTACACCCGATGCCCGAAAGGCTATGCTAAGCACCCGAAATGGCCTGCAGCCCTTCTAAACATGCATAATTGGTACATGACATGTAAAACAGTAGCAAGGCGGCGCCTAAACTAGCATTTTTCCAGTACAAAGCATGGCCAAACAATGATCACAAGTATGGCAAAAATAGCATGCAAAAATGGGGGAAAAGAGGGGAATATTGAAACAAGTGGTATGTACAATGCTCAAACTGAAAAATACAGTTCTACAACATTAAAGAGGGGCTAAAAATATACACATTTACAGGAGATGACATCCCCCAATTCAGTATGTAGATAGGCTAAACATAGCATGCAAAATGAAGCCAACAAAGGCTACCACATGAGGTATCAAAAGAAAGCACCAAACAGCTTTGGACCCTTAACAAGACATGAATAATGGGCCAAAATAAGACACTTTCAAAGCCTGATGAAGGCTCAAAACAGAAGCTAAGAAAGCCCAACAAAGCATGCAATTTTACGGTAAATTGAGGGAATTACAAAACAAGTACATGATAGAAAGGCCAAACATGGTTGAGCCCTTCTTCAATGTTGAAGAGGGGGGTCAAGATAGGCCCCAATCACAGTTTATATCAGGCTCGAAATCAGATCACTCATAAGCTAAAAATAGCATGCAAAAGCAAGAATAGAACATGAATTCAAAGCAAGTGGTATGCAGAGCATGAAAACCAGGTTGAGCCCTTCTTCAATGTTGAAGAGGGGCTCAAAATAGGCACAATATTAGTTCATGAGATGCTCCAGATCAGGATCACAAATAGGCCAAATAGAATCATGGCAATTTTACTGGTAAATTGGAAGAATTACAAAGCAAGTGCATGATAGAATCACCAAACATGGTTGAGCCCTTCTTCAATGTTGAAGAGGGACTCAAAATAGGCCCACTAACAGTTTACATCAGGCTCAAAAATGGATCACTCATAAGCCAAATAAAGCATGCAAAATAATGGCATAAAGAGTGATATTGAAACAAGTACCAAATGGGGGCTCTCAAATGGGGTTGAACCCTTAATCAAACTTGTAGAATAGCTCAAAATAGTGACATTTTCAGTAGGGGTCGAAGCCCAAAACAGTGAGAAAATAGGGTAAAGAATTGATGCAAAATTGTGCTAGAAAAAGGGAATTAGTGACTTACCCTTGGAGAACAAGTCTTTTGTGGCTTCTTGGCTTGAATTTGTTGGTCCTTAGCCTCTGGAAAACCCTCCTTTGCTGCTGGAATGGAGGTGGTGATGGTGAGGCTTAGGGTTGATGAAGGAATGAGCAAGACTTGAAGCTTGGTTTTAGGGTTTTGGAGATGAAGATGGAGGCTATGTGAGAGAGGCTCTTGAGAAGAATTTTTGTTAACCCTAACAAAGGGAGCTCATCAGTCCCTTAAATGGACCAAAAAGGGGTGTAAAAGGGGAGGGAAATGCACCCAAGCTTTTCCCTCCCAAAATATCCCCCAGAGGACAGGGATATTTGAAAAACAGCTGGACAGCTGTAAAGTGGCCAAAAGGGGGAAGCAGGCCGGCCAGGTGGCTTTCTTGAAGGTGGCCGGCCGGCCACCCCAACTGGTCGGCCAGCCACTCTCCCTGGCCGGCTGGCCATGGCCAAAAATGGAACAGAACAATTACTGGGCCGGCCACCATTTTTTGGTGTCCTCCCATGTGTGTAGAACAAGACCCCATAGTTGGAATTTGGCAACTCTGAAACAAGAGGCACAACATTCAACTTGAAGGAGAGGCTCAAAAATGAAAATCACAATTACTGGCCGACCACCACTTTTTAGGGTCCTCCCATGTGTGTAGAACAAGACCCCATGGTTGGAATTTGGCAACGTCTGAAACAGGAGGCACAACATTCAACTTGAAGGAGAGGCTCAAAAATGAAAATCACAATTACTGGCCGTCCACCACTTTTTAGGGTCCTCCCATGTCCCCTCATCACAAATATGTAGTCTCGGCTCGAAGAAAATATCCCTAGGGTGTTCAACATTAGCCCGGAAGTGAGCAAAACGGGCGCCGAAGGAGCGAAACTGGTTTTCTGGAACAATTGCTGGCCTCACCACCCTCCAGTGATCTTCCTAATGCTAAAACAGAGGTACCTGCCAAAATTGAACAAAAAATCGATGCAAAATGAATGCTCGGGGGCCCAAACCGCGAGGTTCGGGGTCCCGAAAATGGGCTGCAGGAACCGAAAGTGGCGTTCGGCCACGAAGTGGGTATCTGAGGCCCCAGTGTCCCTCGGAATGATAAAACAGAGGCACTTGCCAAAAACCGGAGAAATCGGAGATGGTTGGGCGGTCCCGAACCGAGGCACACGGCCTGACGGCTCCGAAAACTGGGAACCGGGCTCCAAAATGGGCAAAATGGCCTACGGCCACGAAATGTAGCCCACGGCCACCGAGAGATAGCCTACAGGACCACTCCCTCCCCTCAGGAAAGAAAACAGAGAAAACCGAGTCTGGTTCGCAAACCGAGACAAGGCACAGAAGAGAGTTCGGAAGTCCGGAGGCAGGGCGCACGGCCGCGACTCTGAGACTTCTGAACGAGCACAATATGGAACATCACCGAGCGCTCAACCGGTGACGTCTGAGTCTTAAGGTCGGTCAAAAATGGGGTGTCTACATTTATCTTTGCTCTTTATCGCTGTTGTTGGTTGATTATTAAATCGCAAACCTGATTGAACAAAAAGGGCAAGACTTGGTGTATATTATATATATGTATAATATATATAATCAAATCAATTTGAATGCTTGGAAGCTTGGAAGCTATCGCTTATGATCAAGCAATCCTTATTCTCACCTTCACTGTATATTTTTTCTCTGCTCTGTGAGTCCTTGATATTGGTTTGGAATTCGAAGGGACTCAATAAGTAGTTTATTCCTTTATTTATTATGAATAGCATTTAGATAGCCAAATAACAGAGGACAAAACATTTTTCCGAACGAGTTCACTGAGCCATTTCCATTTTCTCTATCTAGAAAATAAATATTTTAAAATAATACAAAACAGTCTCTAGATTTTTAATAAAATATATTTGATCATAAGAGGATTGCAGTTATGACGATAATTATTCCCTTTGCCTACAGAAAACAAATGCAAATAATTAAGCCCAAAAAAATATAATATACAGATGCCACTGTCAATTAGGACAATGAAAAGAAAAAAAATTAAACAAAGATGAATGCCTCCTTCATCATTTTGATGAGACAGGAAGATGTGCATAGGGGAGGAAAAACACCATACGGGTCATTTTCCATACTATTATTAATTTATGGGTCATTTAGTTTCCATTCTCTCTCAGCTTTTGTAGTTTCCTTCTTTACCCCATCAGAGCTCACTCTGGTAGGTTATTTCTCTCAAATTTTTATGTTTCACTCCTCTCCTTTTTCATCTATCAGCTTTTGTTGTTTTAGCTTTTAATGTTATGGTTTGGTGTGTTATTGTTATTGTTCTGTATTTTTTTCTTCAGTTCTTCAGTTCTTTGTGGGTTATGTACATATTGTTTTTAGGCTTTGAGAGCATCCCCTCCCGTGAAATTTATATTTTAAAGTTTCCTTTTCCCCTTCCCTTTCTGCCTCTGTTACATTAATTTTGTTTCCTACCAATTGACTAAATGAAGAATTATGTTCGAAATCAAAATTTCATTAATTTTTTAGATAACTAAATGAATAATTTTGTTCTTCCTTGCTGATAGAAAATTTACCAACTGGAATACAGGAAGAATTTCCCTTGCTGCAATTCAAACGACGCTGCTCTCCTTTGGCTCCCATCGAACTCGAACTCGCACTCGCAAGGTAAGATTTCAAACTCGCTCCCTTTCTTTGCTCTTCATCGTTGTGTTGAGTTGTTTGAATTGTTTGAATTCTGTTTGATGTGAATCCTTCATATTGGTTTGGAATTTTAGCAAAAATCTGATTGCAGTGGCGTTTATTAAATTTTTGGTTATATAAATTGTTATTAAGTCCCTCTCTTCTGTTATTGAGTCCCTTCGAACTCGCACTCACGGTCGCAAGGTAATTTCAGATTTTTTTTTTTGCGGATTATGTTGATTACTCTCCTCTGTTATTGAGTTTATTTATTCCATTGTGAATAGCATTTAGATAGCCAAATTTCATTTAATGCTGTTGGATTCCCATATAAATCTATATATGATCTCATTTGTCCATGTTGTGTTTTAACAACAAAACATTCTGCCAAACGAGTTCACTAAACAAAACAGTCGCTAGATTTTGGATAAAATATTAGATACCTTATCCTGTATATATACTTGATCACAGGAGGATTGCGGTTATGAAGATAATTCAGTCCCTTTGCCTATAGAAAACAAATGCAAATAATGAAGCCCAAAAAAATATGATATACAGATGCCACTGTCAATTAAGACATTGAAAAGAATCTATTTCCTTTCTCTTTCGTAGATGTAAGATTGTTTAGTTTAGTGTGTGCCAACACCAATAAATAGAATCTATTTATTACTTCTTTTAATTAAATTGTTAATTTCTTGATTATTAATTTCTTTTCCCATTTTTGATTATTAAATTGGTGTATTTTAATAAATTTCTTGATTTCTAATTTATCTCATTTGAAATATTGCATTCTAGTATAAAAATTGTTAATTTCTATGTTTGATATTAAAATATTGCATTCTAGTATAAAAATTGTTAATTTCTATTTTCGATATTAAAGATTTAGATTTTGTGACCAATTTTTATTTTTTTTTAGTTATTGTAACAAATTTATTTGATATAAAAACGTGTAGAGATATGAGACAGCCAGCGATTCCTTTGTTTTTTTTCCAACTATGTCAACTCACAATTTTGTTATTCTTTTTTGTTTTCCTCAAAGACGTTCGGTTCATACTTGGCAAGGTAAGATTGTTTGTTTGTTTTGATTTCGGTTGTTTTTGGCTCATGGTTGTGTTTGTTTTTGTTTTTGGCTGGATTTGTTTTTGGCTCATGGTTGTGTTAGCATTTTTAGGTTCAAACGACGTTGCTCCTCTTTTGGCTCCCTTCGAACTAGGTAAGACTTCGAACTCGCAGTTGTGTTTTTCCCTTTGTGAATTCTAAATTTTGAATGTTTTGAATTTTGAATCCTGAATGAGTTTTTGGGATTCTTATTTGGATTTGTATGAGTTGTTTGGATTTGTAGTTTGAATTCTGAATCCTGAATGAGTTTCTTAATTCTGAATTTTGAATTTTTTGTTTAAATTATTTGGATTTGTTGGTGATAGTTGCAAGTCTTATACTATTCATAGTCATCACTTGCATTGTTTTTGCATGTTTTTCCAAGAACAGTGGCCCAAAATTTGCATAATTTTCATTTCTTTGTTTGCTTCCCAGTTCTTGTGAGTTCGTGTTTGCTGTGCTGTTGTATTTTTTGTTGGGTTTGCGTTCACGCCTAATGATGTTTGTGTTTGCTTGAACTGGTTTCTCTGGGTTAAGGGTTCCCAGAATTTGAGATACTGTGCTATCTATTATGGAAAATGGATGAAAGCAAAATACAACTTTGATGGGCTAAAGATATTTGAGTGACTTTTTAAAAATAGTTTGGATTTAATCATTCTTCTTTAATTGAATTGTCATTTGTGCTTTTAATATAATATATGGAGCATCCTTACGATAATTTTTAGAATATCCATTTAGTCATGGGGGAACCAAAATTTAAAGCTTAAATAAAAGAAAACTATCCATGCATTCTTCTTTAATTGAATTGTCATTTGTGGTTTTATTTTATTGCAATTTTCATTAAGTTTATTTAAGAAAATTTGTTACCCAGAACATATGATTTCAGTTCCATGATTGTATCCATAAATCCTATATCACATCTCTCATGCCCTTCATTAAAATGTAACAGTGGGTGTAAGACTCTTTTGGGTGTTTGTCCACTCTTGGCTTGAAAATGGGGCAAGTAAGACTCTTTTGGGTTTTCTCTTTATTAGTTTTACTTCAGATTTCTTTTGCTGTGTTTCTTTACATGTTTGTTTCAACTGTTTTTTTATTATATTATAAATCTTGCAGCTTTATTGCTATTTTGAGGTTATAAAAATATATAAGCCATTGGTTGGATTGTAAGGGGTGAGAAAAGAAACGAAATGACACAACACATCACACTGGTTTACTACATGTAAAGGCATTACTGTCATGGATATAAACTATAAGCTATTAGATTTGAGGCCCGTGATCACCCATTTTGATTGATTTTAATTCATTTTGGACCATAATGTACCTTAAGGTAGTCTGTAGTTTATGAAAAAATTTAGTCGTGGAATTCTGTTCGAAATCAAAATTACAGCGCTGATAGAAAATTGATTTATTGGAATACAGAGAGAATTTCCCTCGCTGCACCTCCTTCGGCTCCCTTCGAACTCGCACTCGCAAGGTAAGACTTCGAACTCACTCCCTTTCTCTACTCTTCATCGCTGTGTTGAGTTGTTTGAATTGTTTGAATTCTGGCTGATGTGAGTCCTTGATATTGGTTTAGAATTTTAGCAAAAATCTGATCGCAGTGGCATTTATTAAATTTTTGGTTATATAAACTGTTTATGGAGTCCCTTCGAACTCACACTCGCAAGGTAATTTCAGAATTTTTTTTGGATTATATTGATTACTCTCTGTTGTATTTTTTTAGGCAGATACATTGTGTTCTCTCCTCTGTTATTGAGTTTATTTATTCTTTTATTTATTGTGTTTGTGTGCTCTGATTTTTGTTCCATTGTTAATAGCATTTAGATAGCCAAATTTTTGTTTAATGTAGTTGGATTTCCATATAAAATGGCTGAGGTGTGTTCATCTGTAAATTCTCATTCAATTTGGCATACATGCACATGCACTCACACATGGATATATCTATGTCTAGGCTCTGTATGAGTTATTTACTTTGTGAGTTGTTTCATTGGGGTGTGAGGGAAAAAGCAAGAGACTAAATGCAGAAAACATTTGCCATTGATAGATTTTGCAGAGTATTGTGATACCAGAGACACCAATGTTTAGACCTCAATTTCCTCTCCAAGGTGTGTTCTCTTAAAAAATGGCTCATGTTAAACGTTTTTGACATTGTTGGTATGAAGATTTGAGAAAGTTAGGTCTTTGATGAAGAATGTTTTAGTTACATCACAATTTCCTACATTCATCAATTGAACAATAAGGGTAACACAACATCCAAAGGTAAAAGCAGTGTTGTCTGAACTAAAAATGGCTCAAGGCATGTTAGTATAAGTTCTCTCCTACGAATGATCACTACTACAAAAATAGTTAAAGATCACACTTTGACAAAAAAAAAAAATATCTCACTTTTATTGAAAGTGTGATAAAAAAAAATTAGATTGATATTTTAATCACACTTAATTTGATTGAGTGTGATAATATTTATTTTTTATTTCACTTTTTCAATTAAGTGTGATTATATATACATTTTTTTAATCACACCTTCTAATTAAAGTGTGATTACATATATACTATTACTTTTTAATCACACTTTTTAAATAAGTGTGATTATATATATATATTTCAATCACACTTTCTAATTAAAGTGTGATTATATATACACTATTACTTTTTATCACACTTTTTAAATAAGTGTGATTATTTATATATATTTTAATCACACATTCTAATTAAAGTGTGATTATTTATATATGTTTTAATCACACCTTTTAATTAAAGTGTGATTATATATACACTACTACTTTTTAATCACACTTTTTAAATGAGTGTGGTTATATATATTTTTTAATCACACATTCTAATTAAAGTGTGATTATTTATATATATCTTTAATCACACATTCTAATTAAAGTGTGATTATATATACACTATTACTTTTTAATCACACTTTTTAAATAAGTGTGATTATATATATTTTTTAATCACACCTTCTAATTAAAGTGTGATTATATATACACTACTACTTTTTAATCACACTTTTTAAATGAGTGTGATTATATCTATTTTTTAATCACACATTATAATTAAAGTGTGATTATATATACACTACTACTTTTTAATCGTACTTTTTAAATGAGTGTGATTATATCTATTTTTTAATCACACATTCTAATTAAAATGTGATTATATATACACTACTACTTTTTAATCACACTTTTTAAATGAGTGTGGTTATATATATTTTTTAATCACACATTTCTAATTAAAGTGTGATTATTTATATATTTTTTAATCACACCTTCTAATTAAAATGTGATTATATACATTACTACTTTTTAATCACACTTCCTAAATAGGTGTGATTATATAAAATATTTCAAATTGATTTTTATATAAAATATACAATTTCCAAATTTTTAATCACACTTAATCAGATTGAGTGTGATAATATTTATTTTTTATGTCACTTTCTAATTAAGTATGATTATATATATATATTTTTTAATCATACTTCTAATTAAAGTGTGATTATATATATATATATAGGGTAAATTACACTGACACCCCTGAGGTTTATGTTTATTATAATTCCCCCCTCACGTTTTGGAAATTACATCTCACTCCCTCAGGTTTAAAGTTTCATTACAGATTCCCCCCTCAGCAATTTAATTTTTTTAAATTCCAATTTTGCCCTCTTTGGGTAAATTATATTGACACCCCTCACATTTTAGAAATTACAATCCCTTCCTAAGGTTTAAAGTAGCATTACCAATTGCCCCCTCGGTTAGTATTAATTGGAAAAAAATTCATTGAAAAAAAATTAATTGGAAAAAAAATTAATTGAAAAAAAAAATTGTTAGTAAAATTTTTAAATTTCTGTTTAAAAACCAACATAAACTCATTTTTTGAATTTACGTTTTTCCTCAAATTTACAAACTGAGACAACCATTTATAAATTTAAAAAATTATTAAACAAGTTTTTATGACAGTTTTTTAAATTTTTGTAAATATAAATTGAAAACTGAAAACGAAATGGTTAACAAACAGGCTTTAGATGGTAAAAATGTCGTAAAATTAACAAATAATCAAATAAGTTACCAATATAAAAAATGACTTATCAAAATATTCTTAGGCTATGTATGGTTTAATTTTTAGAAAAAAAATTAAAAATTAAAAATTAATTTGGTTAAGAAATAAAAAATAAAAATAATTATCATTTTTATATAATTTTTATCTTTCGAGTGGTTAGAAATAATTTTTTACAAATTAAATTGAAACAGTCATACGTATGTATATAACTTGCCCAAAAATTAAAATGATAATTATTTTTTTACCCGTAAATGATAATTATTTTTTATTTTTTATTTCTTAACCAAATTAATTTTTAATTTTTTTAAAAAAAATCTAAAAATCAAACCATATATGGCCTAAGAATCTTTTGATAAGTCATTTCTTATGTTGATAACTTATTTAATTATTTGTAATTTTACGACATTTTTACCATCTAAAGCCTATTTGCTAAGATGGCGTTTGGTAATACTTACGTTTTCAGTTTTCTGTTTATATTTACAAAAATTTAAAAAACTCAAATAACAACTTGTTTGGTAAATTTTTGATTTATAAATCAGTGGTCTCAGTTTATAAATTTGGCCAAAAAAATATAAACTCAAAAAATGTGTTTCCATTTTCAGTTTTCAGTTTTTTTTTTGCCACCATTTTCCACCACCGTTTTTCGCCACCACCACCCACCCCCTACCACCACCTGCCACCACCACTCACCACCCACCTGCCACCACCACCACCATCACCCACCACCCACCTGCCATCCACCCGCCACCACCCACTACCCGCCACTACCATCCACCGCTTGCCACCACCGCCCACCACCATTACTCGCCACTACCATCCACCGCCCGCCACCACCACCCGCCACCCACCTGCCACTACCATTCACCACCCGCCACCACCAGCCACCCACCACCACCAGCCACTAGCCACTAGCCACCTGCCACCCACTCACCACCACTACCCACTACCCACCACCCACGGCCACCCATCTGCCACCACCACCCACCACCACCACCACCCACTCGCTACCACCCGCCACTGTCACCCATCCACCCACCACCACCACCACCACCTGCCACCACCACCACCACCACCACCACCCACTCGCTACCACCTACCACCCGCCACCGTCACCCACCCATCACCACTACCACCCGCCACCTACCCGCCACCACCCACTCGCTACCATCCGCCATCGTCACCCACCCACCCACCCACCCACCATCACCACCCACTCGCCACCACCCACCACCACCGCCCATCCGCCACCTACCTACCACCACCACCACTACCCACTCGCTACTACACACTACCCGCCACCTACCCGCCACCACCACATGCCACCCGCCACCACCACCACCACCACCACCACCCGCCACCAACTTCTATGTCAATTATTTTCTGTCAATTAATTTTTTTGCCAATTAATTTTTTTAAGCATGTATAAATATTAAAAATATTTTAAAAATTAAAATATTTAAAATATTTAAAATATTAAATATTAAGAATATTTCAAAAATCAAAATATTAAAAATATTCCGAAAATCTAAACCAAACAAAACCTTAATTTCCCCCCTTTTTTCCCCGTCTTTCTCCCCTTTTTTTTCATTTCCTTTCAGGTTTGTAGACCCCTAAGTTTCAGAGCCCTAGTTTCGATACAACAGTCTCTCTCTCTCTCTCTCTCTCTCTCTCTCTCTCTCTCTCTCTCTCACTCTCTCATGGAGGCGGGAGGCGATTTCAAGCTTAATCAAACAATTTCTTTTCTCAAGTCACATACGATTCGATCCCTCAATTTCTATTTGTTTAATCGAACAATTTCATGGTGTTTTCAAGCTTCAAGTTTCAACTTTTTTTCTTGTTTCAGTCGAAGTTTGCTTAAAACCCTCAAGCACAGCTTGGATCGAAGATGTCCGCTCAGCTGTTGAGATGTACGCTTTTATATATAGTGTAATTGCTGCATATTTAGTTATTGATTTGTCATTGAAATCTATGGGTTTTGTTTTTTTATTATATATAATTATTAGTCACAATTGGGTTTGTGTAATTGTTATTGTTAATCCTCAAGAAATGGATAAAAGAAGATTTTATTTATTTATTTTCATTTTCTTTTCCCAAGTTCCAAACACTGTATGTTTGGCTAAATGGGTTTTTAAGATTTTGATTCTATTGTTGTATAGAATGCTTGAAAAGAGGAGTTTGAGCTATATAGATGGTCCAGTTCCAGCGCCTCTAGACGATTCATTCTTGGTGGAAAACGTACAAAGGATCTGCGTTTGTGACACGGGTTCGTGTTTATTTTGTACAAATTTTAGGGTATCTGTTTGTTCCTGTTTTTGGGATCTGATATTTCATTGTTGGTTGTTGTAGATAAATGGGTGGAGAACCATGATACTCTTCTCTTCTGGCAAGTCAAACCCGGTGTGCATGTGTTCCAGGTGATCTGTTTTTCTTATGGTGTATTGAGTGTAATTATTTAAAAAAAAATCCATTTAGGATGTGGAAATAGCATTGATTCTTTCAACATGGTGGATCTCTCTGTGAAACATAGACACAGATACATGATAGGGATAAGGGTATGACTCGATAGGAATACGTTGATATGAAGAATTCTAAAAAAAGTCAGGTATACCGTATACCTGCCATAACATTAAATTTATCATAAGCTAGGCAAGGAGTGTGGGTGTTCAATATAGATATGACACTCTTCTAAAGGTATTTGTGCTTCATAGGTGAATCTCTGCCTTGGATGCTATTCTTTTAAAGGAAACCTAACTATTTAATGTTTACATAAACTTTAACTGGCTAGAGTTTTTGAGTTTGCAACTCACTGATAGGTGTTGATAATACTTGCTTTTCTTGAATTGTATTAGTTGTATGTAGTTTCTTTAATGCTCTATTTGATTGTTTCCTCCTCAGCTTAGTGAGGAAGGGCCGTGTAAAGAAAAAAAAGTAACTGTACTACAGATTTACATCCCAAAACAAGCCTTTAGAGTTTAGATGAAGTATGTAACGCAACCTAACCCGTGTAGTACTGAAGTTGAAGTCTTGAAAAGGTAAGTTTGAATATAAAAATTGAAATATGTAAAATTTTCAAAAATCATTCCATAAAAAAGGTAAAGAAATATGATCCCCTACACCTCCATCCTAAGAAAATATAGTACGAGCCGGCATCATGAAAAGACACACTTCTTTGTTTAAGAAAACACTTCAGCTGCTTACAGCCCACTATGGCTTTTTACACTTTCAGAACTTCTTCTGCTTCATTTGTCATCAAAGCCATTGGTCCTCATCCTACTTAGTTTTCATTCTTTTGCATTTAAAATCAAACTGCAATACATGAATGAAGACCGAGGAAAGGGTAGGTCAACAATTAGTTTGTGGCAGCTATGCAAGTACCCTTCAGATGAAGGAAGATATTCAATCTATTCAAACCAAATTTGATGAAGTGTTCATAGGTATGCAAATTCATCTTCTCCTAAACCACTAGTAGATTGGGAAGCCAATTTTTGTAAGTATTTGTCAAAGAATGCCCAATTATAACTTTATGGTATAAAAAAGCACTGTGTAAACATTTATATCCACTTCTATGATGACAGAAAAGTAAAAAGTGAAATAGCAAGGGCTTAGTATTTCATATATGAATGCTAACCATGGAGTAAAAAGCACATCCAAATAATAAAGTATAAACAAACCTCAGCCCATGATGGCTCCAATTCAGTAGCTCCTGTCAAATAATTGTAACTCATGAATACAATGTCTACTTGGGTAATATATATGGAAAATAAATCATTACACAAAAAACAAATTTTGAACTCCAATAACAATACAGAGCTAAAATGATTTCTACAAGCAAAGAAAATCTGAAAATATTTGCAATTTGAACAGGGAACCAAATCTGAAGATTGAAAGACATCAAAAATTTTATTTGGGTCCAGCTGCAAAATAACTATTTAATGTTTACATAGAACTTGAGCAGTTATTATTGAATTCCTGATACGTGGCTCTATACAATATTTAAACTTCTGATAGATTTTATTTATTTATTTCAAAAATTGGTTTACTGCACAAGTTAATTTAAATATGCTAGGATATAGTGACTATTATTATATAAACTTGACATGATCAAAGGAACTGAAGCTCTATCACTTTAATCTGGGTATTGAAAAACAAAGCATAAGTGTATAGTCATCTGGTTGTCCAAGGAAAACTAATTAAGGTTGTGAACAAATCTTGTGTGTTTTTTGTGTAATTTTGTAGAGAGAAGCAAACTTCGCTAAAGTACATAAGGTTGTGCTTGGATCAAGGCTTTGAAGAGGAATTTGCAGAGAGTGAGAGAGGAAAAAAAAAAGAGGTGAAAAATGAATGAAATAGAAGCTAGATTTTGATCACTTTTCCCTTTCCTTTCCCTTCCACAAATCCCACCCCAAATCCTAGATCCAGACTTTGTCCCATGAAGTTTGCCTCATAGGAAAAATCAAACCATGTCTACTGTAATTTGAATATCTGTTTTATTTTTGTTACACTTGAATATGGCTCTATACAAGATTTAAACTTCTGATAGAATGCACAACTAATTAAAGCATTTGAAAACAAGCCAAATTACATTACAGATGGATAGTTTTTTTTTATTTAGAAACAGAAAAGAAAAGTAATTCTAGCACCCTGAGTATTGCATAGCTTTGGACTAAAGTTGCAAGTTATTCATTACATTTGAGTGCATTTAGTAGTTCTGCCAAGTAATTTTATCTTCCTTTGAATTTGCAGCCCAAATATGGTCAATTACTCTGGGTAGCAGTGGGAAAAGGCAGAGTTATCCATCAACCATCTCAACTAGACCAGTATTGCAAAGATAGAATCTACTGTAAAGTAAGTCTTCCGTTCCCTCGTTTTTCAGATTTTCTAGTAACCTTTTATTTATTTATTTTTTAAAATGTTTTTGGTTTTCTTATCATGTTCTTTCTCTCCCTGAATAGGGAAAAAAATTGTGCGAACCATGGTGCATATGAAAATTTTGTCTCTAGATCCTCATCCATTAATGCAGAATACGAAGCCAAAGCCTATGACACACATGTAGTTATTAAGGGTAATTAAATCCCTATATATGAAATTGTAATTTTTTCTCTCTCTATTTATCAAACAATGAACTCAAGTGGGAAATATTATGAACTTGCAGATTCACTGATGCTAAACTAGGAAACTGAGGAGGAGATAGACTCCATGTCTATCTTGTGCTTAAATCAGCTTAAGTGCGTCAGGTAGAATCATACTGAAAGCATAACAAATATCAGAAACCAGGCAGAGCAATGTCTGAGGAAAGATTATTTGGTAGGCTTGCTTGCTTGCTTGATATATCTTTCTTAATGTGAGAATAAGATTATCAGGAAAATATTCTTGTGTCTCGTGGTGTTAAAAAGTAGCTAGACATTCCTTAAATTTTATTCTAGGATTTTCAAGAAAATGGTTTTTAGGCTAAGAAGCACGAACATGCAATTTTCACAAAATGCATGCATAATTTTATATATTTGTTATATGTCGTATATTTGAATATTATACATCACTTAGGCACATCAATTAGGACTGTATATACTGGATTGATGAGACCTAAAAAAGTTTCATGTTTCGACAAATCTTGAACTTGCCTTGCCCCTTTTAAAACCTTGGGCTACATTACATTACTCTTGAAATCACTGGACAGATGAAAGCACACAGACCAAAATTGGTAGTTAGATTGTTCCAACAAACGAGCCCTAGTCGTTCGCCATTGCACAGCTCGCACTCTCTCTCTCTCTCTCTCTCTCTCTCTCTCTCTCTCTCTCTCTCTATTCTATCCAGGTAACATTCTCTTCCGTCATTCCACTATTTCCTGTTCATAGCAAATGAATAGACCTCCATGAATTTGATTTGTGATCAGCTTCTAAATTTCAGCTCTGTTTTGTTTGGTTGCTCAGAAAATGGAGAAGAGTAGAATATGACTGGTAAATTTTTTTTTTCCTTACGTAGATTAGACCTGTTATGTAAAACAATATAACCATACACTAAAGATGAATTAAACCACTTGAATTACTTTCATGCAGGCTTGAAGGGACAAGTTATAGTGTTGTAATGGAAGATGAAAATCAAATAGAGATTTCTTTTACAAGAACATGGAATTCATCCCTAAATGACACAGGAATGCCCCTAAATGTAGACAAAAGGTTCATTGAAAGCATTTAGCATTAGCTTAATTTGCAGCCAAACATATCTTAACAAGTTCTGCTTATTTTTAATCTGTCAACGTTGAATTTGTAAACATTATTTGTAGGTTTATAATGCTGCATGGATACCCCGGTTTCTACTCGTATGCAATACTTGAACACTCCGAGGGATGGCCTGACATTAACATCTACCAAGGGAGGATTGTATTCAAGCTTGAAGAAAGCCTGTAAGACATATATGATTGTTATGGTCCTGCTATTCTAAATTGTTGACTAGGTTTGACATGAACAGAGTAATTTAAGGAAAATTTAATCTTGATATGATACATGACTAGGTTTCAGTACATGGCTATATCAGATGAAAGGCAAAGGATCATGCTAACGCCACAGGACCGGGAAGCTGGCCTAGTCCTTGACTACCCTGAAGCTGTTCAGTTGACAAATCCAAGCAATCCAGAGCTCACTGGGGAGGTAAGCTTGACCATTTTTCATTCACCTACTAGTTATTGATAAGATAGTCCTATTTCCTAAGTTTTGTGGGAATGGTTTTGTGAATTGACAAAAATGCCCTTTTGTGATTCATCAAGAGTGTTAACTTCTTGATATTTTTGTTACTTCATGAAGACTTGACAATCACAAGAGGAAAGATTGCATTTGTGTAGTTAAATATGCTAGTTTTTTTTTTTCTTTTTTGATGTTGTGTTATGTAGGTGGATGATAAGTACCAATATTCATGTGATGACAAAGACAATCGGGTTCATGGGTGGATATGCTCCAACCTGGTTGTTGGATTCTGGATGATCATACCCAGCGATGAGTGCCGTACAGGTGGCCCTGTCAAGCAAGATCTCACATCGCATTTTGGCCCAACCACCTTATCTGTAAGTATCCGATATTGTTCCCTTTGCACAATCCTTTGCTATTAATCACTCAGATATCATGCTTTGCAAAAGAGCACACTTTCAAATGGCATCAATTTTACTCACTGGCCCAACACAGTGGCCCATTTACAAAATGAATTTCATGACACGAAAAAAAAAAGAAAAAAGTAATATATGTAGATGCAAATTCTTGACCAATTCCCACTTCCCAAACGAAGCCTAAAAGAACAAATATTGTTTTGTATTATGATGATGACATCCATAGGAAAAACTACTTCACAACAATTGGACTGAAAAAGGAATTGATGGAGAACAGAGCATAACTTTCCAGTTAAGCACATGACCTACTACTTAAATCTATCCTATTGAGGCACAACCTTGCACTTTCAATAAGTCGAAAATGTTATATATAAATAAATTTTTACAAATTTCCTTACTACTAGATGTTAATGTTAAAGGATTGTGTTATTTATCTTCAGATGTTTTTCAGCACCCATTATGCTGGGGACAATCTGACAATAAAATTGCGAGATGGCGAGCCATGGAAGAGTGTTTGGCCCTGTTTTGATCTATCTAAACTCAGTTTCAGTCGAAGAGGATGCCCTAACACTTTGGGAAGATGCCAAAGAACAGGTACTACTTTGGGCATGAAATTTTTTACAACATAAAATCTAATCAGTACAAACAAAATTAATAATCTTATCTCATATGCATATATTCAGATGTTGATAGAAACCCAAAACTGGCCATATGATTTCCCTCTTTCAGAAGACTTCCCTTATGCTGATCAACAGGGTACAGTTAGTGGCTGATTACTAGTCCGTGACAAGTAACTACCTCTATCAGCTCAACTACACTATCTTCTTCATCATTATCAAGTGTATAATGATATTGAATCTGATATAAAATTTTTGTTTTAGGTACATTAATGAACAACTTATGACCGCGAACTTTGCTTTTGTGGGGTTGGCTGCACCAGGAAATGTTGGATCATGGCAAAGAGAAAACAAGGTTTTTTTTTGTTTTTGTTTTTGTTTTGTTGCTTTCATATATTTTTAGTCAACAAACTACAGAATATTGTTGCTTTCATATATAACTTTCCTAATTTGGCAATTATCAATTAGACACTCTCCCTCTCTTAGTGTGATCTAAATGTAAGTTCATAAATTAATTAGTAAGTTTATTCCTATGTTTCTAGCGGTTTTTAAATTAATTTGTTTTTTTACTTTTTAGGTCAGAAATTTCTTGGAGAGATGTAAAATATGGTCAAAGAATTCAAGAATTTAGTTTTTTCAAGTTTTTTTATTTTATTTTTTAATACATGTAATCACAGTTAAATTTTTTTTATTAATTTCTTTGTATATACTTTTAAACATTTAACTTTCATTTATGAAATATATGACGTTATTTCATTCAATATATGGTTGTGATTCAAAATATAGCATATAGTGTTTATTACATTCTTCAAATGCGCGTACAAAAATAATATTGATTTTGCTTCAAATATGTTAATTTTTTTTTTATCACAGGCTTTATTAGTTATTAATCACACTTAAAAGGTGTGATCTAAAGTTTTTAATCACACTTAAAACGTGTGATCTAAAAGTTTTTAAGCACACTTAAAAGGTGTGATCTAAAGTTTTTAATCACACTTAAAAGGTGTGATTTAAAAGTTTTTAACCACACTTAAAAGGTGTGATCTAAATATTTTTAATCACACTTAAAAAGTGAGATCTAAATATTATTAATCACACTTAAAAGATGTGATGAAAGCATTTTTTAATGACACTTAAAAAGTGTGATTAAAAATGACTATATTTGTAGTAGTGGATTAATAAAATTATTAATGACACGTAATCTATATTATTAATCACACTCCTAAAGACCACACTTTAATAAAATTTAAAAGGTGTGATTAAAAAGCATACATCACACCAAAAAAGTGTGATCTTTATCTATATTTGTAGTAGTGGATTAATTTAGTAATATATTTGGGTGATCCACATGGAAATGAAATTATATATTCGATGTAGGAATAGAGAAGCTTTCAATAATATAAGGATCGTTTTTGTTTTTTAAATCATTGACTAGCAAGCATAGCATTGTAACATACAATACAATGAAGTAGAACTGTGGACAAAACATGTTTGTGTGCGTATACATGATATGAACTGCTTATCTGCAAGCTAGTAAATGATTGTGATAAAATAAACACTGATTTACAATTTCTAAGGTGCACAAAAGATCTCTTCCTGATTTGGAAACAAATTCTATCTGTCCAAAATAAACCAGTACATAGAAGTGATTAACGGGTACTAGATTTTAGTTTGGTCCACTTCATGATGATGCATATAACTAAATGAAATAGTGAAATTCTGTGGGGATTACCTTGGCTTGGAAGTTAGGAGTAGTTAACAAGCGAAAGACGCAATCATGTATTTCCATAATTATCTGATAGAATTTGTATGCCCTTTTGAGGAGCCTTATATTACCACTAGAATTAAGAAAGTGGAAAACAAAAAGTTGAAGTCTGTAAAACAGGAACTAAAATGAAAACATAAAACCAACAAGTTCTCTAAGAAGAAAAAAAATTTCAATATATTTTTTTTCAGTATCTTTATCAAAAAATAACACAAACTTCACAAATTTCAACATGATACGTATAAATCACAATTATATTTTGATCGTAACATTATTTATACCGTGCCTTTAGGCACGGGCATATACTAGAGATAAGATAGGACTATTTTTGAAAATATATAAAATGTATTAGAGATACATTTAATATTAACGGCTGAGATGAATTTTAAGTATATATGAATGGTTCAGATTGGTTCAAATGAATGTTGATTGCCGCCTAATATACCCACCTACCCACGTCTGACCCCATCCCTCTCTCACCTTCCCCTCTCTCTCTCTCTCTCTCTCTCTCTCTCTCTCTCTCTCTCTCTCTGTTCTTCTTCTTCAACAGAAGCAAAAAACACACCCGATGCTCCTCTACGTCTCAACCCCCCACCTTCCAATCTGTGTAATTTGGGGTTTGATTTCCTATTTTTGGTGGCCAATACAGACTTACAGGTTAAATCTTACTTCACAATTGTATATTAAAGTTGTATTTATTAATTGTTTGAATTCCTGTTTATTGATAATTTGCGGTTTTCATTATTTTTTATCTCGATTACTATCTCTTCGCAGTGCTATGCACATGCATATTTGTTTTACCTAACATAGGCCCTCCATTAGAAATGAGAAGCATAGTGGCAATTGGGGTGAAGAAAAGTGTTGATATGTTGGCTTATACTGCCATGGCCATGACATGTTTGATAGTTTGCCTATGAGAAACCTACCACAATGATTGAACAAAGTAACAGAGTACTCATTTTGATTTTGATTTTTCTAAACCTTAAATTCATTTGTTAATTAGTTATTTTTTGGATATTATTTTTAGGTATTTTGATTGCCCTAAAACACACAAGTTTGTAAGATTTGGTTTAGTAATATGTGTTTGTTTCCATTTTTTCCCCTTTTCTTGGTTTATTTCCTTATTCTCAATTGAAGGCATTGTTGAGAGCAATTGCCTAATTGTTGCAGTTATTTGGGGTACAATTGAAGTGTTTTTTATGTTAATTTTTTTATAAATTAACTGGTGCTTCTGCTTTATATAGATTACGTGCTTTATTATACCTGCTTCTGTTAAATTGTTGGATAAATTGTTGGTTGATTATGCTTCAAGTTTTTTATTTTTAATTTTCGTTGGATAAATCGTTGGTTGATTCTGCTCTTCTCTCGCCATCGACCACCGATTGTCTCACCGTCCAGGTTTTGCTTTAAAGTTAATGATTTTGATGTAAACTATTTTAATTCGTTGGGGTTTGATGGGTTTTGATTTCTGAAATTTGAAATGGATTTGATGGGTTTTATTCGTAGAAATCCGCAGAAATTTGAAGTCATTTCGCTTCAGACATCATCCCCGGGAGCAAGTTTTCCAGCTTCGGCACTTTACGGCACATCCCCGTGAGTTTACTCTCTCTATCTCTCCTAGAAATGTTTATAGATATATGAATATATAAACATACACCGTCCAAGTTTTTCTTTAACATTAATGATTTTGCTTTGGGTTATTGGAACTGCTTATACAATTATATTTAATAATTATGTAATAATTCCTTGATTTACTAGCTTTGAGGATGTGTAAGTATTAATTCTTTGCTTCTATACCATTCCTTTGCTTTCATGGACTCTAGAAAGAGTATATTCTTGAAATCTTGAGTAATGAGTTAGGGTTTCTCTTGGCCTGTTCTGTTTTTGATTAAATAGAATGATCGTTGTATTTTTTTTTTTCGATTAAATTTTTTTCGATTAAAGGCATTGCAATTTCTTCCTTAACCTTTTGGTATGATGATGTTGACAGCAAGAGCCTAATTACAAATTAATAAATACACAAAAATACGACAATTTTCAGCCTCTTTGCGAACAACATCAAGTACAGGATGTTCAAAACCCACCTCCCACGTGAGACATACACACATATATATACATAAACATACACATGAAACTGATTTTGTAAATCGCCTTGAGAACCTGCAAAAAACGAAATTGATGCTTACAAGATTTAACTTCTAAATATTTCCACAAGTCAATTCTCTTTCTGAATGAGAGAAATATAACCCGTTCAAAGCTTAAATATAGTTATTCACCCAAAAAAAAAAAAAGGTTTAAATATAGTGGTCATTATTGGTAAGAGTTGAGAAATCATTATCGTTAAGAGTTGAGAAATAAGATTCGTCACACAAGTAGTTAAAAGGAAGTAGAGATGATGTAGCTCTTATTCACGAAGACAATAATGTTGCTATGCTCAATTTTAGCAAGTTGAGTAGCTGTTGAATTTAGGGGACCAGAATAGTGTTTTTTACTTTAAAGCTATAAATCATAGAAGAGCTAGCCATAGAAATGTGGGAATAACAAAGTAGGGTGGTTCAGTCATACTGATCCAAATGAAGTAAAGACATTGTCTCATTTTATGATAAACTTTTAGGGCCTACTACTTCTGACCATGGGGCTGGCGATGACATAAAAAACTACATCAAGAAGCAACTTACTGAATGTTAGAAATGTGAGTTACTCAGGTATGTTGCTCCTGCAAAGATGAAGCACTATGTTCTCACTGAAAGATGAAAAAGCTCTAACAGCTAATAGATATAATGCTATGTTCTTTAAAAAAGCTTGGTCCATTATAGGTGATGATGTGATTGCTTGGATATCTTTTTTCTTCAGTTCTGGTGCTTGATGAGAGAAGTTCAATATATAGTGATTAATTGGATCGGCAAGCTGCCTAATCTGTCAAATCTAAGTGATAGACCTATCTCTTATTGTAATATCATTTATAAGTGCACTGCTAAAATTGTAGTTGATAGACTTAAAATGGTTCTTCCTTCAATTGTGTCAAATTGTCAAATTGCCCATTATGGAGGATGAAGGGGATTGCTGATAATGTGCTGCTTTCTCAGGAAATATCATCGCAGTGCTAATGGCAAGAAATGTGCTTTGAAGGTGGACTTAAGAAAAGCCTATGATTCCGTAAGTTGGCATTCCAAGCTCCAGACACTTGATGGGACGGGGTTTCCTGAAAAGTTTATAAGTTGGGTCAAGGCATGTATTACTTCTCCTAGCTTTTTAATTAATGGCAATGATAATGAACTGAAGGAATATTTCCCAAGTGCCAAAGGCCTTAAACAAGGGTACCCATGTCACCCTACTTGATTGTTTAGGCTATAGAAATTCTGACAGGTATCTTGAGAAAGAAGATAACAGTGAGTGACTTCAAGTACTCAAGGTATGCAAAGGAAAGGATTACTCATTTGACTTCCACTTATACATACTCTTTTGCATGGCTGATGTGAGTTTTATTACTCTATTTAAAGAAGCTTTGACTGTTTTCCAGAGTTTTGTCTGGTTTAACTCTGAATCCTGCTAAGAGTGATGAGTCTTCTAATATGGCGTTTCTAGCTTAATTTCTTCCAAGTTCGGACATATCCCATACCCTTACGCAAGTGTTAACTGTCCAACACATATACTTCACAAATTTAGAAGAACCCATATAATATTGATCAATGCAGTGTTATTTTCTATTCAAATATACTGAAAAATAGTTTTTGAGTTTGTTCTATACCACATGATTCAAACTGTTATATTGTTATAGAAACAGGGATTGTGAGAGAAACATGTGTAGACACCCCATTTTTGACCGACCTTAAGACTCAGACGTCACCGATTGAGCACTCGGTGATGTTGCATATTGTGCTCGTTCAGAGGTTTCAGAGTCTCGGCTGCGAGCCTTGCCTCCGGACTTTCGGATCCTTTTGTGCTTTGCCTCAGTTTGCGAACCAGGCCCTGTTTTCTCTGTTTTCTCTTCCAGAAGGGAGGGAGAGATCTCGTAGATCATCTCTCAGTGGCCGTAGGCTACATTTCGTGGTCGTAGGCCATTTTTCCCATTTGGAGCCCGGTTTCCAGTTTTTCAGAACCGTCGGCCGTGTGCCTCGGTTCGAGACTGCCTAACCATCTCTGTTTCCTCCGGTTTTTGGCATACACCTTGTTTCCTCCCTTTTGAGGGACACTGTGGCCTGAGAGACCAACTTCGTGGTCGAACGCCACCTCCGATGCTTAATAGTCAGTTTTCGGGGCCCCAGGCCGCGCGTTTCGGTCCCCAAACCTCCATTTCGCATCCGTCTTGGTTCATTTTTGGTGGAGACCTTATTTTCATTATTAGGAAGGCTGTAGGAGGGTGGGAGGCCAGCAATTTTTCTGAAAAACCAGTTTTATTTCTTCGTCGCTCTTCATCGCCCGTTTTCCTCACTAGAAAGCTGGTTTTTCCCATTCCCGGGCCACTTTTTCTGACTCTCCACCACATCATTGTGTTGTACACACCTAGGAGGCCACCAATATGGGTAGGCCGGCCAGTAATTGCTCTTGACCCTTTTGAACCCCTCTAAAAAGTTGGTTTTTCTCTCTCCTGGTTCACATTTTCCAGGTTTTGACCATACAGCTGTGTTGTACACACCTGGGAGGCCACCTTCTTGGGGTGGCCGGCCAGCAATTCTCTTGACCCTTTTGACCCCCGGCCAGCCACCTGGACCTTTTGCACCTGGCCGACCATTCTTCTCTCTCCTGGTGCATTCCAGCTGTGCCAACTGTTTTGCACCAGACCCTCTATCCGAGGGTCTGCCCTTTTGGAGGGAAAATTTGAATTGGTTTTCCCCCCTTTTCTTAGCCTCTCTCCCTCTATATAATATACACTCCACCACCATTTTGAAGGGTTAGAAAAAATCAATTGGAGCCTTTACATATAACCCTCCCTCTCTCTCTCATCCAAGCTCAAAACCACCTTGTTCTTGCACCATTTATACACCAACTCATAGCCTATCACCTCCACACTCCATTCCAACATCTTGAGGCTAATTTCAGAGGTTAGGAGCTCCTTTTCTTGGATCAAAAGCTGCTGGAAATCTGTGCTACAAGGGTGAGCCCCTATTTTCCTTTTTTTTGCTTTATTTTGCACGATGTTTTAGCTCCTTTTGCTTACATTTTTGGGCTTCAGCCTGAACTGAAAATAGTCTTATTTTGAGCTCATCTTCATGTTTTATTAAGAGTTTTTTCCTGTTTGAGGTCTTCTACTCCCCCTTTGTGCTTTATTTCTCTTTTATGGCTTATCTTGCATGATATAATAGCCTTATTTGTGAGCATTTTTGGGCTTCGAGCCAAACTATAAAGTGTCTTTTTTTGAGCCCTTCTTCAACTTTGTTGAAGGACTCTTTGCTGTTTGAGGCCATCTGCTGTCCTTTGTGCTCAATCTCTCTTTTAGGGCCATTTTTGCATGATATTTTAGCCCTACTTGTGAATATTTTCGAGGTTTCCCATAAACTAAAAAAAGTCTTTTTTTGTCACCCCCTTCAAGTTTGTTTAAGGTCCATTCTCTATTTGGGATCTTCTTCCCCCTATGCATGCTTCATCTCTTCATGATTAGGGCCATGCATATGAGCATTTGCATTGGCCTTGTTTTGGCCTCTTAGCCACTGAAATCCAGTGGATTTTCAGTGACCTTGATGTGTTCTTGAAGGCCAAAATTAGAGGGGGGGTGACCCCCTCTCTCCTTTTCTTGTTTGGTGGTCTTGATGGCCTTCCAAAGAGACCCCATTTTGCATGCCTCGAAGTCACTTTCCAGGCCCTTTTCTGTGAGTTTTGAGGTCTGCCTTGGTTCTTTCCAAGGCTCTTTTTTCCATATTTTATGTCTATGATGCATGTGTGGAGAAGCCCCATTCATGGCTTTTCCAAGAGGCCTTTCTTTGCATGCTTCCTAGACTCATTTCAGGGCCAATTTTGTGAGTTTTAGGGCTGTCATATTCCATTTCCAGAGGTGGTTTTTCCATGATTCATGTCTATCCCGTATGTGCTTAATAACTCCTTACATGCCCCTCTAAAGGAGCTCATCATTTTTGCACATGTTGGCTACATTTCAGCGATTATTTGGGCATATTTTGGCATGTTTTGTTCACTGATTTTTTCTGGTTTGATGAGTTCTCACATGCTTCATGTACATGCCATGTAACCCATACTTGCTAGTTAAAGTTGCGTGCTATTTTAGTCCATCATGCTAGCATCTTTTGGTCACACTTTGAACTAGAAATGTTCATTTTTTGGGACTACCTTGGCTCTGTCTTTATGCTTCATAGTCAAATAATGCATGCTTTGTATAGCTATAAGTCAATACATGTGCCTAGTTTTGAGTTTCGGGACCATTCCATGCATTGTATGACATATGTCCATGATTCGGGATCATTTTGCATCATATTTCAGTGCTGAAACTTGCATTCTTGTATGCCATATTTCATGCCTTGCCATGCCTTGTTAGAGTGGCATTCGGTGCCTTAGGTTTGGTCCTCGGTTTGCGTGCATGTGTGCACGCATTTCGATTATCTCATTTTCATCGTATGGCCGCTGCTGTGAGTGTAGCTGAGGTCCACTCATATTTGTGTAAGCCCATCTTACATTGAGTATGCCATTCCATAGCTTTGAGTATGCTAGGTTGCATATTAGAGCATTGTGTATGTCGTGTCCCATCGTGCATTGTGTATGCCATTTCATAGCATTGCGTATGCTAGGTTGCATGTTAATTGCACTCATGCATGTCATCCATATTGCATTGTGTTTGGGATAGGAGTTAGCCTAAGCACGGGAAACGAGGGACGTTTCGTACTCCGAGTGACGAAACGTGTCTCAATTCTCGGTCACCGACACTCCGAATTATCCATGATGGAGTCTTGGTCTTGTTGTGTTTATATGTGCATTCATTTCATATTGAGTCGTGCAAATCGACTCCTCGGCCATCATGCATCGAGATGCGTGATTGGTGGCACGAGGATCGAGGACTACACTCCCTGAAGAGTAGTCATGCATACATATGTGAAAATACTTTGCCATGCCCCTTTCTTGCTCTCTGTTGCAGCAAATCAGAAACCGACAGTCTCTTGGAGCTTCGCGCAACATTCCGGGATTAATCGCAAACAGAGGCAAACCGGGGCATCGCAAGGAATTTCCTGACGAAGGCAACCCGAGCATGTGTCATTCATCATTTGGAACAGAGCTGAGGCGGTCCATGGATTTGCATGCCAATTTACTGCTTTCCTAGATTAATTTGTTAATTAATTAGGATTCTGTATTTATTCGGACTGTAATTATTTATTTGGGACTGTATTATTCTTTCGGACCCTCCGAGAGAGGGCAATGTTGTAATAAGTGTGCGTGCGTGTGATGTATGTCTTCCAACCCCACGTCTTTCTCCCTTTTATTTACCAGCTTATGATGGTTAGATTAGGGCATGTTTCAATTAGCATACAGTATGATAGCATGTTTGCATTCATTCATCTGTTTTGCATGCACCGGGCTCGGCGCATCATACTAACTGCATTTGTATTTCAATTCCGAGTTGAATACTTGTTAGTTGTAGCATGTCACATGCCATCTTCAGAATAGCCGAGCCTGCTATAGTTGCATTTTACATGTGTTGCATTAGGCATTTCTGTATAGTTAAGATCATGCATGGATTTCTAACATAGCTTCTGTTTTGGCTTGGAGTACTAGGTAAGTTTTATGCTTTAGCATCCTTGCATGCGTGTGAGTGACTGCCATGATAGCATGCTTACCATGAGGCTATATGCTTATGTGATATAACTGCCTGAGTGCCTGTGAGTGAAGGTTGGGTTATTTGAATTGGAACAATGCATTGGCTGTGAGTTTTAAGCCCACTAGATAGTGGCAAAATCATGTTTTCTAAGCCCACCCGAGGGTGGCAAAATCTGCATTTTAAGCCTACTTGCGAGTAGCAAACCATCTTCCAAAAATGAACATAAAATGTTTTGTTTCAATTCAGGCGATCCAGTCTATACTTGTATGCTGTGCGCATCACATAGTAAATCTAGGCTAATAACCGGAATAAGAACACATAATGTTTTCAAAACTCGATATCATGGTTAGTAGAGGCCGATCTTTGATCGGGCGAGCGGGGGTGCTCACGAAGTGACCTGCCCCAATCGTACCCAAGTTCCCGAGCCGAGGCAACTTTGGTGATGACGGACACGTGGCCTTAGGCAACGAGTCAGGGTTTCCTAAATTTCCCCAAAAATAAAATATTTAGGTGGCGACTCTGTATCTGGCAAAGTAGTCCATGTTTGGCACTTCTTTCAAAAAAATCTGTTTTCCAAAACGATTTGCCGGATTTGGACTCTTTGATGATTCATCGGTCTTGCATTGCACTCTGCGAGATTAGATACAGGATCGTGACACAAATCAAGTCCGAACGGTAGCGAGGGCCCGAGGACGCGTCTATAGTTTCTGGCGACTCTGCTGGGGATTTAGAGAGCTTGACTCAAACTCATGATATCCGGTTTTTATTTCATTTATGTGTCTCTTTGCATTGCATGTGCATTGGTGCGCCTAGGACACCGTGTTTGCCATCTGCCATTCCTGAACAGTTTGCCGGAGGCTTGTCTTGTCAAGGCATGACCATAAGGCTGACCGGTTATGGGCTCTGACAGTATGGGAATACAAACCCCGGTTTTACCGGGGCACCCTTTTCGACCATTCGACCTAGTGCATATTCGGAATCCATAGTGACCATTCCAAACTAGGATAGGTTGCTTACCCGATATAGGTTGTTTGAAACCGCTGCGTGCGTAGTGAAACCCTAGCTCCTGACAAAATAGGATAGGGAAACCCTACCCCAACATAGGGGTGTTTTGGCTCTCACTTATCTGTTATGTGCTTTTATAGTGCGTCTCTACAGGGAATGCATGTATCAGTTTACGAGTTTGGGCATCAGGCCTGCGGGCATCAGTCAGTGTTAGAGAATCAGTTATCTGCGGGTATCAGATTCAGTCTTTGGGGACAATGATTCAAGGATAGTGATCAGTGTTTGAGGACAATGTGTATTCAGCTTATCGACCGTGTGTTGTTATGCCCAGCTGTGTGTTGTGTATTTATTTTAAGCTGTTATGCTGTTCGTTTGTCTGGTTATTTATTTTCTTATTGCTTTATTTATCTTTTTGCTAGGACAGTTTTAGCACAATTGCTTCCGACCCAGCAGATATCCCCCAAGCACTTTGGACAAGAGGTCGTCGGCTCAATCGATCTGAGGATCTGGTTGACGAACAACCAGTGTTTCATTCTCTACCCCCGGTTGTCAGAAGAAGGCCAAGAAAGCGTAGTGTGTCTGAGCAAAGGTTACCAGAGCAGTGGTCTACCCTAGCAGTAAACAGTCAGGTTGAGGTACCAGTTTCTGCCATAAAGATACACATACTGGTCAGTCAACAGGATCAACAGAACATGGCCGGAATGGCAGAAGTGATGCGCCAATTCCAAGAGAGTATGAAGCAAATGTAGGAGGACTCTGTCCGCCAAGCAGAGTTCTCTAAGCAGCAGGCCACAATCATGGCCCAACAGGCGGAACTAATTACCCGGCTCCAGCAGCAAGCTAGAGCATCAGCCTCACATCCAGTTCCTCCCCCACCAGGGGTCCCGCTACCCGAGCAGGCACTAGTCGCCCAGAATGTCTTGCCAAATGCCCAGAATATTCTACCAAATGTCCATCAGGAGGACGCAGACATCCCAACGGGGCCAGCTCCGCCCCCGCTTCCACCCCAATTATCCAAGGCGCCTACGCCTATCAACCACCAAGACTCTCATTTCGAGTTCGAAATAGACCCTACAGCACTGAAGTTGAGCAAGCTCGAGAAGCTATTCAAAAAATCTCGAGGGGTAAAGGCTATCCCGGATATCGAGGACGGATATACCGATGTGGCTATGACATTGCCGGATAGATTCAAAATGTCGCAGATCGATCGCTTCGACGGGTCTGGGGATCCCATGGTCCACCATCGGCTATTCTCAGATATACTACGGCCAATGGGCCTAACCAGACCACAGAAGCTTTCGCTATTCGGCCGGACCCTGTCAAGTGTGGCCGCCATCTAGTATGCGAAATTGGAGGATGACGTCAAGCGAAGTTGGGATGAAATGGCCGAGGCCTTTGTTGCGCAATACTCTTACAACACCCAAATCGAGATTACAACTCGTGATCTCGAAACAACAAGGCAAGAGCCCAAAGAGAGCTTCTCAGATTTCGTAACACGGTGGAGGGCAAAGGCCCCGATGATGACTCTAAGGCCCACCGATAAGGACCAGATCAGGATGATTGTGCGCAATCTCCAGCCAAAACTGATGCAAAAAATGATTGTGCTCCCCTTCCCCACCTTTTCGGATCTACACGAGATGGTGGTACAAATCGAAGATGCAATAAAGCAGGGTCTGATTGACCAGGACAGGGAGCAACCCCGGAGAACCTTTAACCACAACAACAATGCAGGCCCGAGTGGCGCTGCAACTGCAAGAACTTCGGAGGTAAGTATGGTCACCACCATTTCCCCTCCTCTTCCAAGACCCATGGCAGCCACACCCTTCTCCGGTGCATCCAGAAGCAATACACAGACCACTAAATACCAACCCAGAGGCCAAAGAACCTTCACCCCACTGTACATGCCTCTAGGGGTCTTAATCAGAAAAGGGCATTTAAAACCCTTGGAGCCGAGGCCATTGCCAAATCCACTCCCCCCCCCACTCACAACCCAGCCAAGTATTGTGCATATCACCAGCAACATGGTCATGACACCGACCAATGCTTTAGATTACGTCACGAGATTCAAGATCTTGTTGACAAACAGGTGATTTTGCCACCAGAAAGACCTAATGTCATAACCAATCCACTCCCTACACACAACCAAGCTCCACCTCCCAAAAGAATCAATTTTATCCAGACTGGGGTCGTGTCTTACGATCCTAGCATTTATATCACTCCTTCCCATCTACCTAAGCCGGAGGTGCTCCTTCCCGACTGCACTGACTTTTTGTGCATGTTGGACATCTCTACAACCCAACCTGAGCCAATGGTGGTAACCGTTGAAAAGGGTACAGGGGAGATTGCAGAGGAGGATGGAATTGTGGAGTCAGGGTTTGAGCAGTCTGAGAATTTTGCTGGAAAAGCCTATGATCTGATTGAGTACATCCTATCAGTGGGCCAGTTTGAGCCAAGTATAGAATTGCCAGAAAGTGCAGAACTATGTGTGATCCAGGGGGACAGATTTGAGCAGGGAACGGATGATTTGACGGCGGTAGAAGAGGGCTTTGCCAACCTCCAGTTTTTCAATGACCAAGAATCAGGGGACGCGACAGTCAACTGGTTTGAGTATGTGGAATCGGCAGAGGCTACCGAATGGCTGGATGATCAACCGGATGTTGTAGATTTCCAATCAGAACAAGGCCCGGCATGAGCGAGGGTATCAGTGGTGGCCGGAAAGACCGAAAGTCAGAGTACATTGTCGGAGAGCGCCGGTACAAAGAATTTCGCTCAGAACAGGGGCATTGTGAATATAGGGAAAACTGGACAACAAACTGCGCAAATGCAGGTAGAACAAGAAAAGTTTTGGGATTCTGAGAGAATTAGGAAAGCCAAAGCCCATAAGGGGACCGAAAGTGCTGCGGGCACAAGAACAGAAGATGCTACGAGCATGTGGGCTGAAAGTACTGCAAGTACAATCACGCCGGAGCCAGACAGATGTCTGTTGGCTACCCACGGGATGTGGTGGGAGGACGATGATTTATGTCTTGCCCACACAGACGACGATTGGGGAAGCAATCAACCAGAAGACACCTGGTATCTCGATAAGGTTGATCACATGACAAGAAGCGGGCGGTATTTTAAGCCCCCGCACCTAGACCAGCCAGAAGCATCTGGAAAGGATAAGGAAACTGAGAGGCAGAAGGAGAAACAACTTAAGGAAGAGGCTGTGCTCAAGCAGTTAAAAAAAGATACAAGCAGACATCTCCATCTGGGGACTGCTGATGGCATCATGAGTACACAGACAGGCTGTCCTATCTGCCATGGACAAGGCTAAACTCTCGGTAGAAACCACGCCGGAGCAACTGGTGGGATTAGTCTTTCCGGGAGGAGCTACCCCGATGCTGACTTTTTCTGACAAGGAACTACCACCTGAGGGTGTGAATCACAATAAGCCACTCTACATCTCTGTGGAGTGTAGAAATAAATGGATACCGGTGGTTCTTGTTGATACCGAATCCGCCATCAACGTGTGCTCGGCGAGGATAGCGTATGCAATCGGTTTGAAGACTGCGGACTTTCTACCGACAGCCCAGGTAATTCAGGCATATGACAACACAAGCCGAGAAGTCATGGGGACAGTAAAGATCTAGACCAAAGTTGGGCCAGGACAGCACGAGATAGATTTCCATGT
Organism: Camellia granthamiana; assembly: GCA_036172215.1. Lineage (NCBI taxonomy): Eukaryota > Viridiplantae > Streptophyta > Magnoliopsida > Ericales > Theaceae > Camellia > Camellia granthamiana. Next base: position 116,596,460 of record CM069907.1, read on the forward strand.
CTTAGAGGTTCCTGCAACTTTCAACCTGCTTTTGGGACGGCCGTGGCTACACCAGGTAAAGGCAGTGTCATCCACCTTACATTAGATGGTGAAATACCCCTATGGGAAGGGAGTAGCCATTGTGTTTGGGAATTCATCGATCCATCCACCGCCGGAAGTGTCTACACCAGTCCTGGAAATTGAGCACGACATAGAGGATGTATTTATGTCGGGTTTTACCTTAGCTGAAGCTCGGGTTGTGCAAAACATCATGGCTGTTAATGAAGGAGTGTATGTCAGTGCTCAATCTGTGTACCTCATGAACAAGCTACAACACATCCCCGGGATGGGATTAGGAAGGAGCGGCCGAAAGGGCGTCGCAGCATTGGCCGAAGTGCCACACAACCCTTATACCTTTGGATTGGGTTATCTGCCCGCCAAAGAGGACTGGATAAGGAAGGGAAAGGAAATAGCTGGAAGAGCCAGAGCAAAGCAGGCTGGGAAGTCTTTTGAGCTGATGCATAGGCCCATTCAGGGTACCCTAAACGGACGCTTCATCCGGGAGAGGGAGGATTTTCCGTTTTGTGGCTTCCCAGAGCCATGGCTGAATGCGGAGAAGAAGCGCGTGCCAGGTTTCGAGATCTTCTTCGACCTGCAATTATCCGGGGATGACATTGCCTAAGAGCAGACAGACCCACCAGCTGAGATTGAGCAGTGTAAGGAAGTGGATTCCGCAGGCGTTGAAATTGAAATGGGGGTAGCACTGGCATGTCTACTTTCAGATCCTCCGATTGACCAAAAGTGCTTGGGGGATAACTTCTCGGTTTCCATGATTGGGGATGAAACGGCTGCGGGCCTACCAGTAACTATTTTGGATGCATCTATCGCACCCTCTCTCATCTGGCAGTATGAAGAGGGATTTTTGTCCAGCAGCACCGGGTCAGGTAGTGAGTCGGAATCTGATTCCACCGAGTCTTGTGAGTCAGAATCAGGTTCCAGCTCGACTGAGTCTGAGTCTGGTAATCCTGGGGATGATAACCCGGATACCACAGTCTTGTCCAGGTCGTCTTTTTCTTTCTCTTTCGAGTCTGTTGTAACCGAGGAATCGGACGATTTGGATGTGCTTAATGAGAATCAAGTAGCTGTGGTTTCCGAGTACTTTTCTGTGCCTTTGATTTATTGCATTAACTCAGACTTTCAAAATTTCGATGAAAACGATGAGAACGAAATTCCTCCGGTTTTGCAACGTTTAATTGAACAAGAGCAGGAAAGATTTGTTAAACCGTTAGGTGATGAAATCATTACCGTGAATGTTGGTACTGAGGAGGACCCGTGGCTGGTCCAGATCGTGTCCACGTTGTCTTCGGAGGAATGCGAGCGCTTAGTCGCTTTATTAAAAGATTTCAAAGATATTTTCGCGTGGTCCTACGAAGACATACCTGGGATCAATCTTGAGATTGTACAGCACTGGATCCCTCTCGACCACGAGGCCCGACCCGTCAAACAGAAGCTCAGCAGGATCCGCCCGGATTGGGCTCTCAAGATTAAGGAAGAGGTCACCAAACAAATCGACGCAGGCTTCTTGCTGGTATCCGAATACCCGACTTGGTTGGCCAACATCGTTCCGGTGCCGAAGAAGGATGGCAGGATCCGAGTATGCGTGGATTTCAGGGATTTGAACAGAGCCAGTCCGAAGGACGACTTTCCCTTGCCGCATATTGATGAGTTAGTGGACTTCACAGCAGGGCACGCATTGCTTTCATTCATGGATGGCTTCTCAGGCTACAATCAAATAGTGATGGCACCTGAAGACCGGGAAAAGACTGCCTTCACCACCCCGTGGGGGACATACTGGTATAGAGTCATGTCGTTTGGGCTAAAGAATGCTAGAGCTAGTTATCAACGGGCTGCAACCGCGATATTGCATGGCATGATCCACAAAGAGGTTGAGGTGTACGTGGACGACATGATTGTCAAGTCCAAAGATAGAGAGGGCCACTACACCGCCTTGCAAAAGTTCTTTCAAAGGATCAGAGAGTTTCGGTTGCGGCTGAATCCTCAGAAATGTACATTCGGTGTTACAGCGGGAAAAATGCTGGGGTTTCTGATTACACAGAGAGGTATCGAAGTCAACCCTTCCAAAATCAAGGCCATCTTAGAAATGCCACCACCAAGGACTGAAAAGGAGGTGCGAGGCTTTCTGGGTAAAGTGCAATTCATAAGATGGTTTATCTCAAAATTAACCTTGACTTGTAAACCACTTTTTGGTCTCCTGAAGAAAGGAAAGAAATTCCAATGGGACGACCGATGCCAAGCTGCTTTTGAATAGATCAAGGAATACTTACAGAACTCGCCTGTGTTGTCACCACCAAAGCCGGGGAAACCGTTGATATTGTACCTTTCAGTGACTGAGACCACAATGGGCTGTATGCTCGCGCAAGAATCCGAAGACAAAGTGGAAAGGGCCATCTACTATCTGAGCAAGAAGATGCTAGAGTATGAGACTCGCTATACACCGTTGGAAAAGGCTTGCTTAGCTTTGGTATGGGCTACCAGGAAGCTGCGGTACTACCTGTTAGCTCACTCCGTAATGTTGGTTTCACGACTCGATCCCATCAAGTATCTTTTCGAGAAACCAGCACTTACGGGTAGGCTATCTCGTTGGTTGCTGTTGCTCTCCGAATTCGATCTGAAATATGTGACACGTAAGTCAGTCAAGGGAAGAGCAGTCGCAGGATTCTTAGCCGACCATCCAGTGGAAGGGGGTAAAGTAGTTGAGTACTTATTCCCAGATGAGGCTATTTTGCATATCGACGATGAAACTTGGACGATGTACTTTGACGGAGCGTCAAATCAGTACGGGTATGGGATAGGAGTGTTGCTGATAACACCCGACAAGTCCCATATCCCGCTAGCCTTCAAACTCCGATTCAAAGTCTCGAACAACGAAGCAGAATATGAGGCATGCATTGCCGGTCTAGAAGCAGCCTTGGAACTAGGGGCAAGATGGTTGGACGTCATTGGGGACTCGAACCTTGTCGTGTCTCAAGCAAAAGGAGACTGGAAAGTCAAAGAAGAAAAGATGATGATGTATCACCAGACCTTGGACTTGTTAATTCCCCGGTTTGAGAAGCTAAACTTTGCTCATCTACTAAGAGAGAACAACAGGTTCGCAGATTCTTTAGCAACTTTATCTTCCATGATAGACATCCCGTTCGGAGTCCGGATGCGTCCAGTCATCATTGACCAAAAGTTTGCGCCAGCCTATGAGTCGATTGCTGCTATAGATGAGGTTCAGGATGAAAACCCCTGGTATTACGACATTTGGAATTTCTTGGAGAAGGAAGTATGCCCGCTAGGGGTGAATGCCAAGGACAAAAGGGCAATCAGAAGAATGGCCATTCAGTTCATCATCTGTGGGGGTAAGTTGTATAAGAGAGGTCATCTGGGAATGCATAAGCTGTGTGTCGATGCCGAAGAATCGAAGCACTTAATGGAGGCCATCCATGGAGGGGAATGCAGTGCACATATGAACGGAGTAATGCTAGCACGGAAGATCCTCAGACAGGGTTACTACTGGTCCACCATGGAGGAGGATTGTATCGGTTTTGTCCGGCGATGCCACAAGTGTCAAATTCATGCAAATCGCATGAACATTCCGCCGTCGAAGCTGTACAACATGACTTCTCCATGGCCATTTTTAGTCTGGGGAATTGATGTGATCGGGGTTGTCACTCCGAAAGGGTCGAATGGGCATGAGTTCATCCTAGTCACGATAGATTATTTCACGAAGTGGGTCGAGGCCCAATCATATGCGGTGTTGAAGGCGTCGCACGTTGCAAAATTTATCAGAAACAACATCATCGTCGTTATGGGGTCCCAAACGAGATAATTTCAGATAACGGTTCCCACTTCAAGAAGGAAGTGATTGACTTGTTGGAAAAATACAACGTGGCTTTTCATAAGTCATCTACCTATCGGCCGCAAACCAATGGAGCGGTTGAGGCCGCCAACAAGAACATCAAACACATACTGCAGAAGATGGTGGAGATCTATCGGGATTGGCCAGATAAGCTGTCGTTTGCTCTGTGGGGCTACCGGACTTCAATCAGAACTTCTACTAGGGCGACTCCGTATTCATTGGTTTATGGGATGGAGGCCGTTCTACCTATCGAGATTGAGGTTCCGTCTTTGTGAGTATTGGCTGAGTGTCAAATAGCCGAGGCAGATTGGCAACAGAGCAGATTTGAGGAACTCATGCTCTTTGATGAGAGAAGACTGAAAGCACTGTACCATGTTCAAGGTTATCAGCGCAGAATTCCCGGGCTTTCAATAAGAAAGTGAAGTCCAGGAATCTAAAAGAAGGAGATTTGGTGCTCAAGGACAACCGAGCTCCCATTCACGACCCAAGGGGCAAGTTCAGACCTAATTGGACTGGTCCCTACATCATTAAGTCTATCTGGTCAGGTGGAGCTGTGGTTCTGATGGATCTAGATGGCCTGGAGTTTTCACAACCGATCAATATGGACAAGTTGAAGAAATATTACCCTTGAGAGGCTCGCTAGGCCGAAAACCCAAAAGGGCGACGTAGGCAAAACTCAGAGCACAAAAAAAATTTGAAATTATAAAAACTGAGCTTGCAAGGTTGAAAACCCGCAAAGGGCGGCCTTGGCAAAAGTTAGAGCGTAAAAGGAGAGTGAAAATACTCGAGTGAACCTGAGCCTGAACTACGTAAGGCTTGATTCCCATCTTTGGGATACGTAGGCAACTTCGTCTCGGAGTTCAGCCATAACCTTTTCCGCGATCAACTTTGTCCATTTGATCATCTTGGTCATCTTTGTCTCTTCAGCATTCAGAAGTTTTGATTGTAATCCCCGGTGCAGTGCTATTCAGACTAGGGGCAACTTTCCATTGCCATGCAGTGCCGCGGTACTATTCAGACTAGGGGCAACTTTCCAGTTGCTAGGATCCAGGGTTGTGCATCTCAATGACAAATTTTCGGCATGTCTAGTTTTGATCCATACCAAAAATGATTTTGAAAAGTTTTAATAAAAGTTGACTTTGTTCAAATTAATCTTTTTACAACTAAGACCATGTTTGGACCAAAACGGGAAATTTTCAGTACCACAACCTTCAATTTCATTGATTTCAATACAGAGTTCTCCTGCTCTTGCATACAATTGAAGTTGCTTTTTATTACACTCATAACGAAAACTTGAAAGTACTAATAAAGCAATAAATCCGGGGCATAATCGAGTCAGGTGTTCCTGCACCCCCTCCCAGAGCTAGTCGAAGCCTCTAATGCCAAGCTGGGCCCAATCTGTGCCTCTTCATTGAGCCAATCCCAGTACTCGTCAGACAAAGTGCAACTGAAAGTAGGAGCGGGGCAAGGAGCTCTCTAGTCCTCCACGCTGCGGCCTGCCGGACAAGCTGCGCGCCTCGGACCGGGAATGTAGTCGGATACTCTATCCCCTCTGGTGGGCAAGTCTGATCATGGCCGAACTGGTGCTGGAACCGGAATGGGAAATAGAACACACAGTGAGTCAAGCCAATCAATCGAATCCCGGTCTGCCGAGACATACTGTAGCTCATTGCCTGTAGGTTGAGCCAAGGGCACCGCCAAGCAATACGGTCTGCGGACAAATTGCACATCCAGTCGAACCACCAACTTTCATCAAGGGCATCGACCAGACGTTGCCTGAAGAAGTAGCCGCGAGCCGAGTACGTTGGGCAAGAATCCACAACCTGTAACTTATCCATCAACCACACCTGGGAAGGGATGAAAAATAAGAGAATAAAGAATAGAGAGATGTACGATGAGAGAAAAAGTGAGAAAAGGGTTTCGTGAGAAAAATCGAGCCTAAGAGCCGAGTGACGTGGGCAATATATATGTGAGGATTGGATGGGAAATAGTACCTGTAGCAGTAGTGGACTCCCCGCAAATCTAGTCGTCTCTCGGCGATAAAAGGAGTCCAAGCCCATCAACGTCTCAGCCAGAGTCATGGCAACGCAGCTCTTGCCCTCCTTCAAGCCTTGGGTAACCTCGATCAATCGAGCGCTAGATCCTCCGGAGCCTGAGGCAAACAGAAAATGAGATAGCATGCACAAACAGAGGGCATGTCGCCAGAAGCCTTGCCAATGATGGTCACTGCGGTCACCGACATCGGAAAACCAATGAATCAAGCTCGGAATATCCAGCATTCCATCACAAATCGGGGACCGAGCGTCGTGCATGGTAAGTCCACACATCCGCCCTAAGGTTTGGGCATGGCCAAAATTAAGCTCGGGCAGGATCTCCTCGTCGCACTCAGATTCCATCAAAGCTTGGAAATCTTCGAAGGTAGGACACACCTCTTGCCCCCCAAAGCTAAAGACATGCGTTACCGGGTTCCAAAACCTCGCCGCAGCATGGAGGAAAGGAAGGTGCAGCGGAGTACAGCTCAACGTGAATAGTGCATTCAAGCCGAAGCCCCGGAAGTTCAACTTTTCCGAGCCATCTAAAGTAACAATCCAAGCTGTGAGATTTTCAACGAGAAACGCCTCCATTTTGGTGCAAAACTGAGATGAAATGAATGAGCCACGGAGCTAGGACTTTTAAAGAAGATAAGGCACTGTTCGGGGGGACAGGTGTCGAAAAATTGGTGGCTGCCAAGCTAGGTGGCCGGCCGGCCACCTTTTCTGGTAGGCCGGCCACCCCTCTCCCCTCCAATGCAAAAAGCTGGTCGACTAGCTCCCAAAGGTGGCTGGCCATGCTGCAAAATGTGTCTTTGGCCCTGTTCTACCTTCTAGAAGAAAGTTCCTAGCATTTCCATGCATCAGGAGTGTCGAAGGCCTCCATTTCCCTCTGTTTCGGATGCGTTCCGTCACCCAGATCGTCTGAAATGCACTTTGTTTATAGAGTTGTTGTTCGGTCTTGCTTATCGAGTTGTTGCTTTGCTTATCGAGTTGTTGTTTTGTTTGTTGAGATGTTTTGTTTATCTAGTTGTTAAGTTTTGTCGAGCTGTCAGGTTGCGAGTATCGAATTGTTATTTTTTGTTTAATCAATTTTGTCGTGTCTTGCTTATTGAATTGTCAACTTTGTTAAGTTTTGCTTATCGAGTTGTAAACTTGCTAAGGTTTTGTTATTTCTTAGCAAGTTAGGTTGTTTAGTTTGTCGCGTCGGTTCACTACTTGACCTGGTAAATACACAATGCACATTTCCATTCAATCTCATTTTCGTGCAAAATGATACGATACGATGCTAAGAACATAAAATACAACACTTTTTTCAAAAGCTGTTTCATTCCATCATGCTTCCTTTGTTACAACATTTTACAACAAGGGTACAAGTTTTACGGAAAATAAAACTGCCTAATAATGTGCAATGTGCTACAACTACTAGGGGTGGGCGCGGATCGGTTGTGGCCACGAAACCTCCAATCGGCCATCCGTCCGCCAAATTGGCGGATTGGAGAAAATCAATCCGCATCCGTCCGCCAATTCGGCAGATGCGGATTTGGCGGATTGGCTGATGAATACGAATCGGTTTGGCAGTTTGAAATTTTACAAATTTTCAACATACAAAAAAAAAAAAAAAAAAAATGTGCATAATTCAACATCTATTTATTCATTATAATGGGCAATGCAACCTGGACATAATTCAAAATTCAAAATCATTTATTCATGGAAAACATTCACATCAATTGTGCATAATTCACAACCTGGACATAATGTTCACTGGACAGTTAAATGGACAAAGTTTAATGTTCACTGGACAGTTTCAATGTTGAAGTATGGAATGATTAAATGTTGAGTTTAAATGGACAAAGTTTAAATGTTCACTGGACATCTGTATATGACGCCAAATCACTCTCACTTCATCTATTTTTATACATGCATCTGTATTACCTAAATTGAGAGAGAGAATTTAACCTTTTTAAAAAAAAAAAAATAAATAGGGAAAGGTGGTGACCTGTGGAGGTGGTGGAAGCTGTGGAACATGCATTGTGGAGGTATTATTTTCAATACTATATTACACTCATTGTTGCATTGTGGCTCTTGTTCATTGACATTCAATTTCTTATGTTGTCTAATTTTATGTGTTTATCATGCTTCATCTTCCAGTGCAGATTATAGACGGAAAGGATCTTCTAAATGAAAGAACCAACACTGAACTCCGAGAACATAAAAAAGTAACACAAAAATATTAGATTTACATAGTTCAATCTAAAACTAAGATAACGTGCACTCAGTATTAGGGTGCACTAAAACCTCTTACAACCATATTAGTCAAGTAAAAACATACATTTTAAGCATACATATCGCTGTATGAAGTGCCTTCAGCCCAAATTTGACTACCTTTTTATCAAATTTTGGTTGAACTGTACAGAAACCAGAATCATGGAGGCTGGCTTGCCAAACAATAGTTGGAAATAAAGAAAATTCCGGCAAGGTATGTTATTATGGAGTCTCTTATTTAGTTACATTCTTCCATTTCTCTCATTAAGCACATTGAATTGTTTTGGGATGCTTATTATTTCTTTCAAATCAAGTTTTCAGAAGAAGAAAAAAATAAGTTATGTATCTGATTATTGCAAATTCAGCATTTGTTTCTGTCATAATGGATCTCTATTGTTGTATATATGGGATTCAGGTTATGATTTTCCAAAAACTTTAGCCTATAAATGTTGTTGAAAAACAAATTTCACAAACATCAACAACAATCAATCCTAGTATAGGCTGATTAACAGAAACTTGGTTGTTTACAAGCATAGGAGGTCAATACAAAACAGGTTGTTCACTTTTAGCCAAATGGAGACAATATAGTATTCATAAATAGAGAAACATGAAGAAAACTAACCTTTCAAGAAGGTCAAATGGAGAAAATATAACCTCTACAGCTTTCAAGGTCTTATCAATGTTCTCGTGAGCTCTTCGAATCGGCTGTGTTGTAATTTAGAAAACCCAAATTTAAGAACCATCATAAGAACAGTCGGAAGGGGAAAGGTGAAAAAATCAAAAACCCAGAAAATAGGGGAAGAAAAAATCAAAAACCCAGAAAATAGGGAGAAGAAGAGAAGAAAAGAAAAAGAAAAGAGAAGAAAAGGAAAGAAGAAGAAAAGAGAGAGAGAGAGATACCTCAGTGTGTAGATTGCCGTTTAGTGTAGATCGATCGGCGTTTAGTATAGATCGATCGGCGTTCGATGTAGATCGTGGGATGATGGGTAGGGTAGGGTAGAGAGAGAGAGAGAGAGAGAGGTCTGTGTGTTGTGTTTTGTGTCTACCCACCGAAGAAATTAGGGCAAAATGAGGCAACTGAGAAAGAAAAGGGGCTGCTGTGCAGAGGTGTAAAACCAAAATAAATAAATAAATAAATAATGTGGCATGGTCGGGTCGGGTTAGCTGGGTAAAATGGTGGGTGACCCGCCACCCGACCCGAACCCGAAAAATGCAGAAATCTGGCCCGCATTCATCCGCCACTTACCACGCATCCATCCGTTTGTGGTCGGGTCAGGTCGGTCGAGTTTGGCGGGTCGGTGGATCCACTGCACAGCCCTAGCAACTACTAGTAAAAAGGTGAATAAAGCAGGGAACAGCTGCATCAATGCTCTTAAGAGCAGGAATAAGAGGTCCTCTTCGTCCTCTTCTATGGGACAGTCTTTGCACCACCAGCACCATTTGAGTCTGAGCTGTCATTCTCAGGATCCTCCTCGGCCTCACCTCCACTCCCAAAACCGGGACTGGAACCCTCCTCACTGTCAGCAGATGTCTCTGACTGACGATCTACAGCTTCCTCCTCCTTATTGGCCTCCTCCTCTATAATGTGTGCTTTGCGTCTGCGAGACGACTCCCCTCCCCCGGCTCCTTGAAAAGGCCTAGATAGCCCGGCTCCTCGAAAAGGCCTGGATGGCCCAGCTCCTCGAGAAGGCCCAGATGGCCTAGTCTCTGGCTCAGTGTATGCCGGAGGCATATGAAAATAAAGAGTGCAATTTGAATACATCAACTCAAATGTGTATATCAGATGCAGATACAAGAAAACTACATGAAGTGGGTACATGTAAATACAGTACGTAAGTGGGGTGTGTGTCAGATGTGCTCTACACAAGCAGCCTATCAATGCAGTAGAATGTTCAAGATCAGCATGTCATCGGAAATATGATAAATGCAAGAAAGCTAAAAAGTACCTGGACACCCATGATGGACAACTGTGCCTCTCTCCGCAAAACCATACCCTCAAGTGAGGCCATCAACTCGAGCATCTTATCCATGTACTCGACAGGAGGCTGCAGATGCAAGTGCAAGTCATCAGTGAATGAATGAATGTCCAAGTATTTGAGCGATAAATCAAAGCTGTAAAGCATACCGGTGGCGAGTCAGGGTCTCTGACATATCGGTGATCAGGCATTGGAGGCTCTATCGGAATCGGGTAAGGAGCCCCATATCTCCATCCCGTCAACTCGGTCGGGAGCTCTGGCCACCCAGCATGAAAATGAGTCGGAGGAATCGGGGGAACCAATCCACCCCCACCTCTAGATGTGCCAGCCCTGCTGGTGGAAGGGACATCTGCAGTCCGAGCCCGGCTTGATGAGGGCATACCAGCAGACCTCCTCGTCGGAGTACGGACTCCCGTCAATGGAGGCATCAAGTAGGTGTGACGGTAGGTCGCATAATCCCCCTTCACAAGATGAAGAAACGCATCAGTACCCAACCGGGTGTCAACAACACCCTGGGGAGGGAGCCTATCAGCAGTCCGCATGTCGTCTGGGGGTGCTGAGGGAGGGTCCTAAGTAGGATAGCCCCATACCTGACGCAAGAAGCGATCCCCCAAAAACCAGGCCCTACCAACTGGCCCCTCGAACAGGATCCTACATCGAGAGGTACCCCATGCTCCGGCAAACTGGAATCGGAGATCTCTACCTAAAGGCGCCCAGGGCTGCCATGTGATCTGCGGATAACCGATGCATAAGCCAATCAGAAATTGTGAATGTACAAGATAAATCAAAGTTTGGAAACATGAAGAGCTGAAAATTCTGAAATACCTCTGACGGCCGCACTGTGTCAAAGTACTGCCACAGGTAGAGGAGAGACTCCCGAGGTCTCGGCCGGTACTGGCCCTCGAACACAAGCGAGTAAGGTGTCGTGAGGGGCACCTCCACCTCGAGCTCCGGAGCTAGTGTCGGAAAGTACGCGTAGATCCATAGCTGCGGAAAACAGGGCAGTAGCCATCAGAATACAGAATGCTGAGTGCAGATTGTAAATGCAAAATGCTGAGAGCAAAGTGCAAGGTACAGAGTGTAAAGTGTGCCGTGTGTGCAATGTTCAAGTAATGTGAAGCAGAAATGTAAATCAAGAGGGCAGAAAGTACCTCCCAGGCTCTCCAATAGCCGCCGAGTATGTTCCCCCGTCCGCGGGAGGTCGCGCTCATATAGCAATAAAGAGTAGCCAGGCTGGCGCCACCCCAATCATACCACCTGACCTGTGATAGGTCCACTAGAGCACTCAACAAATAGAGCCCGACAGTGTTCCCCCTATCGGCGAACAGAGTGGTCCCGAAGAGGAACATCAGAAATCCGTGGGTGTACTGTGCTACCTCTTCAGGAGTCTCAGGCTCCATCTCCACCCTCCTAAAATGTGAAGAAAACCAGGTATATCGGACTCTGCCCAAAGATCTGTCAACTGGTGGGCGAGCTCCTAATAAATAGATCCAGGCGGCCTCCCACTGGCCCATGTCCTCGTCACATGGGATGGCCCCGCCTCCCACATCAAGGCCTGTCAATACGACGAAGTCAAACGGGGTCATAGTCATGTCCCCAGTGGCAGAGAAATAGAAGGAGTTTGTGGTGTCCCACCATCTCTCTACCAAGGCACCCATCAGCGTCCTACTAGCAGGACAATGAGATATCCCAGTACAGAAGGACCCAAACCCTGCCAAGTCAACCTGATCGCGGACAGCCTCCGGGAGCTCCGCATACCACTCCCTCGCCATAATGGAGCCGTATCCTCGAGTAACACGAGAGGTCACCTGCATTCAGAATGAATATATGTTTCAGAATTTCAAAATAAAATGAATAAGCTGCGTGCAAATGAAATGAATAAGCTGTGTGCAAATGAAATGAATAGGCTGCGTGCAAAGTAAAGTGAGTGAGCCGCGTGTTCAGGAGTGAAAAGTGTGGGCCGTGCGCTCGTCATCAATCTGTTGGGCTGTGTGTTCGTCTCAAAGTTTGAGCTGTGTGCTAGACATCAGGTATTTGGGATGTGTGTTCAGAAGTTTAGAGTTTGGGCTGCGTGTTCAACCTTCTACCAAGTGTATGCTGTGTGTTCACCTTCAATTCGGGCTGTGTGTTCAGAAATTCAGAGTTTGGGCTGCGTGTTCAACCTTCTACCAAGTGTGTGCTGTGTGTTCACCTTCAATTCGGGCTGTGTGTTCAGAAATTCGGAGTTCGGGCTGCGTGTTCTGCTTTCAACAAGTGTGTGTTGTGTGTTCACCTCCAATTTGGGTTGTGTGTTCAAAAATTCGGAGTTTGGGCTGCGTGTTCTACTCTCGACAAGTGTGTGCTACGTGTTCACTTTCAATTTGGGGTGCGTGTTCAGAAGTTCAGAGTTTGGGCTGCGTGTTCAACCTTCTACCAAGTGTGTGTTGTGTGTTCACCTCAAAACTAGGCTGTGTGTTCAAAAATTCAGAGTTTGGGCTGCGTGTTCTGCTCTTAACAAGTGTGTGTTGCGTGTTCACCTTCAATTCGGGCTGTGTGTTCAAAAATTCAGAGTCTGGGCTACATGTTCTACTCTCAACAAGTGTGTGCTCCGTGTTCACCTTCAATTTGGGCTATGCGTTCAGAAATTCGGAGTTCGGCCTGTGTGTTCTACTCTCGACAAATGTGTGCTATGTGTTCACAATCAATTTATGGGCTGCGTGTTCAGAAATTCTAGTGATTGAACTATGTGTTCAAAATGCAAACAGAATGTTGTGTCATAAACTAAACATTCTAAACAAGTTGTGTACTCGAATGAGCGGATAAACATAGCGAAAGCACGAAATGCACGAAAAGTGCAGAACACATTGCAGAAAATGTAAAAGCGAAGTAAATACCTCTTGTGCCTGATGAGAGAGGTGAGACTCTTGCTCTCGCAAAAGTAGATCCACGGGCGCCCGCTCGTCGAAATCAGTAAAATGATAGAAAACAGCCTGTGGGAGAATATGTGCTGGAGGGTCGTACCTCTCGGGTATGAATGGTCGAACCCTCGGGGGCAGAGCCATAATGTCGGGATCATCTCCGGCGCCCAGAGGACCTCCACCATGAGGGAAATGACCAGCCATTTCGAAAAATGTGCAAAAAGGAGCAAAAACGAGCAAAATGAGCCAAAATTGGAAAAAGTCAACAAAAGTCAACTCCCGAGAAAATCTTCCAAATGTTGAGACCAACTCACCTCAAGTGGCGAAAATGAGAAAAGAAGCACCGAAATCAAAATTTAATCGGTTCAAAATGAAGAGAACTAAAAGTTTTCGCGAAACAACTTGGCGTGGGACGTTGGAAAACGCGTATGGAGCGCAGATCTGAGAGGAAAAATGCTCTAGGAAGGTAGAGGGGCTGATTTCGGAGTTAGAGTTGTGAGGAAAAGGTGTTTGGCCAAGTGGATTTAAAGAAATGAGAGCAAAAAGACCAAACTGCCCACTGTTTTGGCAAAGTGGCCGGCCGGCCACCTTTTCTGGCAGGCCGGCCACCCCTCTCGCTCAAACCTGGCCGGTGGCCTCCCCTTTGGACTAAACCTGGCCGGCAGCATTCCCAAGGTGGTCTCTAATGTCTCTGCAAATTTTGGTGATGATTGGAGTCCCCGGCACCCGAGAAAGTACAAAGAAAGTGCACTTTTCGTCGCGAAATCCCTCCGCGGAAGCTTCAATTCCAACTTTCGACACGTGTCTCATCGTTACACACCAAGAGTGAAGTGTATCCTTTTGAATTTGTTGTGACCCTTCCGGGAGGTAAACCGGAGGCCGCGATTGAGCCGCCTTCGCCGAAACTCGCATTTCTTTGCTCGTTGTTTCGCGACAAACATACATTCTAGCTTACACTTGTTCTGCATTGTTATGCACATCACATGCATTCTCATGCACATAATTTGCATTGTTATGCACGTTTCCTTGGTATTGTCATGCCTCCATGCTTAAACTTGTGTTGCCAGGCGCGTTTCTCTTCGCATTGTGATGCACTTTTCCATCGGCACCGTGTTTGTCTGCATTCGATATCACATTGAACATATGTTGTTAACTGTGTTGTGCTTGTCGAGTTTCTTTCTTTTGCAGGCACGATATTGTATGTACGGTCCATTTGAGGCTGGTGTGACCAGACGAATCACGCAGGTATCGTATATTCTCCGTGTGAGACATGGCGAGGATTGAATGATTCGCCGCATTCTTAACTGCATGAAATGTGGTTGTCGCTTTGCATTCTTGCTTAAAACTGTGGCATCTATTGTGAATATTTGCTTCATTACAGTTTGCTGCTTCGCATGATCATTGAGTTACATCCGACTTTGTGCATATCGCTTTGCATTTTGCCCCCCGCCTGCGGGCACATCTCTTTGTTTATCTTGTCTGTTTGTCTAAGTCGTCGGCCTTGTCAAAAATGGGTCGTCTCTGGGCTTTGACATTCACTCCCGTCACTTATGACTTTCGAGTTCTGTCAAAGAGGGGCAACTGTAGACACCCTATTTTTGACCGACCTTAAGACTCAGACGTCACTGATTGAGCGCTCGGTGATGTTGCATATTGTGCTCGTTCAGAGGTTTCAGAGTCTCGGCTGCGAGCCTTGCCTCCAGACTTCCGGACCCTTTTCTGCTTTGCCTCGGTTTGCGAACCAGGCCCTTTTTTCTCTGTTTTCTCTTCCCGAAGGAAGGGAGAGATCTCGTAGATCATCTCTCAGTAGCCGTAGGCTACGTTTCGTGGTCGTAGGCCATTTTTCCCGTTTGGAGCTCGGTTTCCGATTTTTCGGAACCGTCGGCCGTGTGCCTCGGTTCGGGACTGCCTAACCATCTCCGTTTGCTCCAGTTTTTGGCATACACCTTGTTTCCTCCCTTTTGAGGGACACTGTGGCCCGAGAGACCAACTTCGTGGTCGAACGCCACCTCCGGTGCTTAATAGTCAGTTTTCGGGGCCCCAAGCCGCGCGTTTCGGTCCCCGAACCTCCATTTCGCATCCGTCTTGGTTCATTTTTGGTGGAGACCTTATTTTCATTATTAGGAAGGCTGTAGGAGGGTGGGAGGCCAGCAATTTTTCTGAAAAACCAATTTTATTTCTTCGTCGCTTTTCATCGCCCGTTTTCCTCACTAGAAAGCTGGTTTTTCCCATTCCCGGGCCACTTTTTCTGACTCTCCACCACATCATTGTGTTGTACACACCTGGGAGGCCACCAATATGGGTAGGCCGGCCAGTAATTGCTCTTGACCCTTTGAACCCCTCTAAAAAGTTAGTTTTTCTCTTTCCTGGTTCACATTTTTCAGGTTTTGACCATACAGCTGTGTTGTACACACCTGGGAGGCCACCTTCTTGAGTTGGCCGGCCAACAATTCTCTTGACCCTTTTGACCCCTGGCCGGCCGGCCAGGAGAGGTAGCCGGCTGGCCACCTGGACCTTTTGCACCTGGCCGACCATTCTTCTCTCTCCTGGTGCATTCCAGCTGTGCCAGCTGTTTTGCACCAGACCCTCTATCCGAGGGTCTGCCCTTTTGGGGGGGAAATTTGAATTGGTTTTCCCCCCTTTTCTTAGCCTCTCTCCCTCTATATAATATACACTCCACCACCATTTTGAAGGTTGAGAAAAAATCAGTTGGAGCCTTTACATACAACCCTCCCTCTCTCTCTCATCCAAGCTCAAAACCACCTTGTTCTTGCACCATTTATACACCAACTCATAGCCTATCACCTCTACACTCCATTCCAACATCTTGAGGCTGATTTTCAGAGGTTAGGAGCTCCTTTTCTTGGATCAAAAGCTGCTGAAAATCTGTGCTACAAGGGTGAGCCCCTATTTCCCTTTTTCTTGCTTTATTTTGCATGATGTTTTAGCTCCTTTTGCTTACATTTTTGGGCTTCGGCCTGTACTGAAAATAGTCTTATTTTGAGCTCATCTTCATGTTTTATTAAGAGTTTTTTTCCTGTTTGAGGTCTTCTACTCCCCCTTTGTGCTTTATCTCTCTTTTATGGCTTATCTTGCATGATATAATAGCCTTATTTGTGAGCATTTTTGGGCTTCGAGCCAAACTATAAAGTGTCTTGTTTTGAGACCCTCTTCAACTTTATTGAAGGGCTCTTTGCTGTTTGAGGCCATCTGCTATCCTTTGTGCTCAATCTCTCTTTTAGGGCCATTTTTGCATGATATTTTAGCCCTACTTGTGAATATTTTCGAGGTTTTCCATAAACTAAAAAAATTCTTTTTTTGTCACCCTCTTCAAGTTTGTTTAAGGTCCCTTCTCTGTTTGGGATCTTCTTCCCCCAATGCATGCTTCATCTCTTCATGATTAGGGCCATGCATGTGAGCATTTGCATTGGCCTTGTTTTGGCCTCTTAGCCACTCAAATCCAATGGATTTTCAGTGGCCTTGATGTGTTCTTGAAGGCCAAAATTAGAGGGGGGTGACCCCCTCTCTCCTTTTCTTGTTTGGTGGTCTTGATGGCCTTCCAAAGAGACCCCATTTTGCATGCCTCGAAGTCACTTTCCAGGCCCTTTTCTATGAGTTTTGAGGTCTGCCTTGGTGCTGTCCAAGGCCGTTTTGGCCATAGTTTATGTCTATGATGCATGTGTGGAGAAGCCCCATTCAAGGCCTTTCCAAGAGGCCTTTCTTTGCATGTTTCCTAGACTCATTTCAGGGCCAATTTTGTGAGTTTTAGGGCTTTCATATTCCATTTCCAGAGGTGGTTTTTCCATGATTCATGTCTATCCCGTATGTGCTTAAAAACTCCTTACATGCCCCTCTAAAGGAGCTCATCATTTTTGCACATGTTGGCTACATTTCAGCAATTATTTGGGCATATTTTCGCATTTTTTGTTCACTGATTTTTGCTGGTTTGATGAGTTCTCACATGCTTCATGTACATGCCATGTAACCCATACTTGCTAGTTAAAGTTGCGTGCTATTTTAGTCCATCATGCTAGCATCTTTTGGTCACACTTTGAACTAGAAATGTTCATGTTTTGGGACTGCCTTAGCTCTGTCTTTATGCTTCATAGTCAAATAATGCATGCTTTGTATAGCTATAAGCCAATACATGTGCCTAGTTTTGAGTTTCGGGACCATTCCATGCATTGTATGGCATATGTCCATGATTCAGGATCATTTTGCATCATATTTTAGTGCTGAAACTTGCATGCTTGTATGCCATATTTCATGCCTTGCCATGCCTTGTTAGAGTGGCATTCGGTGCCTTAGATTCGGTCCTCGGTTTGCGTGCATGTGTGCACGCATTTCGATTGTCTCATTTTCATTGTATGGCCACTGATGTGCGTGTGGCTGAGGTCCATTCATATTTGTGTAAGCCCATCTGACATTGAGTATGCCATTCCATAGCTTTGAGTATGCTAGGTTGCATATTAGAGCATTGTGTATGCCGTGTCCCATCGTGCAGTGTGTATGTCATTTCATAGCATTACGTATGCTAGGTTGCATGTTAATTGCACTCATGCATGTCATGCATATTGCGTTGTGTTTGGGATAGGAGTTAGCCTAAGCACGGGAAACGAGGGACGCTCTGTACTCCGAGTGACGAAACGTGTCTCAATTCCCGGTCACCGACACTCCGGATTATCCATGATGGAGTCTTGGTCTTGTTGTGTTTATATGTGCATTCATTTCATATTGAGTCGTGCAAATCGACTCCTCGGCCATCATGCATCGAGATGCGTGATTGGTGGCATGAGGATCGAGGACTACACTCCCTGAAGAGTAGTCATGCATACGTATGTGAAAATACTTTGCCATGACCCTTTCTTGCTCTCTATTGCAGCAAATCAAAAACCGGCAGTCTCTTGGAGCTTCGCGCAACATTCCGGGATTAATCACAAACAGAGGCAAACCGGGGCATCGCAAGGAATTTCCTGACGAAGGCAACTCGAGCATGCATCATTCATCATTTGGAACAGAGCTGAGGCGGTCCATGGATTTGCATGCCAATTTACTGCTTTCCTAGATTAATTTGTTAATTAATTAGTATTCTGTATTTATTTGGACTGTAATTATTTATTTGGGACTGTATTATTCTTTCGGACCCTCCGAGCGAGGGCAATGTTATAATAAGTGTGCGTGCGTGTGATGTATGTCTTCCAACCCCACGTCTTTCTCCCTTTTATTTACCAGCTTATGATGGTTAGATTAGGGCATGTTTTAATTAGCATACAGTATGATAGCATGTTTGCATTCATTCATCTGTTTTGCATGCACCGGGTTCGGCGCATCATACTAACTGCATTTGTATTTCAATTCCGAGTTGAATACTTGTTAGTTGTAGCATTTCACATGCCATCTTCAGAATAGCCGAGCCTGCTATAGTTGCATTTTGTATGTGTTGCATTAGGCATTTCTGTATAGTTAAGATCATGCATGGATTTCTAACATAGCTTCTGTTTTGGCTTGGAGTACTCGGTAAGTTTTATGCTTTAGCATCCTTGTATGCGTGTAAGTGACTGCCATGATAGTATGCTTACCATGAGGCTATATGCTTATGTGATATAACTGCCTGAGTGTTTGTGGGTGAAGGTTGGGTTATTTGAATTGGAACAATGCATTGACTGTGAGTTTAAAGCCCACTAGATAGTAGCAAAATCATGTTTTCTAAGCCCACCCGAGGGTGGCAAAATCTGCATTTTAGGCCTACTTGCGAGTAGCAAACCATCTTCCAAAAATGAACATGAAATGTTTTGTTCCAATTCAGGCGATCCAGTCTATACTTGTATGCTGTGCGCATCACATAGTAAATCTAGGCTAATAATCGGAATAAGAACACATAATGTTTTCAAAACTCGATATCATGGTTAGTAGAGGCTGATCTTTGATCGGGCGAGCGGGGGTGCTCACGAAGTGACCTTCCCCAATTGTACCCAAGTTCCCGAGCCGAGGCAACTTTGGTGATGACGGACACGTGGCCTTAGGCAATGAGTCAGGGTTTCCTAAATTTCCCCAAAAATAAAATATTTAGGTGGCGACTCTGTATCTGGCAAATCAGTCCATGTTTGGCACTTCTTTCAAAAAAATCTGTTTTCCAAAACGATTTGCCGGATTTGGACTCTTTGATGATTCATCGGTCTTGCTTTGCACTCTGCAAGATTAGATACAGGATCATGACACAAATCGAGTCCGAACTGTAGCGAGGGCCCGAGGGCGCGTCTACAACATGGATTTTAAAAAATAAATAAATAAAACTCTAGATGATTGATAGATTGGGATAAATAGTATAATTATCACTTGGCTGGTTCTATTTTTGATTAAATATCATTCAGGTAATTTCAATGTTTTTTTATGTTGTGTTTTACTCAATTTCTGCCTCTCCACTTCTCTTTCTGTGTTACTACAATTTAAACCCATCATTCTTCAGTTCAACAGAGGTAAGTTCTCCAGTTCTTTGTGTTGACAATCTAGTTCTTTGTGTTGATTGTTTATAGCCCAGTTACATTGTGTTATTTTAGATTGTTATTATTAGAATTCCATTCT
The DNA here is from genome assembly GCA_036172215.1 of Camellia granthamiana. Lineage (NCBI taxonomy): Eukaryota > Viridiplantae > Streptophyta > Magnoliopsida > Ericales > Theaceae > Camellia > Camellia granthamiana. The sequence goes on from CM069907.1 coordinate 116,616,111, forward strand.
CCCAAACCCACAATTTTTTGAATCAATTTAATACATTTTTTTGAATCAATCTAATACATTTTTTAAACAAAATATAAACCCACAATTTGTTTATTAAACCCATCCAAGCACCAAGAACTACATTAGCTTTTTGAACTGGTTTGAGGAAGATGGTTGTGGTGACCAATTTTGTTGTAAACTGGTTAGAGTTGGTTTTTTTTATTGCACCATTTAGTGTTTTTCTCATTACCACTGGTTAGTTTTTTTTTTCCCTCTATTAGTTAGTGTCGTTTGGTTTTTTTTTCCCTCTAATACAATTTGTTATAGTTTTGTATCTTCGTATAGTGACTTAATTAAAAGCCAACAGCTACTTTAGAGCCATACTCTCAGATACTAACAACCTTAACTTCAATAATTGTATCTACCTAACTTCCCACATCGAATAACTTCCCACCTTTCACAAACACTCACCATCATGGACTTAGCCTATCTAGATTCAGCAAAAACAGAGGCTATCCCATCCAAATTCAATATCTCATTCAGTGTAACATTTCTTTTGGAGCATTTTTGTTTTGTTTTTTTTTAATTGGGCCAAAGGTCACTACATTGAGGGCGCTGAGTTGATCAATTTTGTTCTCGATGTTGTTCGCAAAGAGGCTGATAATTGTGATTGTTTGCAAGGTAACTGTTCTTGGTAGCCATGTGCATGTAAAGCAGTATATAAGTTGTAAAAGTAAAGAAAACCCACTAAATAATCCCACAACCCGCTCATTGTTATGATATATTAATTGAAACGCACTTACTCATTGGTAGATCAAAAAAATCCATCAGATCACTGCATGTTTCCTTTGGTAGTTGTGCAACCAAAGTTTTTGAAGCGTTGAAGCTTCAATCTCCAAGTAGTACGCTCATGCTTCTCAACATTATGTTCACTTTTTCCTTTCACTTTAATTTTGATGTCTTATAAATCTGTGTTTTTATCAAATTCTTAGCAAGTTAGCTTGGCACTGCAAAGTTCATAAAAGCATCCAATCTAGGTATTGTAGTTCTATTTTGTGGTCGAAAAATGGGAACTTTTGCACTAAATGCTTAATTTTCATGTTTTTTATGGGTTTGACTATAAATTGTTGAACATGGTAAAGTTTGGGAGCATGGTATTGTATGAGTGGTGAGAAAAAACTATTGCTAAATAATATTTATCACATTGTAGATTGAAAATTCACAGTTTTGTTTATTTTGGATTCAAATTAATGTATACTGCAATCTTATGTGTTTTGATGCAATTGTTTGGATTTGATTTATTTGTTTGTTGTTAGATTTTTATTTTCTCATTGTAAATGTACATCATTGTAAGTGTATATCAGTGTTTATTCTCTTCATTAATAGTGTTTAGTGTTTGTAAAATTGATTTTTTGTATAAAAAAAAAATTAATTGTGAAGTGATTTTTTGCGCTGATTTTTCTACTCTGAGGGAAATGATAGAGAAAACATCTGTTCTGTAAACCCATATTTTCATTGGGTTTGGTCCCAAAATTAAATTCTGTGAGGGAAAGGTACATGACAAAAATGGCTGTACCGGCGGTGTATGGGAGGACAACAACTCTTTTTGTTTTTGCTTTGTTAGAAAATACGTGTTCAGTATTTATGACTTAGTAAGTTGTTCTTACCTATTCCTAATTTTGAGTTTTTCATTGACAATCTATTTATGATTTAATTTTTATGGCTGTTAAGAGAATAGAGTGTTCCTAGAAGTTTGAATTTGCACATGACACTGATGGCTGAACTAATAATTCATGTCTTATGAATTTCTATTTATTTGTTTCTTTCCACTGTATTTGAAAACCAGATTAAACAACCTTACATTTTCTGAAAACTAGAGATTCAGTTTTTGGATTTGGAAACTTTGTAGGGGTAGTGAAGGTCAACAGAGTTTCACCCACTGATTAATCTAGATATGGGTTGTGAATTACACCGTGCCTACAGGCACGGGCATACTCTAGTATATATATGTATTAACTATACCAGAGTAGAGTCGTTTTGAAGGTGGATTATAAATTTTAAAGTTTAATCCACAGTTAATATAGCGATCCTGGTTCTTCCTCCTTTGATTGTTGTATCTGGACTTAGGTTCCGTGGAGTTGGTTGTTGTATATGTCTTGTTGTCATCCTTTAATTCCATATGTTTGGGTTTTAGGATGTGTTGGGCGTGTTTCGAACAGGTTGGTTGAGCCTTGGTTCCATTTCTTGTTGCCCAGTTTTTTTGGTAGTCCGCTCGAGCGGATCCCTTCGCACTCGAGCGGAGTTTGCACACTTCCAGCATTTTGTGCCTCTGTAAAAGTACTGCAAGTTTGTTTTTCACGCTCGAGCGAGTATTCTTGCGCTCGAGCAGGCCTTTTTGCGCTCGAGCGGGTGTTCAATGTCTGTAAAAATACTAGAAGAGGGTAATCTACGCTCGAGCAGGTTTCCCTTTGCGCTCGAGCAGGTTTCCCTTTGCGCTCGAGCGGGTGTGCTTTGCGGCTGTGTCTTGGCGCTCGAGCGGGTATTCTTGCGCTCGAGCAGGTCCAGTTTTTGTGCTTGACGCTCGAGCGTCCTATTCTCCGCTTGAGCGGATTAGTCGTATATCAGATGGTAGCTGGGTGATTTTAAATCTAGTTTGAGTGATCTTCTACCCTAGTGCCTTTGTAAAAAGTGTAGAGCTTGGCTTGGGCTTCCTATCAATCTGAAAATCTTGGGATTTGGAGCATTTCGAATTTCCTCATCTTCTCCATTTGGTCTCATCTTTGAGGTAGGGATACCTTACTCCTTCTTATGAGTTTTTACATAAACTTTGGTCATTTTGGTTAGTTGGTATTGTTAGGTAATATTGGGAAAGTTAGGGTTTGTTTTGTAATTTATAAAAGAGGGATTTTCAAATATTAAAACCCATATGCATGTAAGACATTGGAAAATGGTATTATTGTTGTCAAATCGGTGAAATTGAACCTTAGGGTTGATATTGAGAAAAAGGGAGAAAATGCCCTAATTATTATGATAAATTAATTTGTATAATTAATTTTAGGAAAATGAGAAATTGAGTTGAGAATCATGAGATTGGAAAAATTATGGGATTAAATGGTGTAGTTAGATTAATTTATCACTCACCGATGAAAATGTCGATATTTTTTCTGTTGATAAATTTATTATCTGCTTAGAGATAACTATTTTGGGCTATCGGTGGAGGATAATCTTGATTGTTGTAGACATTGTATGTTGATTAGGGAAAACTAAAACTAATCACATTGAATATGTTATTGAATATGTCAGTTGAATTAATACAGCAAATATGTATATTGATTGATTATTGTATATGACAAGTGTTAAATACATTGTATATGCATATTGTTTGGGAGGAGATAGGGGATGTACTCCATGGTTTGAGAGGAGATAGGGGATGGACTCTCAAACCTGTTTGGGAGGAGATAGGGGATAGACTCCATTGATACAGCAAATATGTGTATCTCTTGAAGTGTTAATACAGCAAATATGTGTATTAAATTGAAGTATTGGAAGTGTTTTTAATATGAGTTGTAGACTTATTTGAGTTGTGAATAAAGGAAATGTTTCAATATGGGATGTAACCCCATTTAAATTGTTTGGCCATGTTCTGAGCCATATTTATGAAATGATTTGGATAAGTAAAGGAAAGTGGAATGTAACATGGACATGATTGTCATGGAACTGTATTGTGATATAACTTGGTTTATAAGTGTTAACCATCTATCAAATGCTATTGTTTTAGTCATTACTCATATTTGGTTTAGTATATCTCTACTGGGCTGTGACTCACCCTATATGGGACATCATTTTCAGGTTCAAGTGACATGCCACCTCCAAGGACGTAGCTTGGATGGTTTTTGGGAGTTGAAGACTCTTGAATTATTTTTTTTTTATTTTGGTATTATATGTAAATTCAAGCCAAGGGCTTAATGTGCTTTGAGTTAGTACGCTCTTTTTTGTGTAACTAAGTGTTGACTTAGAAAGTTATAAGCCGTTGGACATTTACTTTTGTTGTCAACATGTAATACATTTTTAAAGAATACTCTGATAAATGGAATTAACTTTTGTTTACTTATGTCTCTGTATGTCAATAATGTGGGTTTCTATGTAATATTTTGAGGGCGTTACAGTTAATGGATAGAATAGTTTGGATTGGTCCAGATTAGTGCGATTTTAGCGAATTGGGCAGTATTTTAGCCCTAATGGAGAGCTCATCCCCATGTTGTGGGCATTTGATCTTCAACTTATTTGTAGGGCTTTATAAAATATCACCCAATCTAGTAAAATCGCTACTAACTACAGATTGATTTGATCTGTGATTTAAAATTTATAATCTGCTTTTGAAAGGGCATTGTCCCGTCATAGTTAATATATAGATATATTTTGTTCCAATGAAATATTAAAGAAAAAATAAAGATGAGAGAGATTTAAAAATTGAGCCAACTTTTTATAAAATTAAAATTTTTATTTTTTGTATTTTTTTGTTTTTAGTAAAAAAAATTATAATATTTTAAGATTTTTTTTCAACTTTTTAGCTGCACCTAAGTTAGAAACACTTATAAATTGGGAGATTTATTAAGAAATCCTTTTTCAAATACTTGTATTGCAATTAGTTCATAATATATTCTTGTATCCTAATAAGTCCTATTATTTGGACATTTGATCTACCAAATCATAATTCTCATATTTAAGATATTTTATGGACAATTTTACCATTACGAATATATATTTTTTCGAATGTTTCGCAACTTGGTGATGTGAACATTCATATTTTACAACGTGAATGTTCACATTGAATGTTTACATTACGGAATATTCACACTATCAATGTGAATATTATTATTAAGGATGTTTTGGTAACTATGTTACCCATAGAACTTATTAGAATTTAAGAAAATAATTTGGACTAAGTGGAACATAAGTATCTGAAGAGAGATTTATGAATAAGTGCCCCTTAAAAATTATAATGTTTGTGAAAAAAAAAATCTTCAGAAAATTCATTAAACACAAAAAAAATGCCAAAAAAAAAATGTGGAAAAAAACTTTAAAAAATTCAATAAATACCAAAAATACAAGAAAAAAAAAAAGAGAGTATACTTTCGTATTGAATTTTTTAAATAGTTTTTCACAAATATATTTTTCTTTTACTTTTTATGTGCATCTAGAATGTAAAAATTTTATTTAAAATTTAAAAAAAAATTCACTAAAAATAAAAATATATATAGTTAATATATATATTTACTTTCAACAAAATATCAAAATAAAAATAAATGTGAGAGATTTGAAAATTGAGCCGACTTTTTTAAAAAATTGAATTTTTAATTTTTAGTGAAAAATTAAAATAGTTTAAGATTTTTTTTTTAATTTTTAATTTTTTTTTTTTTTTTTTGATGCACCTAACCTAGATACACATAAAAATTATAATATCTATGGAATTTTTTTTAAAAAAAGATTCAAAACATACAAAAAAAGTGAGTTTTTTTTTGGGAGATTTATTTATAAATCTCATTTAGTACACTTATAACCCAATAAGTTCATATAGTTTTCTAATGTTCCATCAACTTTCATATATTTAGATTTATATTTCAATATGTCTTTTTTCCCATATTAGAATTGTTATGTGGATTATTATACCTTGATAGATTTTATTGTAATATATATATTATACCATATATCTAGGAGAGAATATTAATTATTAGATATATTTTATTTGTGGTATATATAAAACATTATATATATAATATGGAAGATTATTATTCTTAGTATTTTCTTTGTCTCAATGTGAGTGATTCACTTAATTAAGGATCTTCCTTCACCATTATTTTGCATTAAGGTCATGTCATAGAAGAACATTTAGAAAAGAAGCTTAGTTGTAGAGTGATAATAGAGATGATGATGGACTCGCAACAAAAATGATGATAAACCGGCGATGAACAATTATTCTTTTGCCACTGTTACACATAAATTGTAGTATTTTCGTCGATTTGTGTAGCCACTAGTACTGTGTGGTTTGTTCACCGGTATTATACCAGTGTTGATTGTATACAATTTTTTCTAAAAAAGTGTGTTAATATACATGAATTATTTGATAATTTTTTGTATATTGTTTGATCATTTTTTGTATATTGTTTGTTACAATACTTGTTGTTTCAAAAATCATTTTTTGTTGCCATTAAACAATCAGAATAGTCAATTTTTTTTTCTTCCAATTTTGTTTCATGTTGCAATGCAAATGTTTGCATTGGTATAAATTTAGTTAAGGCTAGTTGTATATTAATTGTAAATTGTGAGCACTCACATTGTATTTTGCTATTAGTTTTTTTAATTTTTTTTGAAAGTTAGTTGTATGTTTGTTGTTTTTGTTACTATGCTTATTGATTGAACAATCATTTTTGTTACAATTGAAACAGTCGATTTTCACTTCTTTTTAGTTTTGTTTTATGTTTTTACGTTGTAGTGTAAATGTTTACATTTGTATAAGTTTAATTTTTGTAAGACTAGTCGTATGTTAATTATAAATTGTGAACATTCATACTATATTTTGGTATGAATTTTATTTTTTCGAAAGTTAGTTGTATGTTTATTATTTTTGTTACTATGTTTGTTGGTTAAACAATCATTTTTGTTACTATTAAACAATAAAAATAGTTGATTTTCACTTTTTTTCAATTTTGTTTTATATTTTCACATTGCAGTGTAAATATTTACAATGATATGAGTTTATTTTTTTTAAGGCCAGTTGTACGTTAATTGTAAACTATGAATATTCATATTGTATTTTGGTATGAGTTTTGTTTTTTCGAAAGTTTGTTGTATATTTGTTGTTTATCATGAATATTAACATTGTACTTTAATATGTGTTTTTTTTTTAAAATTAGTTATTGTTTGTTATTTATTGTGAACATTCACAATGTATTTTAATTTTCGTTTAGGTTTCTTATTGCGTTATTTTAAAAAATTTCACATTATAAAAAAGTTAAAAGTTCATAATTTGAAATTTTTTTGCGTGGAATGAAGAAGAGATTTGCTTCTTAGAGTGAGTGAGAGATTTTCTCCGCGAAATGAGACTATCGTTATTTTTTATTGTGTATTAGTTTTAAAATAGAAACATGTGTAAAAAATGGGAATGGTGATTTAGTTATATTATATTAAATAGGACCTAATGAAATACTCAAAAAGAAAATGGGTTAAATGAAATGAAACACTTAGAAAGAGAATTTATCAAAAAATGACCCGTATTTTTTCGTATTGGAAATTTAAAATATTTTTTCACAATTATTTATTTATTTAGTTTTTACTTTTTAGGTGCGTCTAGAAAGTTTAAAAAAAATTAAAATATTTAAAAAATTCACTAAAAATAAAAAAAAATTAAATACTAATAAAAAAGGTGATTCTTTTTTAGTACGGAGGGCCTAAGAAATGGTTTCTTTTATTTTACCTTGCTTGGTTAGCAAGTGCGGCTTCGATGCTTTATTTATTTATTTATTTGTCACTTTTCATTTTCGTTCCCTTTTTTGTTGTTGTTTTTCTTTTGTTTTGAGTCCTTTTCACTGCAAGTTTTTATTCTTGAATTGTGTCAAGAATTAAAGTGTGCAATGAAAATTGAATGATTGTATTATATAATCTATGTGTAAATAAATCTAAACCATAAATTGATACTTCTCAATAAATTTTTGATTAAAATTTCACAAAAATATGAATTTATGATATTGTTGTTTTATTGTCATTCTTTGGACAAAGAGCTACTTTCAATTAGGTTTTCTTAACTTCTTGTAATTTTAATTTGTAGGTATAGAATTAGTGATTTTTTGAGGCAAGCGATAATTGATTTCTCTTTCAAAATATGGACTCTTTTCTTTTGTTTGTCTTCTAGTCATAGAAAAGGAAAAAAAAAATGGAATTTATTGATAGAGCAATACAATATGGGTTTACACTAAAGTTTGACTCTTGGGAAATTAAAATAAAAAAAAATAATAATTTAGAATTTGACTATTGTAACAAAATAAATTTTCAATTTTATCAATTTAAACTCTAATTTTTTAAATTTATTTTCAATCTAAACTATACGCTTATTTCTGCCAAATAAACTGACAGAGAAATAGCATCTAAAATCTTTTGATTTATTTTATTTGTTTATTTATATGAGCAATTTTTTTTTTTTTTTAGATATTTTATTTTGGGTAAATTTCACTTTAGTCTTTTTGTTGTTTGGCCTATGTTCAAACTATTCCTATCATTTGGAAATAATCAAATAATTTTTTGTGGCTTGTGAACTAAAGTGTACTGTCAGACATTTCGTCTAAGTTTAATAGTAAATTTGAAACAAATGCCAAGGTATAAGGAGTTATGTGTTTATTTCTAAATCTTAACGGGTAAATTACACATGGAATAAAGTACATGTAGTTACAATAAATTTTGCATCAAAATAAATAAATAAATAAAAATACTTATGATTTGCACAATGAGATTGGTTACATAAAAGGATATTTCAATTTTAAAAGTACCTAAATATATTTTAATTTTTTAAAAGAAATAGAATATTTTCTAGATGAAAATTTTACAAGAACAAGATATAAAAATTTAAAATTTTAGTTATAAATAACTCCATATATAAACAAATGCAATTTTTTAATTAAAAAGTTAGTTTAGATTGTATAAGAAAATTAATTCTTTTTTTTTTTCCACTACTTTTATGCCAAGCAAACTTATAAAATGTTAGATTATTATTATTATTATTATTATTTATTTATTTATTTTTGTCTTTCTTTCACTTTCTATCAATTTGATTCTAAACAAACGGAGTTTAAGGTTGTATTTGATTGGAGAATTTGATGAGGGAAACGAAAAGAGAAAAGAAAATGCAATTTTACTTTTGTTTGATTATAATAAAAAACACAAGAAAAAAGAAAATGAAAGAAAAATGCAATCTTGTTTTTATCTTTTTAGTTGACTTAAGCTCTTTTCTTTCTCCATTTCCTGACTCAATCAATCATAACTTGAAATTCGAATGTTATTAATTTGTTCTCATTTTCTATCTATTTCTTCTTTTTCTTTTTCTTTTTCATTTCACTTATCAAATTCTCCGACCAATAACGGAAATAAAGTGAAATTTAGCCATTTATTAATTCTAGGTTTCTTTACTCTACTCATATTGCTTTTCTTATTGTGTTCTTTTTCTTTTTTGCTCTATCTGTGTGGGTCTCTCTCCCCTTTCTTTTTGTGATTAATACGCTTGCCGTCGATTATAAATTGAGTTTTCTTCCAATAATTTATCAACTTCTTTTCTTCTCTCATTATAAAGAAGCCTCTTTTTAGTAGACGCGATATTAGTGAAGTGACTGATCAAGAAACCTCAACAAGTAAGTTTTATGATTCAAATATTACTTAATTTTATTGTTGAAGTTGCTGTCATGCTTTGTATGCTTCATCAATAAAGATTTTGTTTAGCTGATCAAAAAAAAATTTATGATTTTAAAATAAAAACTGTATAACATTATTTGATAATTTATGATTCAGAAATATGTTGATAGAAAAATTTATAATAATATTATAAACATACATTTGATATATATATATTCAAAGTCATATGGCATCCATGTGCAAGTGTTTGTCGAATATATATGTAAGGTTTATTATACTTTTTATTCTTAAACTATCATAAAGTTGTTTATTTAGTTCTTGGATTATTGATTGAATCATTTTGGTCCATAAAATATATAAATTAAAATCTATTTAGTCTCTAAATTATCGGTTGAATGTATTAAGTCTCTAAAATATTTAAGTTTATAATTTTGCTTCTAAAAATATGACACATACCACTTATGTGTGTATTTTCTATTAAAAATTGTTAACATTTGTAATCAATTGGACTAAATTGAGACAAAATCATAAATTTAAAGTCAAAATCGAGTCAAGTAAAATTACATGGACTAAAATGATACATGGGCCAAAATAGAGGGACTACCAACCTAATTTGCCCTGTTTTTGTATTTTTAATTTTGTTGTTACAAGAGTAATCCACATAGAAAGACAATCAAAGAAAGAAAAATGCTATATTTATAAGTGGATTTCTTTTCGATTTTATTGAATTTACGGAAGTCAAATCCATATCAATTAGTTGTGTCTAATGATATGAAAATCTAATAAAAAATCCATCTGTAAACATTTTATTTTTAATCATTTAGTGTATTGTTTATTGTCTTTTAAAAAACTAAATTATGAAATTGTATCTTAAATCATAGCAATGAAAACAAAGTTGAAAAACGCAATGTGATTTAATTGAAGGTAAGAAAATTCTTCTATTATTTTGACATGCTCATGAAAATTTGTTCATAACATAAATACACTACAACATATAAGAGTTTTATAAGTCAAATTTTTTTATCTTCAAAAGTAAAAATTTTGTTATAAAAGATATTTAGGGACCAATTTCTATCGTCGTGAAAAGCAATGCTTTTAGCAACACAATTTTGAAATTGTCACTAATAAATAGACTTTTAGGGACAAAATAATTTGGTCTAAAAAAGATTTATTTTTTGAAACAAAAAATTTGGTCTAAAAGAATAATAATTCATCACCAATGTTCAATTTTTGTTGCAAAAAAGATAATGACGACACTTTTCGTAACAAAAATATTTGGTCCCTAAAAAATAATTTTATTTTTAAATTTTGATCTCTAAAACCTTAATTTTTTTGTAATTATAGAATATGTTGGAGCCAAGTGCTAATCATGTGCTCCATCTTGATGCAAAGCTTGCTCAAGTATCTCCTATGCCATCTGAATGTTACATCTTCAGAGTACTTGATCGACTACGAAACGAAAGTCAAAATGCTTATGAACCAGAAGTAGTTGCTATTGGTCCTTATCACCATGGTAAGAAAAAACAGCAACCAATGGAAGAGTATAAACTACGATTCTTACGAGAACTTCTTGAACAAAGAAATGAAACCAGTGTGGAAAGATACATTGTGGCCATGCAACAATTAGAAAAAAGAGCACGCGATTTTTATGCAGAGCCAAGTAGCCTTGATTCAAATGAGTTTTGTGGAACTGATGCTTCTTGATAGTTGCTTCATCCTCGTGTTACTTTGCACGGAAGGGACGACACAATTGGGACGTATGGAACATTTGGGTCATATTAAACTTGACTTAGTGCGCGATTTAATGTTATTTGAAAATCAACTACCATTCTTTGTCCTCATGAAGTTGTTAAACATGACCAAAATTTCAGACTCAAACATCATTACTTTGTCCCTTGAATATTTCGATGCGATAAAACTGGGTAATCTTCCTGAATTACCTGATGAAAATCCAGAGGAAGATGACATCAAACATCTTCTAGGCCTACTGCATTATTGTTGGTGCTATGAATTTCATTCAATGGTATCCCAAAGACGTGTTGTGGGAGATAGATCGATGAAGTCTGCAACTGAGCTCCGGGTAGCCGGGATCAAATTCAAGAATGTTGTAAATGGGACCATGGAAATCCCATATTTAATCGTTGACGACACTACAGAGTTTGTTTTCAGAAATTTAATTGCATATGAGCAATATCTTCCCCCTTCTTCTATGAATTATTTCACTGCATATTCGAATTTTATAGATTACCTTGTGAACACCTCAAACGATGTCCAAATACTGATGGACTGTGGAGTTATTCGTCACCTTTTAGGCGACAATGAAGTGGTTTCGACTATTTTGAACAAGCTTCTCAACAATGTCTATGTATATCTTTGATATGTTACGAGCAAACTAGGCTTAGCCTAGTTGGCCACCATGCCTTCCTTAGGGCTTAGTCCCAAGGAGGTCATGGGTTCAATTCCCCTTAGGGGGGTTGAATTAAGGGAGTGCAAGCACTTATGTGCTTTGCCAAGGGTGGGGAGCTTTGCTCCCATTTGTGCTAATCTAACAACTAACAACTAACAACTAACATTTGCCGATCAAAAAAAAAGTTTATCACGATGTGAACAAGCATTGCAAGGGGAGATGCAACCTATGAAGCACGGATACTTTAAAAAGGGTGACGTATCCGTATCGGATACTTATCGGATACCGATACTCCTCGGATACTCACGGATACGTATCAGATACTTCTTAAAAGTATCAAATACTTCTTAATTAATTTTTTATTAATTTTAAAGTATCGGATACTTAATTTTGAAGTATCGGATACTCGAAGTTATATATTACTTATAATATTTTGTTTAGTTCTTTGATAAGAGGAATATAGTGAGAGTTAAAGTAATAGAATTTGTCAAATTGATGTATCCTTGTTGTCTCTCTCACTTCTCTCTCACTTTCTCACTCTCTCACGTTTCTTCTCTCTGCTCTCATTCTTTTTTTGGCATTGGCATGTAAGGATGATGTTTAATTTGCATTTGCATTTGCTTTTGCTTTTAGTTTTGGATGTTTTATGAATGTTTGAGCACTTTTAGGTTAATAGGAATCCCTTTCTTTATTTATTAATTTACTTTAAGTTTTATTTTCATGCATATTACATTATTAAAATTATAAAAAAAAAAATTATGAATGTATCCCCGCTGTACCCGTATCGTACTTTTTCAAATTTTGACATATCGCCATATCCACATCCACATATCACCATATTTGTATCCGTGCTTCCTAGGCTATCATTGATGACTTAAAAAAGTATATTTGCTGAAATTTTATTTAAGAATGGTTTTTTGGCTTTAGCTAAGGTCTTGTGATATTCAATGATGAAGGGGAACAAGTTGAAGCTATTGACCTTGAAGACTCTTAATTTTATAGGAATCTTTCTTCTTTATCAAGTTGTCTTTTGCTTTAGGTTTTATTTTTATACATACTACATTACTAAAAATTGTTAAAATAATATTTTTTACGAACGTATCCCCGCCGTATCTGTATCCTAATTTTTCAAATTTTGTCATATCGTCGTATCCGTATCGTATCGTATCCATATCCCGTATCCGTGCTTCCTAGGATGCAAGGTATGGTTGGCAACCTTAAGACAGGATTATTTCAACACTCCATGGGCACTCATCTCTTTTTTGGCCACTGTTGTGTTGTTTTTACTCACTGTGGTACAAACTGTATGTTCTGTTCTTTCTGTTACGAAATCTTGATAGATATCTTTGCTTTCATGCCATGTTTTGAAGAATGGGAATGGGTCCCCTGTGTGATGGTTTCTTTTCTCATGAATAAAATCTCTTTCTACTGTTTGATGAGAAAAAGAAAAATATTTTGATTATTCAACGGACAATCTCACTTTTATTAAATTCTTAACCCACTTTGCAAATTTTCAAAGTGAGACAAATTTGGTAGAAGGCTTAACTGTATTATGGTTTAAACAAACTCTTTTTAATAGATGTATAATTAGGGGGAAAATAATTTAGTTTGGAGTTTTTAATATCAGTTTTTTAAATTTTTAATTCGTATTTTTATATTGTTATTGATTTTTTTTTTAAATCTTTAGATCCACTTATTCTTGATATAATTAAAAAGTTCAAAATTTGTTCAATTTAAAAAAAAAAAATTTATACGCACCATGAAATAAATACCATAAAAAGTTTTATGAAACTAATTCAAGGATGATTGCATAACATATAATAAAACACTACAAACTAATCCAAGGGTAGAGAATCTTCATAAAAGTTTTTCATGACATTTCTTTTATGGTGCCTAACATTACTGTACAACAAAATATGAAATTGTATTGAATTTTCATATTTGTTTTTTAATTTTTCATATTTAATGGATTTCTTAAACTTTATTTTCACAAATATCATATTTTTTTAAGTGTATCTAGATTAGGTATCTAAGAAATAAAAAATTTGTATAAAATATTTTTAAAAATTTACAAAAAATAAAAAAAATACGAAAAATAAAAAATTTAATTTTTTGAAAAGCGAGTTAAACTAAATAAGGTAATTGTATTTTCATGATGGTGCAACCGTGCAAGTGAGCATATGTCTAGTGCAAGTGATAATTATAGAATGGGACCCAGATCTTACATGCTTTAATTTGCATTTCCATAAAAATAAAATTACTTTGAATTACTCTCACTTCAATATGCAATTTCTTCTATGAGAAATGTTAGGGATCATGAAAATTTTTTTATGAAAATGATCGTGAAAGATTTGTGACCCTTAGATTATCTTGATTTGTGTGTGGTACTTTAGAGAAATGTTAGAGATCATGAAAAAATTTTCATGAAAATGATCATGAAAGATTTGTGACCCTTAGATTACCTTGATCAGTGTGTGGTGCTTTATTCTAAGTGTAATCCAAAGGTTACAAATCTTTCATGATCATTTTCATGAAAGATTTTTCATGATACTTAGTATTGCTGGGTACTTTATTCTAAGTAGAATCCAAAGGTCACAAATCTTTCATGATCATTTTCATGAAAGACTTTTTATGATACCTACCATTACTGTTCTTCTATAATCAATGTTTAAACTGGATGATGAACTTTAATTAACACCCTTACCCTATCCATTTGTATGATTTTTGACCTCCAATGTATAAACTTGAAGTTCCTCAAAAGTGTAAAAGGAAATTAGGTGTTCAAGTGATTTCAAGAATCTCTTTGGACAACTAGCACTACAGGAAATACAGTTTTTAATGGCGTTTGTAAAACGCCGCTAAATTACTAAAAAACGCCGCGAAAACTTTTGGTGACGTTTTTATTACACGTCAAAGATACGGCCGTTGTTATATGTTTGCGACATTTAAAAAATGTCGTTGTAGACCTTATTGCGATGTCTTAGAAACGTCATGCTACAGTCCACCGGCGGTGATTCCTTCCGGCGAGATGACGTCATACAGACCTATAGCGGCGTTTTTACAAAAACGCCGCTAAAATTTTTTTTTTTTTTTCTGTGCACGCGCTAGAATGCAACCTAATGAAATTTTAAAAGCATTCAACAATAATATTTTATTTGCTACTAGTTAGAATTCTCCAAAATATATTCAAACCCTGTTTCAAAAAATAGATATTCAACCAAACACATCAAAATTGAAATTACGAAAATCACAACCAAATTCATATACTCCATCATCATCTGAAAATTTAAAATACTAAGAAAAGAATAAATCTAACCAAAAAAAATACAAATATGATTGATACACAACACTTCGAAGCATCAATTTCGAACTTCTTCAACTTTGGAGAAAAATTTCTCAATTTTTCCTGAGTTCATGCAAGTTGCATTCCTGCCAAAAAAAAAAAAAAAAAAAAGAAGACATGTCAACATTCCACACAATTGAAATGTAGAAAATATTAGAGATGAATCACAATCAAATCACCTTGCCTAGCCAAACTGCAACATATGATTTAATTCATAAGTTACCTGCAGATGTTTTGCTGCAGAAATTTCCCAGAAATACAAAACACAAAACTTTAAAAGAAATTACACAAATAAATTAAAAACTCCTCTCTATTTTTTAGTCATGAGTTCTATACATTTTTCTGGACATTTTACCCTATGTAGCTAAACCCTATGTAAATTTTAGAACTTGATTATATATATAGATGCCAACATACAGATTTCAACCTAATCAAGTTCATAAAAGCCATTCAGAGCAATCCAAAGCCATAACCCGATGTAGAACAAAACCCTACATGGAAAAAGATCAAAACTATTTCTAGTCTTCATTTGACCAAATTGAATGTGAACAGATACATAACTATTTCTTAACTGTTTAGGCAGGGCTTTAGATCAACATATAAATAAATAAAAAATAAATGAAGAAGGCAGTTATATTACACAAATACATACATACATACATACATACATACATACATACATACATATATATGTGTGTGCGTGTGTGCGCGCGCACACGCATGCATGTGCGCGTGTGTGAAATTTCTAGCAACATAATAGCAACAACAATCTCATTAGTTTATGATGCAAATAGCAAAATATTCATGGATTCCTCTCTAATTGGCCTCAAGTATCTCTTCAAAAAGAAAAGACAAGTACAGACAGATAGCCAACCATTGCTTTAGCAATTAATGGGCCTATTGAGCGCAATTAAACAAAAACATGAAGATGGAAAGACATTCTGTTAGCAGGTATTTTAATATTACAATGTGTTATTGTTGGTTTTTCTTTTCTTTTCTTTTCTTCCTAGGTAAGTCTTCCCAAGACTTATCCATTAGTCTCTCCAAGTCTTCTAAGTCCATGTCTTCCAAAGTAAGTTTCCATTGTCTTGGTCCAAGTCTTGGTCTCCTGTAGCTTATCCAAGTTTTCATAAGTTTTCTAAGTCCATCCGTGGCCTTGCCCATTAAGTTTCATTCTCTTATATATATATGAGCTTGTGTCATAATTTAGATATACAAGAGAAAGAAGTTTTGGTTGTGTCTTGAGTGAGATTATCAGGCAAATAAAAAAGGGTGTGTGTGATAAAGCTTTGGGTTTAACCAATTGTGCAGTATTGGTAAACCATACGACTTAGTCGGGCTGTTGTATCCTGAGGGGGACAAGTCAAGGTTTTTCTGCTGCACCGGTGTGAGGCTTTGCCTAACCGCAGAGGGCTTGAATCTCCTTAAAGAGAGCGAGTTTCCCGCGCCTCAGCCCTGATAATAAGTTATTGTAATTTTATTATTTGTATTTTCTGGTGTGTTATTTGTAATTATCACCAACAATTTTAAGGAGATTCAATAGCAAAAAGCCATGGAGCCAGTACTGGAGAAGCCCAACGAGAACACCGGCGATCTCAACAAGCCCTTCCGGTTCAAGGGAGCCCATTTCAAGAGATGGAAAGGCAAGGTGCTTTTCTACCTCAGTCTCCTCAAGGTGGCCTATATCCTGACCGAGAAAAATCCAAGCAAAGTCCCCACTGAAGAGATGACCGACGAGGAGTATGCTGCTCATCTTGAGAAAATCGAAAAATACAACACAGATGAGTATAAATGTCGATAATATCTTTTGAATTGTCTTTCAGATCAATTTTATGATTATTATGATACTACTTACATCACTTCCAAGAAAATTTGGAAAGCCTTGCAGAACAAATATGACACTGAAGAGGCAGGCGCTAAAAAATATGCTGCAAACCGTTTTTTCCGCTATCAGATGATAGATGGAAAATCAGCGGTGGAGCAAGTCCAAGATTTTCAGATGCTAGTAGCTGAAGTTAGATCTGAAGGCATCAAAATTGGAGACAATCTTGTTGTCGCAGGTATTATTGACAAACTTCCATCATCTTGGAGGGAGTTCCAGAAGTCAATGCGTCACAAGCAAAAAGAGACGTCCTTGGAGACTCTAATCACACGGATTAGGGTGGAGGAGGAAGCTCGAGAACAAGATGCTCTTATGACACAAGAGCATTCCACTGCTAAGGTAAATTTAACTTCTGGAAATACTTTACATAAAGGTCGATTTCATAAAAATAGTCATTTGAAGCCAGTTAAGAAAATTTAGAAAAATACTAGAAGGCCACAATATAAAAATTACCCGAGGCAAAAGAAATGGAACCAAGAACCCCCTTCACAAGATTTGACAAATGTGACTTGTTTTGTGTGTGGCAAAAGTGGGCATATTGCTCGAACTTGCAAATTTCGGAAACAACAGCCTCGACCACAGGCTAATGTTACCGAGGAACCATTTGTGGCTATGATCACAGATATTTTTCTGGTTCAATCTGTGGAAGGGTGGTGGGCAAACTCTGATGCCAATAGGCATGTCTGCTATGATAAAGATTGGTTCAAAGATTTCACTCCTTTTAATGAGGAGAGGACTGTTATGCTTGGTGACTCCAGTTTAACCAAGGTGCTCGGGTATGGAGATGTTGAGCTGAATTTTACCTCTGGACGTGTGCTTGTTTTAAAAGATGTGTTGTACACACCGTCTATGAGAAAAAATTTGATGTCGAGTTATTTGCTCAACAAAGCTGGTTTCAAACAGACTATTGAATCTGACCAATATGTAATCACTAAAAAAGGCATATTTGTGGGAAAAGGGTATGCCTGTGATGGAATGTTTAAATTAAATATTGAGAATAAGAAAGCACATGTTTCTGTTTACATGTTGTCTTCAATGAATTTTTGGCATGCTCGTTTATGTCATATTAATAGCCGATATGTGGAAGTTATGAGTAGTTTAGGATTAATTCCCAGACTGACAAATAAATTTGAGAAATGTGAAGTTTGCAATCAAGCAAAAATAACTAAAAGGCCTCATAAAAGTGTGGTAAGAAATACTGAATTGTTAGAATTAATTCACACTGATTTATTTGAATTTGAAGGAATTTTAACACGGGGTGGAAATAGATATTTTATCACTTTTATTGATGATTTTTCAAAATACACTTATGTATACTTGTTAAAAAATAAAAGTGATGCTTTTGAAAAATTTAAAGAATTCCTTCTTGAAGTTGAAAATCAATTCGGTAAAAAGATTAAAAGATATAGAAGTGATAGAGGCCGGGAGTATGAATCTTTTGGATTCAACTCTTTTGCTCAGTCTTTGGGAATAATCCATGAAACTACTCCACCATATTCACCTGCATCAAATGGTGTAGCAGAAAGGAAAAATAGAACTTTAACTGATTTAACAAATGCTATGCTAATTGAAGCAGGGGCTCCTTCAAATTTGTGGGGAGAAGCAATTTTAACTGCATGTTATGTCATGAATAGAGTGCCACATAAAAAAAAAAAAAGTTACACCTTTTGAGTTGTGGAAAGGGCATAAGCCAAATTTGAGATATTTGAGGGTTTGGGGTTGTCTAGCTTTTGTTAGACTTGTGGACCCTAAAAGACCTAAATTAGGTGTGAAAGCTGCCACTTGTGCTTTTCTTGGATATGCAACAAACAGTACAGCCTATAGATTTTTTGATTTTGAAAACAAAATAATTTTTGAATCAGGAGATGCAATTTTTCATGAAGAAAAATTTCCTTTTAAATCTAAAAATGGTGGGGGTCAAAATTATCAAGAAAATATTTTATCTGAAACTGGTTCCTCTACTCCTTTTTTACAAAACCAAGATCCTATAGTTTTTGAACCTAGAAGGAGTAAAAGAGCCAGAATAGAAAAAGATTTTGGCCCTGATTATCATGTTTTTAATGTGGAGGAAACTCCATTAACTTTACAAGAAGCTTTGGCATCTCCTGACTCTGTTTTTTGGAACGAGGCTGTAAATGATGAGATGGAATCATTGTTGTCCAATAAAACTTGGGTTTTAGTAGATTTACCACCAGGTTGTAAAACTATTGGCTGTAAATGGGTTTTGAGAAAAAAACTTAAACCGGATGGAACTATTGATAAATATAAAGTAAGGCTTGTTACAAAAGGTTTTAAACAACAAGCAGATCTTGACTTCTTTGATACATTTTCTCCAGTTACTAGAATTACATCCATTAGATTATTAATTGCAGTGGCTGCAATTCATGATCTAAAAATTCATCAAATGGATATTAAAACAGCTTTTTTAAATGGAGACCTAGGTGAAGAAATCTATATGGATCAACCTGAGGGTTTTGTGGAACCCGGTCAAGAAAGCAAAGTGTGCAAGCTAGTTAAATCCCTCTATGGCTTAAAACAGGCCCCTAAACAGTGGCATGAGAAATTTGATTCCTGCATGATTGAAAATGGCTATAAAACGAAATGAATGCGATAAATGCATTTATTATAAATCTGTAGAGAATTCACATGTCATTATTAGCCTCTATGTTGATGATTTTCTTATATTTGGCTCTAATTTGCATATCATTGTAGAAACTAAAAATATGCTTAGTAGCCATTTTGATATGAAAGATCTTGGTGAGGCTAATTATATTTTGGGAATGAAAATTACCAAAACTTGTGATGGTATATTTCTTGATCAGTCGCATTATGTTGAGAAAATTTTGAGAAAATATAATTTTTATAATTGCAAGCATGTTCTTACTCCTTTTGATCCTCATGTGCATTTATTTCCTGTTGAAAATGATGAGGATGTAATTAATCAAAATGAATATGCTAGTATGATTGGTAGCTTGCGTTATGCGACTGACTGTACTAGACTTGACATTGCTTATGCAGTTGGAGTACTTAGCAGGTTTACTAGCAAGCCTGGCAATGATCACTGGCTAGCCATTGAGCGTATTATGAAATATGTATGTGGTACCATAAAATATGGCTTGTTTTATAATAAGTTTCCTGCAGTACTTGAAGGTTACAGTGATGCCGATTGGAATACCTTGTCAGGTGATTCATTATCAACCACTGGTTATTTATTTACATTGGGAGGTGGTGCTATAAGTTGGAAATCGAAAAAACAAACCATTATTGCTAATTCAACAATGGAGGCTGAACTTATTGCTTTAGCTACAACTAGTGAAGAAGCAAATTGGTTGAGAGATTTGTTAAATGAAATCTCATGTTGGGAAAAACCGATTCCACCTATATTGATTCATTGTGATAGCACCGCAGCAATTGGTCGAGTTAATAACCGTTATTATAACGGTAAATCCAGACCTATCAAAAGAAAACACAGTACTGTGAGATCTTATATGAATAATGGCATCATAAATGTGAATTATATTAAATCTGGTGATAATCTTGCAGATCCATTAACTAAGGCCTTAGCAAGAGATAGAGTCTGGAATACATCGAGGGGGATGGGGTTGAAGCCCATTGAATATAGCAGGAGCCATGTATGAGGATACTCAACCCAGGGACCAGAGATCCTGTAACTGGGTTCAATGAGAAGAACGATCATATGATGGCCGTGAGAAATGCACTAAATTAATTTTTACTCATCCCTATGATGTAAGTGCATTTATCCTGTAACGTTGTAGAGGTTGAGTTATTAAAAAACTCTTAATGAATTTATGTAGCTCTTATTGAGTGGGGTGTCATAGTTACAGGAGCACCCTTGACAGAATTCACCTATGTGAGTGTGGTAGTGGGGCCGCTACCTATGAGATTTGGGCTAATTCTCAAATACACTCATGAATCCTGGGATTGCACAAGGCCGTAATGTGCTGGCTTTTAAAGCTTTTGTGAACACCTGGAATATTATGTGTGTGCAATAATTATTTATTTCCCTTAAGCAGTCATAGTTCAATGCTGAGCATACTATTGGCTCTGGAGTAGATATTATTGTTACACTAATGGAGGTTCAATGCAGAGCACACCTACCATGATGCATAATATCCTTATTTGCCTAATAATCTCAGTTTTTGTTACCTATAATATTAAAATAGGTGGGGGAATGTTAGCAGGTATTTTAATATTACAATGTGTTATTGTTGGTTTTTCTTTTCTTTTCTTTTCTTCCTAGGTAAGTCTTCCCAAGACTTATCCATTAGTCTCTCCAAGTCTTCTAAGTCCATGTCTTCCAAAGTAAGTTTCCCTTGTCTTGGTCCAGGTCTTGGTCTCCTGTAGCTTATCCAAGTTTTCATAAGTTTTCTAAGTCCATCCGTGGCCTTGCCCATTAAGTTTCATTCTCTTATATATATATGAGCTTGTGTCATAATTTAGATATACAAGAGAAAGAAGTTTTGGTTGTGTCTTGAGTGAGATTATCAGGCAAATAAAAAAGGGTGTGTGTGATAAAGCTTTGGGTTTAACCAATTGTGCAGTATTGGTAAACCATACGACTTAGTCGGGCTGTTGTATCTTGGAGGGACAAGTCAAGGTTTTTCTGCTGCACCGGTGTGAGGCTTTGCCTAACCGCAGAGGGCTTGAATCTCCTTAAAGAGAGCGAGTTTCCCGCGCCTCAGCTCTGATAATAAGTTATTGTAATTTTATTATTTGTATTTTCTGGTGTGTTATTTATAATTATCACCAACACATTCCAAAACAGGGGCCACATTTTAATGCTTTAACAACATTTGAAAATATATTGACAGGGTTTCTATAATTTAACGTAGAAATCCAGTAAAATGCCCCTTCGAAATTTGTAAATTTGAATCCAGGTACAAAAGCTCACCTTAACTAGAAAAGATATAAACCCAATGAATGTCAAGCATGGTTACTCCACCTAAGATAAAGACTTAGCCACTACATTGTCAATAAGAATCAATACAGTTCACATATAAATCAAGATGAATACAACCATACAAGACCCTTCACTGGAGATTGTGGCAAGAGCACCAACCAATTAATAAAAATGAAAGACAAATTCCAACACCCCACCGCCCCCCCCCCCCCAAACAACCCAAAAACAAAAACAAAAAAATTTTAAAAAAATGTGAATATAAATATAAAAGTACCAGTGTCAATCCATGGATAGGTCATCTTCATCTAAATCCTCAGGCTGCAGAGGTCCCTTAAAACCGTTTTTATTATCACCAAGAAGCTCACGGGCTGCTTTCTCAAGAAATTCCTGGGTAGCAGTACGGACAGATTGTTGCCCAGATGACTGACATTTTCTCTTCTTGTGGACACTTCTCTCCACATACTTAATCTTTGGGCCCTCTCCTCTACTGATATCCCTCATACTTTGCCTCTGCTCTGCAAAAATAAAAATCTTTCAAACAGGATCAAAACATAAAGAAAGCCATTGCCACTGACAAGAAATTGATTGATCAGCTACCTGAAGTAAGATCGGGCAATCAATGCTCAATAAAACGTGTTGCTGCCTGGTAATTCAAGGTAGTTGAAGGTCTTAGCGGCGCTTCACGGACAAATAGAGAATTTGTAATCGATGTTAGGAAAATGATAACTATCAACCAAACTTATAAATCAAAGTAACAATAAGCCCAATTAAAAAATTATGAATGAAATTGAATTCCAAATAAACGTACAAATGCCATAAACCTAAAATTCTTCATTTCAAATGATGTGGCCTATTTGTACTTTGATATATAACTAGATGGCTAACTATTGCCCAGATGATTCCAAAAATGTCATTGCCAATGCCATGTCATTGAATATACAAATTCAAGGTAAGAAGATGCAAGAAATAAAATATTGCAGCCTAGATTTTTCGTTGGCTAAAATCTAAGGGGAAAGAAGTCCGAGCAAATGGGCCTAGAACCACTTTACTATTGTTTTTTTAGTGTAAGAAAATTCTGGAAAATAAAAATTATATCATAAACCAGATTCGAATTTTCATTTCTTTTTTTCCTTTTGTAAGAAGGTTAAGGGAAGGAAGAGTACCTTTACTCAAATCAATGAACCGTTGTAGTTTTTCTTGATACAACCTTAATCTCTCCTACATATACAGAAAACACAAACTAAAAGCCCTTGAATTAATTGATCAAATTCAAAACAAAAAAAATATATATTTAAAACAATACACAGCAGGCCAAATTTTCTGAACAAATCAAGGAAAGAGGGAAACTTTTATCAAACCCTCAATTAATAGAAAGCCCATTTGATTAAAGGCAAAAATTAAAAAAAGAAAACGAAAAGAACAGATAGAAAAACATACAAGCTCTGATTTCACAGGGTGGTCATCTGGGCAAACACCACTGCACCTCAATTTCACTGAAACCAAGTCCAATTCAAATTCAAATTCAAATTTTAAGAAAATAAAGAACAAAAATGAAATTAAAATAAAAAATAGCAACGGAAAAACGGAGTAACAGAGAGGAAGAATTTACAGGTGAAGAGAGTTGTAGTGGCCTTGGCGAGCAAGAGGAGAGACTGAGCACGTTGTAAAGGAAGCATTTCAGAGAGAACTTGAGGGTCGCAGAGAGACAAGAAGTCGACGAAATGGATTCTGAATTCTTCCATGTTAGAAGATATTCTCTTCACTACCTCTATTACTGATTCTGGGACTAGTATATTGTCACTCCCACCTCCCTCCATTGCTCTTACCTCACTCTAGGTTTAGAAAGGAGGGAGGAAAGGTGAGAAGTGAAGTGTACCTACAAATTATAGAAAGAGAACTAGTATAGTGCAGTGTAGTACTAGTAGTAGTAGATAGAAACTAGACAGAAACAGACTACTGGTATTCTTCGTTTTTGTATTCTCAGAACCGAGCAGCAGCAGCAGCAAGCAAAAGATGACTTTCCCTTTCCCTTTTCTCTTAGAAACAATGTATTAGTATTATTTGTGGTTTGATCACATGGGATGGGGTCGTCTTTTTCTTATTTATTATTTTTGGAGGATAGTGATAGCGGTGGGGATTCATAGTAGGACGGACTTCACCTGACCTGAGAAAAAATGGATTTCTTTTTCTTTTATGAGGTGGTGGAACTTGGACGGAGGTGGAGGAAGCAAAACAAGCTATAAGCTTCATCTATATACATACATACAATACACTTGAGAGACATATCTTAGAGTTTGAATGAACAAATTCAAATTACTAGTAAAAAGCAATGTCTTGTGCTCTGTTTGGCAAAACGAAGAAACGAATTCAACATTGAAGCCAAATAATAAGAGAGACAGAGAGAGAGACAGAGAGAGAGAAAATCCTGTAAAACAGAGCACAGACCACTGCTTGGAGCTTTAAAATCTTGATTTTCGATCAAAATCTCCAAAAACAAAGTACAAAATCAAATGCTAATGAAGGACTGGCTTTGCTTTTTGTGAAGAAGATAATCCGAAAACGGAAATCAAATTTTTAGTTGATGAAAAAATATGTGATTTTGAATAAGTTTGCATAAATGTGCTCGACATATCTTACCTTTTGGATCACGGTGACACTGAAAACATTTGTTTTTGACCTGGCCAAACTCGATTGAGCTCTTCAATGGCGGTTTATAGACTGAAGCAGAGATCGAATGAGCTTGAAATTGGTCTACTTGAAGCAGAGATTGATAAGGCTGAGCTGTTGACGGAGGACAGAGCACCACGCTTCAAGCCCCTGAACTAGTGTTCTGTGAAGAAGAAACTGAATTTACAAACATCAACGTAAATACATTCCAGATCGTTACTTTTTAGGCATAAAACTACACAGATCTTCGGTGAATTCAACAAATCCCTTACCTTGAGCCATGCCGCAGCCAAACACGAAGAAGAACGAGCCCTAGCTCGATTTAGATTATAGAGATTCGAACAATAACTAAGATAAACGCTCAAATCAAAGCAGAACCAGCTTTTCAAGATCAAAATGACGAAGAATCGATCCAGATCGAAGCACCAAGTGTCGATCCCTCTCTCTCTCTCTCTGTCTGTGACTGACTCGGATTCCCACGACTCTTAAAAGCAAAAAAGAAATTTAAAAGAAAAATAAATACTTTTATCTAAACTAAACTACACCGTTTCAACCATAAGCCAACGTTTCAAAAACGTTGTCTTACCATTTTCCGATGACCGGCGTGTAAAAAACAAAATCGTGTCCTAGATTTTTCATATTTTACAGCGTTTTAAAAAAATGCTACTAAATGTGCGCCATTGTATCCCTTTTTTCTTGTAGTGTAGTAATAAGTTATTCGTTTCAGTGTTTGATGTTTCAATGTACCAAGCGTTGGTTTTTTTGTGTTTTTCGAGTCAGGCGTGGGGTTTAGGTGTGGGGCTCAATTGTTTGATTTGTTGTTTTAATTGTCTTTTAAAATATAAAATTGTGAGACTAAGGGATTGGTTGTAAGAACGTGAGTAGCAATAGTAGGAAAGTGAGTCTTTACTTTTTGAATCTCTCTCAATGCGTCTTTTTTCCTTGTACCTTTAAATTTTATATTTTTAATGAAATTTTTTCTTTGCCGATCAAAAAAAAACTAATAATAATAAGTTACTACAATAAAATAAAGAATTAGTGGCATTTCAAAAAATATTGGTAAACAGTTGAAAAACACCGGCATAACTTAAGGGGTGCTTAGGAATTGACTTTTTTATTTAGTGATTTTTTTAATTTTTTTTTTAAAAAATAAAAAAATAAAAAAATAATTTGACAATTTGTAGTGACATTAACTTTTTAAATCCTTCCCAAACAGGGGCCTTCAGGTGGTGTAATTGCTTGATCATTATCAATAAATTATCCTTTTGGCTGTTTCAAAAAAAAAAAAAAGGGTGGTGTATGCCTCAAACATTGAGGATATGGCCATCGACATGTTTTAGCGGCACTTTTAGAACGTCATTCGTAAGATGTTGGAAAAAAGCACTATCTTGCTGTAGGCAAAATGACATGACTTATCTTATACTTTTAGCAGTGTTTTCACCAAAAAAAAAAAAGAAAAAAAAGCGCTAGTGGACATTTCAAAAAGACTACTCATTCCAACGTTTTTTAAACTTTATTTCCTAAATATATAATTTTCTTTTAATTTTTAATTTATTAGAGAAGGAAAATAAATAATTCATCATGATTGCTCATCTTTTTACAGGAGTTTTTTTTTCTTTTCTTTTTTTAACAGTAAAAAAGAGATTTTATTTGTTAGGACCTTTTATTGTCAAAATTCATGGATTAAAACCAAGTTTGTATCACATTAAGTTTTCCAGGTTTTCTCACTTTTGGTCGCCCCGCTCGAGCGGGGAAAGTAACGCTCGACCGGGAATTGCAAGCTCACAACATCTCTGCATAGCCTGACAAAGTACTGGATGGTGTGATTCCCCGCTCGAGCGTCCCGCTCGAGCGGGGAAATGGACGCTCGAGCGGGAAGCCTATATGAATCACAAATTATGAAGTCTCCGCTCGAGCGGGAAGATCCACGCTCGAGCGGACCACACGAAGTCAGATTCTATAAATTCGCTGGTTGGGTCTTTTTCTAGATTTACTTTTCCTAGATCATATTCAAGAGTCCTAGGGTTTTGTGTGAAGTTTTCTTCTGAGTTTTTTGTGAGTTTTCCTTGATGTTCTTGGGAGAGTTCTAAACTTATGCATTGAGATTCATACATCAAAGAGGTTGATACTTTTTATACAAGAGAGTTCTCTTCGGTGCAATCCGAAAGTTAAAACGTAGAGTTTCAAAAGGCGTTTGATTCGATACGTAGTCGTTAATTCAACAAGCGAAGTTGTGGAATCAACTTCAAGATTGATCAGTTCCGTGACAAAGGCGTGGTGAAAGAGTTACAGAAGATTCGAGGACAAATTGACTGGGTTGGGTAAATTTGTGTATTATCTTTGTAATATTTCTTTCTTCAGTAGTGGATTGATTAGTGGCGGTTCGCCCGTGATTTTTGATTACAATTGAAGGTTCTTCAATTGTGGTTTTTCCACGTAAAAAATCGTTTGTGTCGATTTACTGTTTATTCCTATGAACAAACAAACTAAAATCACTCTCGTAAGTGCTTGTTGATTTTAGATTGAGTGTTTGTGGATAATTGGGATTTGGAATATTTTAATCTTGATCTAATCACGAATCACGTAGGATTTTCAATTGGTATCAGAGCGGGTCACTCTTTGTTTTTATCAAAACTATAGGAGTGTGATTTTGTGTGACTAGTGTTATGGATTCTATTCGTGAAGGTAACTCGACTAATAGACCCCCTTTACTTGACGGTACAAACTATTCTTATTGGAAAGCTCGTATGAGAGCATTTTTAAAATCTATCGATGAGAAAGTTTGGCACTGCGTAGTCTTTGGGTGGAGTGAACCTATTGTCACCATTGATGGCATTGATATTCCTAAACCCCTTGATAAATGGGACACAACTGATTACCAGAACTCGAGTTGGAACAGCAAGGCTCTCAACTCCCTTTTTTGCTCCGTCACACCTGAAGAATTTCGTCGAATTTGCACGTGTGAGGTAGCAAAAGAGGCATGGATATTCTTGAAACGATTCACGAAGGTACTACCTCTGTCAAAAGATCAAAACTTCAACGTCTCACATCCGCCTTTGAAACCCTTTTTATGCGCGACGATGAGATGTTTGATGATTTCTATGCAAAACTCAGTGATATCGTGAATTCCTGTTTCACTCTCGGTGAAAAAATCCCAGAAGCTAAAGTTGTTGGAAAAATTTTGAGGTCCCTTCCCGAGAGGTTCCAATCAAAGGTGACAGCCATTGAGGAGGCTCGGAATGTTGATACCCTCAAGCTCGATCAATTGGCGGGAAATTTGCAGACTTATGAAGCCCACCAAATTTCAAAGAAAAAGCAAAAAGAAAGTGTGGCTTTCACGAGTGCTCATGAGACTGCAAAACCTCCGGAGACTGAATTTGATTTAGAGTCTGAGATGACGGCTATGCTCACAAAACAGTTCAAAAAATTCTTGAAAAAGAAGCCTAATTTCAGAGACCCTATTTCAAAAGATAAGAGTAATGATAAACCCAAAACGTTTCCACCAAAATTTGCTTAAAAAACTGAAAAGAAGATTGTAAGGGGGCCAGGGGTCAAGTGCTATGAATGTCAAGGGTTTGGCCATATGTCCCTTGAATGCCCTTCGAAAAAGAATCGGAAGAAAGTCTACACTGTAACTTGGGATGATGAAAGCGGGTCAGAGCAAGAACCCGAAGAACCTGAATCTGGTGAAGACGGGGATAGTGCTTTCATGGTATTTTGGACCACGGTTTCTCAACCTCTTCCAAAGCCTTCGGAATCAGCTCGTGGTCAGAACTTGCATCATGCTCCCACCTTTGATGGGACTAACTACCTGTATTGGAAAATCAGAATGGGGGCTTTTCTGAGAGCTTTTGAACCAGAAGGTTGGCAAGCCATTGAAGAAGATACAGAAAGTGCAGATAATCCGGGCAATCAGAGAACCCTGATCATTATTTGTGGAACAATTTCTAATGAAGAACAGCAACGGGTTGTTCACTACACAAAGGCTAAAGATGCATGGGAAATTCTGAGTCAATTCCATAAAAAAGGAGATTCACCCTCACCTCCATCAAGCAACTTGTCTGCCTTGGTTGCTAGATTGAATGAGGTCAAGGAGAATGAAGAGCAAAAAGAGGATGATGAAACATCCGAAGACATTGATGAGATCAATGGCGATGAACTACAACAAGCTTAGGAGAAGCTGTACGAGGAATCTCTGAATCTATCTAAAACCAACGACAAACTCTCTCTCAAGCTCAAAACATGTGAGAGTGAGAATGTCCGGCTCAAAGGAGAACTCTTAACAGCGAAACAGAATGTCATCAAGATCTCAAGTGACAGGCAAAACTTATGTGGAAAACTTCTATCCTGTGAAACTGAAAGGAATGAACTTCTGAAGGTGTATTCTACATATGAA
The DNA here is from genome assembly GCA_036172215.1 of Camellia granthamiana. Classification (NCBI taxonomy): domain Eukaryota; kingdom Viridiplantae; phylum Streptophyta; class Magnoliopsida; order Ericales; family Theaceae; genus Camellia; species Camellia granthamiana. The sequence goes on from CM069907.1 coordinate 116,645,102, forward strand.
GAAAAGCTTGAAAGTCTTGAGTTGTCACAAGCTGCATTGGAAGAGATAGTTAGTCAGAAAGATGAAGAACTCCGTATCACTAGAGCAACAATTGCCATGTGGAACAAAGGTTCCAGATCTCTAGAAGACATACTCGGGTCTCAACAAATGGGTTCTGACAAAAGAGGGCTAGGCTATGGTGCGACAGCTCACAAGGGACAGGCCTCTACCTCACATAACTTGAAGACTCAAGCAAAGGGAAAATTGAAGGTAGACCAGGATGATTCTTCTCTTCATCAAGCAAAAGCAGGTAAGATCAACAAAAGGGAGGTAAAACCTGTTTTTATTTGTAATCATTGTGGTAGGTATGGCCACATTCGTCCTTACTGCTTTGAACTGTTTGGTAAGGTGTCTCAAAAGGGTAGAAATTCGAATACTTTTTGGGTTAGGAGACAACCTTACATGACTAGGCGGAACACCAAGACTAAAAAGATTTGGGTAAGAAAATATGATTTGACTTGTTTAGTTGCTCACACTGCTCTAAAAGCACGTGACTCACACATGTGGTATCTTGATAGTGGGTGCTCTCGTCATATGTCCGGTAACAAATCCTACTTCACCTCTCTTGAAAAATATGAAGGAGGAATTGTTACCTTTGGAGATGGCGGCACTTCTAGAGTCATTGGTAAGGGCTCTATAAGTGTTGCTGGTCTTCCCAAGCTGGATAATGCCTTACTTGTTGATGGACTTAAAGCAAATCTTTTGAGCATTAGTCAAATGTGTGATTCCCATCATGAAGTATTGTTTTCAAAAGATATATGTGAAATTTTGGATAAAAAAGGAAATATTGTCCTACATGGGGTTTGCACATCTAATAACTGCTATGGGATTCTTACTACTAATGATCTCTCTTGTCACTCTGCCACCATAAGTAACATTGACTTGTGGCATCGAAGATTAGGTCACATGAACTTCAAAGACCTAACTAAGATAGCCAACAAAGAGCTTGTGAGAAGAGTACCTAAACTGGGTAAGAATTTGAGCCATGTGTGTGGACCATGTCAACTTGGAAAGCAAACCCGTGCCCCTCATAAAAAGGTGAACAGCTTTACAACCAAATGTCTTCTTGAATTAGTTCACATGGATTTAATGGGCCCCACTCGTACTGAAAGCATTGGAGTTAAAAGATACATTTTTTTAATTGTTGATGATTTTACTCGGTTTTCGTGGGTAAACTTTTTAAGGGAAAAATCTGATACGTTTAATGCTTTTCAGGCCTTAGTCCTTAAAATCCAAAATGAACAGGGTGTTTCCATTGGGCGTATCATAAGAATCCGAACTGATCATGGTCGTGAATTTGAAAACAGTTCGTTTTTGGATTTTTGTGATATGCATGGAATCAAGCATGAATTTTCTGCACCTATTACTCCACAACAAAATGGAGTGGTTGAGAGGAAGAACAGAGTTGTTCAAGAAATGGCTAGGGTCATGCTCCTTAGTACGAGTCTTCCTCCAAAGTTTTGGGCCGAAGCCCTAAATACTGTTGTTTATGTCATAAATCGCGTGTATTTAAGGCCCGACACTTTACAAACTCCTTATGAATTGTGGAAGTGTTACATTTTCAAAGATAGAGAGCCTTTGGGCAAATTTGACTCCCGAAGTGATGAAGGTATTTCTCTAGGGTATTCAACCAATAGTAGGGCTTTTCGAGTATATAACCTGCGAACTTCATCATTAATGGAATCTATCAATGTGGTTATAGATGACACAGGTTCTCTTACTCCAGCAACAAATGAGGATGACAATGGTGAGTCTCCAATCTTGGATACTGAACCACAAAATCAAGGAGAAGCTGAGGTTCGATCGCAAGAAATTGTTACAGCACCATCCTCACAGGTAAGTTCAAGTCCAAAGAGTGCTCAAAAGGACATCACTCCTGTTGCTTCTATCACTGCAAGTCCTGAATTTAAACCATCAACAAGGGTGAAACTGAATCATCCGGCGCAACAGGTGATTGGAAGTGTTTCGGATCGAATGAAAACCCGAAGACAGATTCGGGATGAGGTATCACATATGTGTTATGTTTCTTTAATTGAACCTAAGAATTTTAAAGAGGCCTTGCTAGATGATAGTTGGGTCAATGCTATGCATGAAGAATTAGGTCAATTTGAGTGTAACAAAGTTTGGACTCTTGTTCCCAGACCTAGAGACATGAATGTGATAGGTACCAAGTGGATCTTTAAAAATAAATCTAATGAGAATGGTACTGTTGTAAGGAATAAAGCTAGGTTGGTTGCTCAAGGCTACACACAAGTAGATCGTTACCAAGCCAGTCCTAAAGAGTCTCACCTTCTTACGGTAAAACGCCTCATCAAGTATGTTAATGGGATCTTGGGGTATGGGGTTTGGTTTTCCACTGATACTACAGCCAAAATTACTGGTTTTTCTGATGCCGACTGAGCAGGGTGTGCTGATGATAGGAAAAGTACATCCGGGGGGTGTTTTTACCTTGGGAATAATCTGGTTTCTTGGCATAGTAAAAAGCAAAATGCCATCTCTCTTCCACTGCTGAGGCTGAGTACATTGCTGCAGGGAGTTGTTGTGCACAAATGTTTTGAATAAAGCAAATGCTTCATGATTATGGAATAGAACAGAACACTCTCACTCCTTTTTGTGATAACACAAGTGCCACAAACATTTCAAAAAATCCTGTCCAACACTCTCACACCAAACACATTGACATCCGTCATCATTTTATTCGAGAGTTAGTGGATGAAGGCCTTGTTGTTTTGGAACATGTTCCTACTGAGCATCAAAAAGCTGATATTTTCACAAAACCCCTTGATCTTCTTCGATTTGAGTTTCTTAGAAAGACCTTGGGTGTAATGCTCAGTAACTAGGCTGTTTCCTGTTTTTTAATGTGAGGAGAGTATAAGTGGTTGGCTTACTGTTCTTGGATGTGATAATCTCATTGTTATTGAGTCCTGATATCTTTGCATCAAAAATTTTATATGAACACTGCTCATGTTGCTTACAAGATCTTATTCATCCTTGTTCATAGCTCATTCTGAATGCCCATACTCATTTACTTTATGATCTCATTCTGTACACATCCTTGAGATAAACTGTTGCAGGAGTTTCCGTACAAGTGATCAAAGTTCTCTATGGACCACTGATAGTGTTTCTTGTACTCTTTCAGAGGAATTGACCTATACTAGTACATCATGGGTGATGTTGAGTCTCTTAACCACCTACCATCTTTGTTTCACTTCCATGGTTTCACCCTCAGTACATGATTTCTGGGCATTAGGAAAAGGCTACCTCAGAGGCACCAACCAGGCCATCATTTTTTATTTCATTCTTCTCTGGTTTGGTCTCCATACTCTTGAGCATGTATGCCACCAGTGAGTGCCCACAAGAAAAAAATAGATAAAATAAAAAAAATAAAAAAAGATCATTGCTTGAGGGGGAGCTTCCGCATTTACTCAACAAATATCCCGTGATTCCTAGTGGTTTGACTTTTCTCTGTGATGGTCAGTTACTCGTGTTGGAGGTACAGCCATCAGATCACTACGAGGATTAACTCTAGCTTTGTGGCTCTCAAGGATTGCACACACACACATCATTTATGTGAGCTCTCATGTGTGTTTTTGAGTTATGCATTCTCATGATGCTTGTGGCTTTGATTTAATACTATCTGTTTTATTCATGATCTGGTGTTTCATCTCCTTTCTCAAATTTTCAGGACTCATGATTGATGGATTCTTTTGTCCTTGTGGTATAGTCTGTCACCTGGTCATCTTGCGTGTTACAGGACATCCTAGGTGTTTTTATTTTAAAAAAAAAAATTCATGTCTCCGCTCGAGCGGACAGTTCCACGCTCGAGCGTGGTTTTGAGCCTTGCAGTATTTGTGCAGTTCTGGGAGGGGTGTTTTTCCGCTCGATCTTCATTGTTCGCGCTCGAGCGCGCATTCGCGAGGTTTGTCTCTCGCTCGAGCGTTAAACCCTACGCTCGAGCGGACTGGTTTTTGTATATATTTCCCCCTTTCGACCCTTCGAGTCAGTTTGCCTTTCCACTCTTATTCTTCTAGGGTTTTTGGCGATTCAGTGCCTCTTCTTCCTTGGTTTGTGCATAGGGTTGATTTCTTCTTCTCTTTCACCGCAGGTACATTTTTTTTTTCCTTCTTTCTTCTACCCCTGTGTTGTCTCTCTGTTTTTTTTTTTCATTTTTTTTACTTGAGCTGGTTGTGTCTGTTTTACTTTGAGAAGATGGGTTGTTTTATTTGTGTTTTCTACTAGTTTCTCTGTGATTTAGTCTATCCATCTTCCGTTTAGTTTTAATTTTAGGTTTTTTACTTTGGGTTTTATGGCTCTGTTTTGTATTGGGTTTCCATTTGGGGGTTTTATTTTTTTACATCAGTATGCTGTGGTTTTTGTGTTTTCTTTGGTTTTTGTTACATTGAATGTCTACCCCTGTTGCTATCCTATGTGCTTGATCAGATATGTTCATAGCATTGTTTCTCATGTTCTTTATTCATGCTATTTTCATATTTGAGTTCATGTGTGGCTGATTTATGTGTCCATAGTCCTCAATAATAGTTCCATTCCATCTGTACTAGGGTTCTTGTTGATTTTGGATTTTTATAGGTTTATTGCATCCTCATATTCATCTTCTCTTATCACATTATTGCAATATTATCCTGTGTTACTAATGTTTGTTTTGTCTCTCTTGGCTTTATTGGTTTTGTTCTTTGGTTTTGGGTTGGAGGTTTGTGTGTCCTGTTTAGCCATGTCCACCCACAAACGTCGTAAGTCGACAGTCTCTCGCCCTCCATATAACACCGAGCGCTTCCCATCAGATGAAAAAGCCAAGTTATACCGTGAGTCCTACCATTCCCGCTCCATCCACCTTGAACGTAATGTTCAACCATCCACCTTTGAGTCACTTCCTATCCGGTCTTTCTTTGATCACCTGGGAGGAGATAAGGTTCTTTTGTTTTCTGAGCAACAAAATCTTACTTGGGTCCGGGAATTTTATTGCAATCTGGAAGGTATTGATAATATTGGACCATCTTTTAAGGTATAGGTTAGATCCAAGGAAATCACGGTTACCACTAATCTTATCCATGAGCTTTTAGGGATTTGTGCGAGATCTCCTATCTTTTACCCTTTTCCAATCCCATCACACCCCACGTGTAATTTTGATGAGGTTGCTAAGACTTTGTGTGGTTCTACTCACTCTTGGCCTTCTGGTTCATTGATCAAACAGCATGAACTTCTCCCACAGGTTGCTTAACTTAATAATGTGTGCCAATATCATTGTTACAACCCACAGTTCTGAGATTAAGCAAGATCAAAGTTTTATTCTCAAGTGTATTGCCCACAACCGTCCCATCGATCTTGCCACTCTTATCATTCAAAAGATGATTGCTGCTTTTGAGCACAACAATCTTGGGTTACCATATGGCTGTCTCATCAACCGGCTCTTAGCCAAATTTGAGGTCCCTACCTATGATAAGGACGACTTTGCTTCTCCTACATGCCCGTTTACCAAGAAAACAGTCTCCCAGAGTCAGTCTCACATTAGGGGGGTTCCTTCTGGTAGATCTGGTGCAGGTTCTAGTGCTGCTGCAGCCATGGCCGAGGAGGCCGAGTATGATGCTGCTGCTAGTGGAGATTTGGGTGAGGGGGAGCAGCATCCTCCAGTTCGTACTCTCCGAGGTCAGCTTCAGTCCCTCGAGCGCTCTGTCAGTTCTCGGTTTGACCATCTTGAGGAGAGGATGGATATATTTGAGGCTCGCCTCACCGATCTTGAGACCACCTCAGATGCCCGGTTCAGTGCTTTGGAGGCTACTTCCCAGCGGATTGAGGCTTCTGTGGCACAGTCTTCCTCCCAGCTGGCTCAGATTTTGACCTTGCTTCAGATGTAGTCTCCGCCCCCGGCTCCTTGACTTTGGATCTTTGCTTTGGTGATTGTTTGTTTCTCTTTGTTTTGTTTCCTCCCAGCCAAAAAGGGGGAGTGGTACAGTTTTTAGTTTGGTGATTCATGGTACAATTACAGTTCCTTTTATTGATTCTATCCTTCTTTGGTACAGTTGGATGTTTTGGTACAGTTGGATGTTATTTATGTTTATCTTTGGATAGTAGTTTGTTTTTGGATGACTTCATATTTTGTTATTTAATCCAGTTCCACATCTTTTTGGTTGGCTTGTATGTGGTTGTTCTTTTTTCAAGATGGTTGTTCAAGAGCATAGATTTGGCTTTTGATTGTGAGTTGTTGGTAGTGTTGAGTTTGTAATTTTGGTTGGAAAATTTGTTTTAGAATGGTTTGGATAGTTGTTTTAGTACTTTTGTTAGGAAAACTGTTTTAGAATGGTTTTGTCCGGGATTTGACAAAAGGGAAGATTGTTAGGACCTTTTATTGTCAAAATCCATGGATTAAAACCAAGTTTGTATCACATTAAGTTTTCCAGGTTTTCTCACTTTTGGTCGCCCCGCTCGAGCGGGGAAAGTAACGCTCGAGCGGGGATTGCAAGCTCACAGCATCTTTGCACAGCCTGACAAAGCACTGGATAGTGTGATTCCCCGCTCGAGCGGGGAAATGGACGCTCAACCGAGAAGCCTATATGAATCACAAATTATGAAGTCTCCGCTCGAGCGGGAAGACCCACGCTCGAGCGGACCGCACGAAGTCAGATTCTATAAATTCACTGGTTGGGTCTTTTTCTAGATTTACTTTTCCTAGATCTTATTCAAGAGTCCTAGGGTTTTGTGTGAAGTTTTCTTCTGAGTTTTTTGTGAGTTTTCCTTGATGTTCTTGAGAGAGTTCTAAACTTATGCATTGAGATTCATACATCAAGGAGGTTGATACTTTTTATACAAGAGAGTTCTCTTCGGTGGAATCCGAAGGTTAAAATGTAGAGTTTCAAAAGGCGTTTGATTCGATACGTAGTCGTTAATTCGACAAGCGAAGTTGTGGAATCAACTTCAGGATTGATCAGTTCCGTGACGAAGGCGTGGTAAAAGAGTTACAGAAGATTCGAGGACAAATTGACTGGGTTGGGTAAATTTGTGTATTATCTTTGTAATCTTTCTTTCTTCAGTAGTGGATTGATTAGTGGCGGTTCGCCCGTGGTTTTTTATTACAATTGAAGGTTCTTCAATTGTGATTTTTCCACGTAAAAAATCGTTTGTGTCGATTTACTGTTTATTCCTAAGAACAAACAAACTAAAATCACTCTCGTAAGTGCTTGTTGATTTTAGATTGAGTGTTTGTGGATAATTGGGATTTGGAATATTTTAATCTTGATCTAATCACGAATCACGTAGGATTTTCATTATTGATAAAAAATCAAAGTACAAGATACAAGAATAATTACATCAATAAAGGAATGCGAGTGTAAAAAGTATCACGATAAGTAAAATCATTCTAATTATGTTGGTACCAAATTACACACCCTATCATTTGTTAGCACTCCCAAGTTGGTGAGTAACCAACCAAAAAAACAAAAAAAGAAAACAAAGCAAACACATCACAACCACACTCTGATAAACACGAGAACAAAACCAACACAAACAAACAAGTGCAATTGTTATGCCAAAGCCCTGAACACCAACTCAACCACCATTCTTGATGCAGTACTGCAGTTGTTGTAGATTAGACACAATATCATTGATAGAGAACACCACATAGATTGGAGTGGCCATGATCCACAATGCTACTCTCACCTTAACAAGATCACACAATTCGTCCAAGTTTGATTGAATACCATTGAACACACACTCATTTTTATACTTCCGTGTGGACCAGAAAATAGCTAGAGGGAGAGCCAACCATATTTTATTTTCCTACTTTCTCGTTCTACAACTAGACCACCATTGGAGCCCATTCACATAGCCAGGCAACACCCACTGAAAACTCCACCATCTTACAATGTTTGACCAGAGCATCCATACAAAAAGGCAAAAAAGAAGAACATGGTCCAATGTTTCTATCTCATTTTGACAAAAAACACAAGCAAGGTTAACATTCCCATCAAGAATACCAATTCTTTAAAGAAAGTCAAAAGTTTTAACCTTACCTTGCCTGGTCAATCACCCAAAAAATTGCACTTTGGGTGAAGTTATTAAAATAGACAATAAAAAGATAATATATTAGATGTACTGCCATTGAAATTCCTTAAAAATAATCACCTAATAGGGCAACTTGTTCAATGAACAAATCATAGATATTAAAGAAATCTCAATTAATTATACATATCTGAATATGGTTTTAAATTGGTAAATGGAATAAAACAAGTGACGTTTAAATTGTTTATCATGGAATAAAACAAGTGATGTGTAAAATAGAAATGCGGACATGTCACGATTGGATTGCTATCCAATGTGAGGAATGTGCTTAATCTAACTTTTAATAACAAATAAAAGCTAATGATGGGGAGGGAAAACACCACCAAATTCCTTTATCTGCCTCTATGAAGAGGATTTCACTAGTTCTTACGTGTGAGTGAATATAAAACTTAAATGATATGAAAGGTGAAAAGAATATATTCCATTGATGAATGAAAATAGCTAACAGGCTTGGATAAATTGATTGGATAAACTTAAACAGTTACTAAATTATCATATCACTTGTGTTATGTATGAGATTAAACAATGATCGATAAATTTATTTTTAAATTAATTACAAATAATTTTAATAAAACAAAAAATAAATAATTTTAAGTAAGTTTTAACTTCTTTTTTTTAACCAAAAAAAAAGTGTTTGAAATTAACATTTTAAGAGGCCTTTTGAATTTTTTAAGAGATAAAAAAAAAAGTTAATGTATTTAGGAATGAGTTTTTTAATTGTATGAGAAAATACAAATATTTTTATTTGCTACTTAAATTTTTCGTTTTACCCTTCTGAAGGTGTGAACACCTATGCACTCACTCACAAAAATTGTTAGTCTTTTCAAATTTGTACAAAGATTTTCGAACTTTTTTTTTTTTTTTGAGTACATGCCAAACACATTTGAGAACTTTTTAGTTTCTTGACTTTTTAATCAAAAAGATAACATCCCAAACATGGCATGAGTTATTTTATTTTTTATTTTTTGTTAATATTAATGTTTTGTCCTAAGTATTATATAACAAATAGATATATAATAATTTAATTGGTAAAATTAAAAAAAATAAATTTTCTAAAATTACAAAAATTATACTTTCAGTTAAGTATAATTACATTATCAACGAAATTCGTAATTATAATTCATCATACCACAGTTTGTCAAGTGATATAACAATCTTATCTTCTTTTTTTTTTTCTTTTCTTTTTTTTTGTCTCTCTTCTTCTCTTTCACTCATCTTCTATGTCTCTTTATTTTTAAGGTGATGTGGCAAAAAAATTAAAATGAAATATTTAAATTTTTTATTTATTTCAGTAAGTACATTAGGAAAAATATTCTTGTATTAGTAAAATTTAGTTTGTCAATGATACAGTATGATAAATTTAAGTTGATTGTAAAATGTAAAAGTATTTTTAATTTTTTTTTTAAATTTAACTTTATTTTTAAGTCATGTTAGATTTATGTTAATCAACACAAATTGAAGAGTCACTTGACCAATTTGTTTATGTAAATATATTTTTTAATTGGTAAACATACATTATTAGTATTTTTTTTTTCATAATAAAATGTACATATTTATGCATATTTAATAGCTTTGAAAAAAATAGATTAAATGTAATATATTTTTTATACTGTTATAATTATGGTCATAACTTCACATTAATCTAGACAATTGTATATTATATTGTTATAATATTTTTAAACAGAATTAAACAAAAATCAATTCAAACAAAATTAAATAGATATTTATTTATGTAAATATTTTTTGATTTGATATTTTTAAACAAAATTAACTCCAGTTAAAAATATTAAAACGAAGTTATAAAAATATTAAAGAAAAAATTATTACGTAATTTTGAAGTAATGCTCTACACCGATTGTCAATTAACACATAGCATGATGTCACAAAATATTAAAAGTAAAAAATAAAAAAAGAAACAGAAAATCAATACAAAAAAATTTATTAATAATGATTTGGTTGGATTTTGATCTATCACTTTATAATAAAGAGTATTGACATATTTTCTATTATACAAATGACACTATCACATCATTTTAGGGTTAAATTTTGCATACAAATTCTAGTGAAAAAAATATTTTTCAAAAAAAAAAAATGGTTATAAGCGAAAAAAAACAAATAATGGTAAGTAGAAAGTAGAAGGACAAATGATACACAAAATATGAAATGCAAAAACAAAAAATGTTCATAAGTAAAAAAAGGTGTACTTAAAAGATGAAAAAATCTGTTTACAGAATACAACCTTCAATTGTCTCATAAAGATAGAAAAAAAATAATGAGTTGCATTATTGCATGAATGTAATATTTATAGGATACGAAGGACGTGAATGACTTGGATAATGTTTAATGTATGATGGCTAAGATTTTAGAATAGGAAAAAGAATTAGTTAGAGAAAGAGTACACAAAAGGATCTTCTTCATCATTCTTTTTCTAAATCATAAATCATGAATTTTTTTATTTTTAAATTATTTTTTAAACTTAAAAATTCACAAATTTAGTGTGAGAAATAATCAAATTAATTTATTTTATTTATTTATAGAGAAACAACTTAATTATAAGGAAACAACCAAACCAATTTTGTAAGTTTGAGTATGAAATTTGTTTGATTGGCGCTAGACCCTCTGCCATACCTACGTCCTTAAGTATTTATAGTTGTTACATGACAGTCACTTGATCCTGCATTCTCTGGTGAGATTGTCCCCCGATCTTTTGCCACTATCAACCCCACTTCCTTCATTTTCTGCTGATTTTCTACTATGGGCAATTACCTATAACTTGGCATAACCGCCCATGTGTCTCATTCCACACTTATAAAGGTTGTCCTACTAACATAGCATGTTATATTAATTGAGATAATGAGATTGACCACTACGAAATCCTAGAAGCTCGACAAGTGGCAAACCCGGTTGGATACTCTTTGCCCATTTATAGCTGTTATGTTGACACGCGATTTTTTTATTAATTGTTAATACTGTAATTATGTCTCTTAAATTAGTATGTAATATGTATATATAGTATAGAGACTTATATAGATAAATTGATCTATATCTAATGATGTACAAGAAGCAAAAGAAGAGTTGGATGGAGACAAGGAGAGGAGTGCATCAGGGAGGTTGGATTCCCATTGTGAAACAGAGATGGAGACAAGAGTTAGGGAGTTAAGTTGTGGGCCCAGTTCTATATACATTATTTGTGGATAATCTTCCACAAAGCATGGTACCTAAAGGCTTATTCAAGTTATTCATGAAGTTTGGTGTTGTTAAAGATGTTTTCATACTGCAAAAGAGGAGGCAAGGAACACAATCAAGATTTGGCTTTGTGAGGTTCAGTTGTGAAGTTGCAGCAAAAGTAGCAGTGCAAAAAGCTAATGGGTTGTGGGTGGATGATAAGGTACTAGTGGTGAAGGATGCTGATTTTGGAAGGGAAAGAAAGGTGCATGGCATAATGCAGCCTCAAACAAGAAATCCATTAGTTCATAGGCCCCACCAAACTAAAGAAAGAAAGGCTGAGAATCAACTCATGGGGCAGAGAACTTTTGTGGACATTATTAAAGGGGGCAATACTGGAGGAGAAGTTGCTGCAATAAAGGCTGTAGAAATAGGCAATGGTTGGCTGTATGAGAGTATTATACTACGTATGAAAGTAGAATACATAGATGTTGATTTGAAGATGGAGCTTGAGCATAGAGGAATGAAAGAAATAGTGGTCAGAAAGGGTGGTGGTCGTCAAATGATACTGTCTTTTAAGTCGAAGGAGGAGATGATCTCTAAGGTGCAGAATGTCAAGGAAATGGTTGGGGATTGGTGTGAAGATATAGTTATTTGGGAACAAGGGTTGGTGTTGGAACAAGATGGATGTGTGTGGATAAGTTGCTATGGTATACCTTCGAATCTGAGGAATAGAATCAACCTGAGTAGGATTGGGAGCTTATGGGGCGAAATTATTTGTGTTGATGATGATTTGGATCAAACAACCTCGTTCTCGTGTGGAAAGGTTAAGGTTGTCACAAAATGCATGGAACCCATTAACAAAGTGACAAATTTGGAATGGAATGAGAGATTCTACCTGTAGACACCCCATTTTTGACCGACCTTAAGACTCAGACGTCACCGATTGAGCGCTCGGTGATGTTGCATATTGTGCTCGTTCAGAAGTCTCAGAGTCGCGGCCGTGCGCTCTGCCTCCGGACTTCCGAACCCTCTTCTGTGCCTTGCCTCGGTTTGCGAACCAGACTCGGTTTTCTCTGTTTTCTTTCCTGAGGGGAGGGAGAGGTCCCGTAGACCATCTCTCAGTGGCCGTGGGCTACATTTCGTGGCCGTAGGCCATTTTGCCCATTTCGGAGCCCGGTTCCCGGTTTTCGGAGCCGTCAGGCCGTATGCCTCGGTTCGGGACCGCCTAACCATCTCCGATTTCTCTGGTTTTTGGCATGCATCTTATTTACTCCCTTTCGAGGGACACTGGGGTCTTAGATACCCACTTCGTGGCCAAACACCACTTTCGGTGCTTAACGGCCGATTTTCGGGATCCCGAACTGCGTGTTTTGGCCCCCGAGCATTCGTTTTGCATCGGTTTTCATTCATTTTTGGCAGGTACCTCTGTTTTATCACCAGAAAGGTCACTGAAGGGTGGGAGGCCAGCAATTGTCTCAGCAACCAATTATGCTCCTCCGGCGCCCTTCGGCGCCCGTTTTTCTCACTTCCGGGCCAATTTTGAACACCTTAGGGCTATTTTATTCAAGCCAAAACCACATATTTGTGTTTTACACACATGGGAGGACCCTAAAAACACATGGCCGGCCAGTAACTCCAACTGAACCTTTTGAACCCCTTCTAAAAGTGGCTTGTTGTCTCTCCTGCTTCAGAGTTGCCAATTTCCAACCACAGGGTCTTGTTGTACACACATGGGAGGACACCTTTTTCAGGTGGCCGGCCATTAATTCTTTGTGACCCTTTTGATCCTTGGCCGGCCGGCCATAGGGGGTAGCCGGCCGGCCACCTGCAACAAAAATACATGGCCGGCCATGCTTCTTGGGAGGTGTGCATGGCAGCTGTATAGCTTTATCCCCCAAAATATCTGATTTTGGGGGATATTTTGTAAGCAAAGGAACTTAATCCCTTAAGCCTACACTCTTTCACACACTTTTGCTCTACACCCTTGCATGCATACATCTCTCTCTCCCTCCCTCAAGAGTTAAAAACTTTTGCCTCAAACATACACACACATATTCATCTCCATCTCTCTCATTCTTCTCAAGTTTGGTGCCATTTCCTCACTACCATCAAGCACCACCATCACCACTCCATTTCCAGCAGCAAGGAGAGGTTCTCAGAGGCTTAGAAGCAACATTCCTCAAGCCAAGAGGTAGAAAAGAAGAGGTCTTCAAGGGTAAGTCTCAATCTCCCTCCTTTGTAGCATTTTCTTGCCTCATTTCTTAAGCCTATTTGCTCACTGTTTTAGGCTCTGACCCTAACTGAAAGGGTCACTATTTTGAGCTATTCTTAATGTTTGTTCAAGGGCTCAACCCTGTTTGAGCCCTCCATTTGGTACTTGCTTCAATATCATCTTGTATGCCATTATTTTGCATGAAATTTCTATCCTATGAGTGATCTGTTTTCGAGCATAATGTAAACTTTAAGTGGGCCTATTTTGAGCCCCTCTTCAACATTGAAGAAGGGCTCAACCCTGTTTGAGCCCCCTATCTTGCACTTGCTTCATAATCTCTCATATTTACCGTAAATTTGTATGATTTGTTTGGCCAATATGCAAATTGTTTTGGAGTTTGTCATGAACTATGAGTAGGCTTATTTTGAGTCCCTCTACAAAATTTAGAAGGGATCAACCTTGTTTGGGGTCTCCATGTTGTACCTACCATTATACCCCTCTTTGGCCCCCATTCTTGCATGCCTTTTAGGCTTGTCTAGCTTCTGTTTTCGGCCATCATCAGAACTGAAAGGGGTCATATTTTGACACCCTGGACATATTTCATTAAGGGTCTTTGCTTGTTGGATGAATTTTTGCCCTACTTCATGTTATACCCTCTTGTGGCCTCAATCTTGCATAGCATTTTTAGCATATTTGCACACTGATTTGGGGAATTTCATCTACTGTAAATGTTCATATTTTTAGTCCCTCTTCAGTGTTGTAGAAGGGTATTTTTCCATTTGGGCTTTGCATGTACCACTTGTTTCATAGCCTCCCTTGTGGAGCCATTTTTGTATACCATTGTAGTCCTACTTGCGTATGCTGTTTAGCCCTTTTTATGACTGAAAAATGTGAGTTTTGGGGCTGCCTTGATACTGTATATTCATTGCATATCCATATTGTGCATGTTTGGTATAGCTATAGGCCATTTCGGGTGCCAAAATTCATGTTTCGGGATCATTCCATGCATCGGGTACACTTTGGTCATGTTTCGGGACTGTTTTCCCCACATTTCAGTGCTGAAATTCATTTGCATGTTTGCATATCATTCTCTATGCCATTTCATTGCATATGCCATCGCCTCGGTTTGCGTGCCTGTGTGCATGCATTTCGAGGCACTTCATTTTCATCTATTGGCCTCTTGTGTGAGTGTGGCTGAGGCTCTCTCATGTTAGTGTAAGCCCATGTTGCATTGTATTTGCCATATTAGTCTCATTGTATTGCGTATGCCATTGCCTCGGTTTGTGTGCCCGTGTGCACGCATTTCGAGGCACTTCATTTTCACTCATCGGCCTCTTATGTGAGTGTGGCTGAGGTCCACTCGTGTTAGTGTAAGTCCAATTTGCATTTGGAGTGCCATTTCATGCCTTAGGATCATTGCCTCGGTTTGCGCGCCCGCGTGCACGCATTTCGAGACATCTCATTTTCATAGCATTGTGTATGTTAGGATTGTATCTTAGTTGCATTTCATGCATATCATGCATATTACATCGTGTTCGGGATAGGAGTTAGCCTGGGCACGGGAAACGAGGCAAGTTTCGCACCCCGAGTGACGGAACGGGTCTCAATTCCCCAGTCACCGACACTTCGGATTACCTGTGATGGAGTTAGGTTTTGTTGTAGCATTCACGTGCATTCATCCTATATTGAGTTGTGCAATTCGGTTCCTCGTCCATCATGCATCGATATGCGTGATTGGTGGCACGAGGATCGAGGCATGCATATATTTGTGAAATACATTGCTATACCCCTTTCCTGCTCTCTGTTGCAGCAAAATGAAGAATCAGTAACTTTTTCAGAGTCTGGCACGCATTTCGAGAAACATTGCAAATAGAGGCTAATCGGGGCATCCCAGTGGATTTCCGCGCAAGGCAGCCCGGCATACATCATTCATCAATAGCAAGGCAGTCCCTGGCTTGCATGCCAGTTTACCGTTTTTTTTTTAGTTAATCTGTTAATTAATTAGAGACTTGTATATTTATTCGGACTGTAATATTTTGGACTGTACTATTCTTTCATTTGGGATTGTATTATTATTTATTCGGACCCTCTGCGCGAGGGCATAATTGTAATAAGTGTGGGTGAGTGCGATGTATGTCTTCCAACCCCACGTCTTTCTTCCCTTTTATTTATCTGCTTATGATGGTTAGATATAGGGCATATTTCAATTAGCATACAGTATGATAGCATGTTTGCATCATTCATTTGTTTTGCACGCATCGGGCTCGGCGCATCATACAAACTGCATCTGTATTTCAATTCCAAATTGAATACGTGATAGTTGTAGCATTCCATACGCCATGTTTAGAATAGCCGAGCCTGCTATAATTTGCATCTTTGCATGTGTCGCATTAGGCAATTCTGTGCATCTAGGATCATGCAATGATTTCTAATCGTTTTCTGTTTTGGCTCGGAGTACTCGGTAAGTTTTATGCTTTAGCATCCTTGCATGCGTGTGAGTGCTGCCATGAATAGCATGCTTACCATGAGGCTATGTGCTTATGTGATATAACTGCCTTGAGTGCCTGTGGGTGGAGGTTGAGTTACTCGAATTGGGACAATTCATTGACTGTTTGTTTTAAGCCCACTAGATAGTGGCAAAATCGTGTTTTCCTAAGCCCACCCGAGGGTGGCAAATCCATGTCTTAGCCTACCTGCGGGTAGCACCATCAAACCATTTTCAAACAAACAAACATGAAATGTTTTTGTTCCAATTCAGGCGACTCAGTCTATACTTGTATGCTGTGCGCATCACATAGTAACCTAGGCTAATAACCGGAATAAGAACATACAATGTTTTCAAAAACAGATATCATGGTTAGTAGAGGCCGGTCTTTGACCGGGCGAGCGGGGGTGCTCACGAAGTGACCTTCCCCAATCGTACCCAAGTTCCCGAGCCGAGGTAACTTTGGTGATGACGGACACGTGGCCTTTGGCACCGAGTCAGGGTTTCCTAAATTTCCCATAAAAAAACATTTAGGTGGCGACTCTGTATCTGGCAAAGCAGTCCATGTTTGGCATTTCTTTTCAAAAAAAATCTGTTTTCAAAAAAATGATTTGCCGGATTTGGACTCTTTGGTTCAAGATTAAGAACCGTGACATTTGAGTCCTTCGAACTGTAGTGACCCAATATCGAACCAGAACGGGGGGGGACTCGCACTCATTTCCACGGGATGCGTTCGGGGACGTCTACAGTTTCTGGCGACTCTGCTGGGGATTTAGAGAACTTGACTCGAACTCGTGATATCTGGTTTTGACTACACTTGTGTGTTTCTTTGCATTGCATTTGCATCGGTGCGCCTAGGACACCGTGTTTGCCATCTGCTATTCCTGAGCGGTTTGCCGGAGGCTTGTCTTGTCAAGGCATGTCCATAAGGCTGACCGGTTACGGGCTCTGCCAGTATGGGAACACAAACCCCGGTTTTACCGGGGCACCCTTTTTGACCATTCGACCTAGTGCATATTCGGATCCATAGTGACCATTCCAAACTAGGACAGGTTGCTTACCCGTTTATAGGTTGTTTGAAGCCGCTGCGTGCGTAGTGAAACCCTAGCTCCTGACAAAATAGGACAGGGAAACCCTACCCCAACAGAGGGGTGTTTTCAGCTCTCACTTATCTGCTATGTGCTTGTTAGAGTGTGTCTCTACAGGGAATGCATGTATCAGTTGAGTTTGGGCATCAGGCCTGCGGGCATCAGTCAGTATCTGAGAATCAGTTGTCTGCGGATATCAGATTCGGTTTTGGGGAACAGTGATACAGGGACAGTAATCAGTGATTGAGGACAGTGTATATCCAGCTTATCAACTGCGTGTTGTATGCCCGACTGTGTGTTGTGTGTATTTAATTTAAGCTGTTATGCTGCCCGTTTATCTGGTCATTTATTTCCTTTTCGCTTTATTTATCTTTTGCTAGGGCAGTTTTTAGCACGATTGCTTCCGAACCAGTAGATACTCCCCAAGCACTTTGGACACGAGGTCGCCGACTCAATCGATCCGAGGATTTGGTTGACGGACATCCAGTGTTCCACTCTCTACCCCCAGTTATCAGGAGAAGGCCGAGGAGGCACAGTGTGTCAGAGCACGGATCACCGGAACAGCAGTCTACCTTAGTGGCAAATAGTCGGGTTGAGATTTCTGTGTCTGCCATAGAGATACACTTACCGGTCATTCAGATGGAACAACAGAATACACCAGGGATGGAGGCGATGATGCGCCAAATGCATGAGAGCATGAAGCAGATGCAAGAGGATGCCATCCGCCAAGCGGAATTTGCCAAACAACAAGCCGCAGTCATGGCCCAGCAGGCCGAGCTGATCACTAGGTTGCAACAGCAGAATGCAGCCTCTGCTTCACATCAGGCTCCTCCTCCACCAGCGGCTCCACTACCTGAGCAGGCACCTACTGGTCAGAATACCCTGCCAAATCCTCAGAACACCCTCCCGAACACTCAGAATACCCTACCCAATGTCCAGAATATCCAAGAGGACACCAACCTTCCAACGGGGCTGGCTCCGCCCCCGCTTCTGCCGCAACTGTCCAAGAATCTTACACCCAACCACCCGGACTCTCCATTCGAGTTCGAGGTAGATCATACAGCTCTAAAACTGAGTAAGTTGGAGAAGCTTTTCAAAAAATCACAGGGGGTGAAGGCCATCCCAGACATCGAAGATGGGTACACCGATGTGGCCGTAACATTGCCAGACAGATTCAAGATGCCACAGATTGACCGTTTTGATGGGTCCGGAGATCCCATGGTCCATCTTCGGCTATTCTCAGACATCCTGAGACCAATGGGCCTAACCCGACCACAAAAGCTTTCTCTGTTTGGCCGAACTTTGTCGAGGGTGGCGGCCATCTGGTACGCGAAGTTAGAAGATGATGTGAAGAGAAACTGGGATGAGCTAGCTGAGGCCTTCATTGCACAGTACTCGTATAATACACAGATCGAGATTACAACACGTGATCTCGAGACAACGAGGCAGGAACAAAAGGAGACTTTCTCAGACTTCGTAACTCGATGGAGGGCAAAGGCATCGATGATGACCTTGAGGCCAACAGATAAAGATCAAATCCGGATGATTGTGCGCAATCTCCAACCAAAGTTAATGCAGAAAATGATCGTACTCCCCTTTCCCACCTTCTCAGACTTACACGAGATGGGGGTACAGATCGAGGATGCGATGAAGCAAGGTTTGATCGACCAGGACCGGGAGCAGCCCCGAAGGACATTCAACCGTAATAACAACGCAGGCCCGAGTAGCGCTGCCAACACAAGGACTTCAGAGGTCGGTATGGTCACCACCACTCCCCCTCCCCAACCAAGGCCCGCAGCGGCCACACCCTTTTCCAGTACATCCGGGAGCAGTAATCAAGCCCCGAGATACCAATCCAGAGGCCAAAGAACCTTCACTCCACTATACATGCCCTTGTCCAAGGCTTTCGGGGTTCTAATAAAAAAGGGGCATCTGAAACCCCTAGAGCCGAGGCCACTACCAAATCCACTCCCCCCTTCCCATAACCCAGCCAAGTACTGTGCGTACCACCAGCAGCATAGCCACGATACAGACCAATGTTACCGGCTGCGTCACGAGATTCAAGACCTCGTTGACAAAAATATTAGTCTACCTCCCGAAAGACCCAACGTCACAACCAACCCATTCCCCGCCCATAACCAAGATCCGCCACCCAAAAGAGTCAACCTCATCCAAATTGGAGTCGTTTCCTACGATCCTAGTATCTATATTACGCCCTCCCACCTACCCAAGCCGGAGGTGATCCTTCCTGATTGCACTGACTTGTGCATGTTGGACACCTTCAAAACCCAATCGGAGCCAAAGGGGGTGACCATCGAAGATGGAACGGGGCAGGTTTCAGAGGAGAGTAGAATTGTTGAGTCTGGGATGGAACAGCCTGGGAATCTGGCTGGAAGAGCCTATGATCCGAGCGGATACATTTTATCAGTAGGCCAGTCTGAGCTGAGTGTGGGGCCGCCAGAAAAAGCTGAACTGTGCATGATTCAGGGGGACAGACTTGAACAAGGGGCAGATGACCTGACAACAGTGGAAGAGGACTTTGCCAACCTCCAGTTCTTCAACGACCAAGAATCAGGGGACGCAACAATCAACTGGTTTGAATATGGGGAGTCGGCAAAGATTACCGGATGGTTAGATGATCAGCCAGATGCTGTGGAATTTCAGCCAGAGCAAGGCCCGGCAGGGGCAGGGGTATCAATGATGGCCGGAAGGGCCGAGAGTCAGAATGAATTGCCGGAGAGCGCCGGTACAAAGAATTTCGCTCAGGACCAAGACATTGTGAAAACCGAACAACAAACCGTACTAACACAGGAGGAGCAAGAGAAGAAGTGGGATTCTGAGAGAATCCGGAAAGCCAAGAACCACGAAGAGGTTGAAAGTGCTGCGAGCACGAGAACAGGACATGCTGTGAGCATGTGGGATGAAAGTACCAAGAGTACAAATTTGCCAGAACCAGATAGGTGTTTGTTGAATGCCAGCGGGATGTGGTGGGAAGACGATGACTTATGTCTTGCCCACACGGATGAAGATTGGGCAGGTGCTCAACCAGATGATACTTGGTACCTCGATGAGGTGGACCACATGACCAGGAGTGGGCGGTACTTCAAGCCCCCGCACCTAGACCAACCCGAAACATCCGGAAAAGATAAAGAGGTTGAGAAACAGAGAGAGAAGCAAATTGAAGAAGAAGCTGTACTAAGGCAGTTAAAGAAGATACAGGCAGACATCTCCATCTGGGGACTGCTTATGGCTTCACGGGTACACAGGCAGGCTGTCCTATCTGCTATGGACAAGGCCAAACTCTCCATCGATACTACACCAGAGCAGCTGGTTGGGCTGGTTTTTCCGGGAGGAGGTTTCCCGGCATTAACCTTTTTAGACAAAGAACTGCCGCCTGAGGGCGTAAATCATAACAAACCCCTCTACATCTCCGTGGAATGTAGAGATAAGTGGATACCGGTGGTACTTGTTGATACTGGGTCTGCTATCAACGTCTGCCCAGCCAGAACGGCATATGCAATCGGGTTGAAACCCGCGGACTTCATACCAACCACTCAGGTGATCAAAGCTTACGATAATACCAGCAGGGAAGTGATGGGGACTGTCAAGGTTCAGACCCAGGTTGGTCCAGGACAACACAACATTGAATTTCATGTCTTGGACGTTCCCGCAACCTTCAACTTGCTCTTGGGGCGGCCGTGGTTGCACCAAGTGAAAGCAGTCTCTTCCACTTTACACCAGATGTTGAAATACCCTCACGGGAAGGGGGTTGCAATTGTTTTCGGAAACTCATCCATCCATCCGCTGCCAGAAGTGTCTATACCAGTTTTGGAAATCGAACACGGCACGGAGGATGTGTTCTTGTCGGGGTTCACTTTGGCAGAGGCCCGGGTAGTGCAAAATATTATGGCTGTGAATGAAGGTGTGTACGTCAGTGCTCAATCCGTCTACCTCATGAACAAGTTACAACATATCCCCGGGATGGGATTAGGAAGGAGCGGCAGGAAAGGAGTCACGGCATTGGCCGAAGTGCCACACAACCCGCATACCTTTGGATTGGGTTATCTGCCCACCAAAGAGGACTGGGTGAGGAAAGGAAAGGAAATGGCCGGCAGGGCCAGAGCGAAGCAGGCTGGGAAGTCTTTTGACTTAATGCACAGGCCCATCCAGGGTACCCTGAACGGATGCTTCGTCCGGGAGGGGGAGGACTTTCCATTTTGCGGCTTCCTAGAGCCATGGTTGAACGTGGAGAGGAAGCGCATACCAGGTTTCGAAATCTTCTTCGACCTGCAACTATCCGGGGATGATGTTGCCACAGAGCAGACAGACCCATCAGCCGAGGTTGAACAGTGCAAGGCAGGGGATCCTGAGGACACAGAATTGGAAATGGGGGTAGCACTGGCATGTCTCCTCTCTGATCCTCCGATCGACCAAGAGTGCTTGGGGGATAACTTCGTGGTTTCCATGATTGGGGATGGAACGGCTGCGAGCCAACCAGCAGCTATCTTGGATGCATCAATCGCACCCTCTCTCACTTGGCAGTACGAGGAGGGATTTTTGTCCAGCAGCACCGGGTCAGGTAGTGAGCCGGAATCTGATTCCACCGAGTCTTGTGAGTTGGAATCAGGTTCCAGCTCGACTGAGTCTGAGTCTGGTACTCCTGGGGATGTTAACCCGGATGCCACAGTCCTGTTTAGGTCGTCTTTTTCCTTTTCATTTGAGTCTGTTGTAACCAATGAATTGGATGATTTGGATGTGCCTAATGAGAATGAACTATCTGTGGTTTCCGAGTATTTTTCTGTGCCCCTAATTTATTGCATTAGTTCAGACTTTCAAAATTTTGATCAAAACGACGAGGACGAAGTTCCTTCAGTTTTACAACGTTTAATTGAGCAAGAGCAAGAGAGATTTGTTAAGCCATTAATGGATGAAATCATTACCGTGAACATTGGTACTGAGGAGGACCCGCGGCTGGTCCAGATCGGGTCCACGTTGTCTTCGGAGGAACGCGAGCGCTTAGTCGCTTTATTAAAAGATTTCAAAGATGTTTTCGCGTGGTCCTACGAAGACATGCCTGGAATCGATCTTGAGATTGTACAGCACCGGATCCCCCTTGACCCCGAGGCCCGACCTGTCAAGCAGAAGCTCAGAAGGATCCGCCCAGACTGGGCTCTTAAGATTAAGGAAGAGGTCACCAAGCAAATCGACGCAGGCTTCCTGCTGGTATCTGAATATCCGACTTGGTTGGCCAACATTGTTCCGGTGCCGAAGAAAGATGGCAGGATCCGGGTGTGTGTAGACTTCAGGGATTTGAACAGAGCTAGTCTGAAGGACGACTTTCCCTTACCGCACATCGATGAGTTGGTAGACTTCACAGCAGGGCACGCATTGCTCTCATTCATGGATGGCTTTTCAGGATACAACCAGATAGTGATGGCACCAGAAGACAAGGAAAAGACTGCATTCACCACCCTGTGGGGGACATACTGCTATAGGGTAATGCCGTTTGGGTTGAAGAACGCTGGGGCTACTTATCAACGGGCCGCGACCACAATACTACATGATATGATCCACAAAGAGGTTGAGGTGTATGTGGACGACATGATTGTCAAGTCCAAGGAAAGAGAGGGCCACTACACCGCCTTGCACAAGTTCTTCCAAAGGATCAGGGAATTCCGGTTGCGACTAAACCCTCAGAAATGTACATTTGGTGTTACAGCGGGAAAAATGTTGGGGTTTCTGATTACACAAAGAGGCATCGAGGTCGATCCTTCCAAAATCAAGGCCATCTTAGAAATGCCACCACCGAGGACTGAAAAGGAGGTGCGAGGCTTTCTGGGTAAAGTGCAATTCATAAGACGGTTTATTTCAAAATTAACCTTGACTTGTGAACCACTTTTTGGCCTCCTGAAGAAAGGAAAGAAGTTCCAATGGGACAGCCGATGTCAAGCTGCATTTGAACATATTAAAGAATATCTACAGAACCCACCCGTTTTATCGCCACCAGAACCGGGGAAACCGTTGATTTTGTATCTGTCAGTAACTGAAACTACAATGGGCTGTATGCTTGCACAAGAATCAGAAGATAAGGTGGAGAAAGCCATCTACTATTTGAGCAAGAAAATGCTGGAGTATGAGACCCGATATACACCGCTGGAAAAGGCTTGCTTAGCTCTGGTATGGGCTACCAGGAAGCTGCGGCACTACCTGTTAGCTCACTCTATAATGTTGGTTTCACGATTGGATCCCATCAAATATCTCTTCAAGAAACCAGCGCTTACGAGTAGGCTAGCTCGTTGGTTGCTGTTGCTCTCCGAATTTGATCTCACATACGTGACGCGCAAGTCAGTGAAAGGAAGAGCAGTGGCAGAGTTCCTTGCCGACCACCCAGTTGAGGGGGATGAAGTAGTTGAGTACCTATTCCCAGATGCATCAATTCTGCATATCGACGATGAAACTTGGACGATGTACTTTGACGGAGCGTCAAATCAACATGGGTATGGGATAGGAGTGTTGTTGATAGCACCCGACGATTCCCGTATCCCTCTAGCCTTCAAACTCCGATTCAAAGTCTCGAACAACGAAGCAGAATACGAAGCGTGCATTGCTAGTTTAGAAGCAGCCCTGGAACTAGGGGCAAGACGGTTGGACGTCATTGGGGATTCGAACCTTGTTGGGTCTCAAGCTAAAGGAGATTAGAAAGTAAAAGAGGAAAAGATGATGATATATCACCAAACCTTGGATTTGCTGATTCCTTGGTTTGAGAAGCTAAGTTTTACTCATCTACTAAGAGAGAACAACAAGTTCGCGGATTCGCTAGCAACTCTATCATCTATGATAGACATCCCGTCTGGAGTCCGAATGCGTCCAGTCATCATCGACCAGAAATTCGCACCTGCCTATGAGTCGATTGCAGCCATAGATGAAGTTCAGGACGAACACCCCTGGTACTACGACATCTGGAACTTCTTGGAGAAAAAAACATACCCGCCAGGGGTAAATGCTAAAGATAAGAGGGCGATCAGAAGAATGGCAGTCCAGTTCATCATCTGCGGAGGTAAACTGTATAAACGGGGTCATCTGGGAATCCATAAACTGTGCGTTGATGCCGAAGAGTCAAAGCGTCTGATGGAAGCCATCCACGGGGGAGAATGTGGTGCACACATGAATGGGGTAATGTTGGCACGGAAGATCCTTAGACAGGGTTATTACTGGTCCACCATGGAGGAGGATTGTATTGGTTTCGTCCGGCGATGTCACGAATGTCAGATTCATGCAAATCGCATGAACATTCCGTCGTCAAAGCTGTACAACATGACTTCGCCATGGCCGTTTTCTGTCTGTAATCGGAGCTGTTACGCCAAAGGGGTCGAATGGGCATGAGTTCATCTTGGTAGCGATAGATTATTTCACAAAGTGGGTTGAGGCCCAATCTTATGCGGTGTTGAAGGCTTCGCACGTCGCAAAATTTATCAGAAACAACATTATCTGTCGCTACGGGGTCCCAAATGAAATTGTTTCAGACAATGGTTCCCACTTCAAGAAGGAGGTGATTGATCTGTTGGAGAAATACAATGTGGCTTTTCATAAGTCGTCTACTTACCGGCCGCAAACCAACAGAGCAGTTGAGGCCGCCAACAAGAACATCAAGCGCATACTACAGAAGATGGTGGAAACCTATCGGGACTGGCCAGATAAGCTGCCATTCGCTTTGTGGGGTTACAGGACTTCAATCAGAACTTCTACTGGGGCGACTCCGTACTCATTGGTCTATGGGATGGAGGCCATTCTGCCTATTGAGATTGAGGTCCCGTCATTACGAGTATTGGCTGAGTGCCAGATAGCCGAAGCGGATTGGCAGCAAAACAGATTTGAGGAACTCATGCTTTTCGATGAAAGAAGGTTGAAAGCACTGTACCACGTCCAAAGTTATCAACGTAGAATCGCCCAGGCTTTTAACAAGAAGGTTAAATCCAGGAATTTGAAAGAAGGGGATTTGGTACTCAAAGACAACCGAGCTCCCATCCACGACCCAAGGGGCAAGTTCAGATCCAATTGGACTGGTCCCTACATCATCAAGTCAATCTGGTCAGGTGGAGCTGTGGTTCTGATGGATTTAGATGGCTTAGAGTTTTCCCAACCGATTAACATGGACAAGTTGAAGAAATACTACCCCTGAGAGGCTCGCTAGGCCGAAAACCCGAAAGGGCGACCTAGGCAAAACTCAGAGCATAGAAAATTTGAAATTATAAAAACTGAGCTCGCAAGGTTGAAAACCCGCAAAGGGCGGCCTTGGCAAAAGTTAGAGCGAGAGTAAAAATACCCGAGCGAACCTAAGCCTGAACTACGTAAGGCTTGATTCCCATCTTTGGGATACGTAGGCAGCTTCATCTTGAAGTTCAGCCACAATCTTTTCCCCGATCAACTTTGTCCATTTTGATCATCTCAGTCATCTCTATTCATCAGCATTTATCGTGATCTCCGGTACAGTGCTATTCAGACTAGGGGCAACTTTCCGTTGCGATGAAGTGCAGCGGTACCATTCAAACTAGGGACAACTTTCCAGTTGCTAGGATCCGGGGTTGTGCATCTCAGTGACAGATCTCAGGCGTGTCCAGTTCTGATCCATATCGAAAATAGTTTTGAAAAGTTTTAATAAGAGTTGACTTTGTCCAAATTAATCTTTTCACAACCAAGACCATTTTTGGACCAAAGCGAAGAATTTTCAGTACCACAACCTTCAATTTCATTGATTTCAAAACAGAGTTCTTTTGCTCTTGCATACAATTGAAGTTGCTTTTTATTACACTCATAAAGAAAACTTGAAAGTACTAGTAAAGCAATAAATCTGGGGCATAGTCAAGTCAGGTGTCCCCACGCCCCCTTCTAGAGCTAGTCGAAGCCTCTAATGCCAACCTAGGCCCAATCTGTGCCTCCTCATTGAGCCAATCCCAGCACTCATCAGATAAGGTGCAACTGAAAATAGGGGCGGGGGGGCAGGAGCTCTCTGGTCCTCCAGGCCGTAGTATGTCGGGCAAGGTGTGCACCTCGGACCAAGAAAGTGACCGGGTACTCAATCCCCTCCGGAGGGCAAGTCTGATCATGGCCGAACTGGCGCAGAATACGGAATGGGAAATAGAATACACAATGGGTCAGGCCAATCAACCGGATCCCAGTATCCTGGAACATGCTATAGCTCATCGCCGGGAGATTGAGCCAAGGACAGCGCCACGCCAGGCGATCGGCTGACAAATTGCACATCCATTCAAACCACCATCCCTCATCAAGGGCGTCGACCAGGCGTTGCCGAAAGAAGTAGCCGCGGGCTGAGTAAGCAGGGCAAGAGTCCACAACTTGCAATTTATCTATCAACCATATCTGGAGAGGGATGAAAAATGAGAGAATAAAGAATAGAGAGATGTGCGATGAGAGAAAAGTAAGATAAGGGTTTTGTGAGAAAAACCGAGCCCGAGGGCCGAGTGATGTGAGCAAATACATATGTGAGCTTGGGTGGGAAACATTACCTGCAGCAGTAGTGGACTCCCCGCAAACCTAGTTGTCTCTTGGCGGTAGAAGGCATCCAAACCTAGCAGTGTCTCGGCCAAAGTCATGGCGATGCAACTCTTTCCTTCCCTCAAGCCTTGAGCGACTTCAATCAAACGGATGCTAGCTCCTCCGGAGCCCGAGACAAACAGAAAATGAGATAGCATGCACAAGCAGAGCGCATGTTGTCGGAAACCTTGCCAATGATGGTCACTGCGGTCACCAGCATCAGAGAATCAGTAAATCAGGCTCGGGATATCCAACATCCCGTTACAAATCAGGGATCGAGCATCATGCACGTTGAGACCGCACATCCGCCCTAAAGCTTGGGCGTGGCCAAAACGAGACTGAGGCAAGATCTCTTCTGAGCGTTCAGACTCCATCAAGACTAGAAAATCTTCAAAAGTAGGACATACCTCTTGCCCTCCGAAGCTGAAGACATGCGTCACCGGGTTCCAAAATCTCGCCGCGGCATGGAGGAAAGGAAGGTGCAGCGAAGTCCGACCCAGCGTGAATAGTGCATTCAAGCCGAAGCCTCGGAAGTTCAACTTTTCCGAGCCATCTAGAGAAGAGATCCAAGATGAGAGATTTTCTACGAGAAATGCCTCCATTTTTGTGTAAAGCAGTGATGAAAAGAATGAGTTCCAAAGTTGGAGCTTTATAGGAGGGTAAAACACTATTTGAGGACAAGTGTCACAATTCTGTGAGTTGCAGGGAAGGTGGCCGGCCGGCCACCTATTCTAGCAGGCCGGCCACCCTTGACTCAAAACATGGCCGGCCGGCCACCCCTCAGTCCCCAAAAGCAAATGTGGCCCACCATGCTCATTGGTCCTGTTTTGCCCTCCGGAAGGAAGTTTGAGGCATTTCTACGCATCGGGAATGTCGAAGGCCTCCATTTCTCTCAGTTTCGGATGCGTTCCATCATCCAGATCGTCCATCCGGAGTACGCTTTGTTATATTTTTGCTTATCGAGTTGTTGTTTTGTTTATCGAGTTGTAAGTTTTGTCGAGCTGTCGCATTTTGTGTTTTGAGTTGTTACTCTTCATTTACGCAATTTTGTTAAAGTTTTGTTTATTGAGTCGTTAACATTGATGTACTTTGCTTATCGAGTTGTAAACTTGCTAAGATTCTGTTATTTCTTAGTGAGTCGATTTGATTTGTTGCGTCGGTTCATTACCTGACCCGGTAAATACACAAGGCACATTTTTATTCAATTCCATTTTTGTGCAAAATGATACGATGCGATGCTAAGAATTTCAAATACAAACACCTTTTCAAAAGCTATTTCATTCCATCATGTTTTACAACAAATAAAGGTACAAGTTTTACAGAAAATAAAACTGCCTAACAATATGCAAAGTGTTACAAACTACTAGCAAAAAGTAAAATAAAGCAGGAAATAGCATCAATATCCTCGGGAGCGGGAATGAGGAGGCCCCCTTATCCTCTTCTGCGGGATAACCTCTGCACTATCATCACCATCCGGGTCGGAGCTGTCATCCTCAGGATCCTCCTCAGCTTCGCCTCCACTCCCGGAACCAAGGCCGGAGCCCCCCTCCTCAGTCGATGTCTCTGACTCGCGGTCTGCGACCTCCTCCTCCTCATCCTCACCAGGCTCCTCCTCGATAATGGGTGCCCTGCGTTTGCGAGACGACCCCGCTCCTCGAGCCCCTCGAAAAGGCCTAGATGGCCCAGCTCCATGAGAAGGCCTGGATGGCCCAGCTCCTCGAAAAGGCCCAGATGGCCCAGTACCTCGAACAGGTCCAGCACCTCGACCTCTCTGAGAAGGCCCATGTGGCCTGGCCTGCGGCGGAGCATATACGGGAGGCATCTGAAAATGAAGAGTGCAATACATCAGCTCAAATATGAAAAGTATATGCAAGTACAGTATGTGAATGGGGTGTGTGTCAGATGTGCTCTACACTGCCTATCAATACAGCAGAATGTTCAAAACTAGCGTATCATCAGAAGTATGATAAATGCAAGAAAAGATGGACAATACCTGCACACCCATGATGGCCAGCTGTGCCTCCCTCCGCAGGATCATGCCCTCGAATGTGGCCAGCATCCCGAGCATCTCATCCATGTACTCAACTAGAGGCTGCGGATACAAATGCAAAACTATCAGTAAATGGATGAATGTCCAAATATCTGACTGATAAATCAAAGCTGTAAAACATACCGGTGGTGAATCAGGGTCTCTGACATATCTGTGGTCAGGAAGAGGAGGCTCCAGCGAGACCTGGTAAGGAGTCCCGAATCGCCAACTCGTCAACTCGGTCGGCATGTCTGGCCACCCGGGATGATGAAGAGTCGAAGGGATCGGAGGAATCGAACCACCTCTACCCCTAGATGCACCAGCCCTGCTGGAGGAGGGGATATCCGTAGCACGAGCATGACTCGAAAACGGTACATCAGTAGGCCTCAGTGGCGGAGCATGCACTCCCGTCAAGGGGGGCATCAGATATATGCGATGATAGGTGGCGTAATCCCCCTCCATGAGATGTAGCAAAGCATCGGTGCCCTGCATAGCACTAACGACCTCCTAGGTAGAAAGTCTATCGGCAGTCCGCATAGTGGCTGGAGGTACGGCAGGAGGGTCCTGAGAATTGTACCCCCATACCTGACGAAGAAAGCGTTCCCCCAGGAACCATGCCCTACCAACCGGTCCTTCAAGCAGGAACCTATACTGGGAGTTACCCGATCCTCCGGGATACTGATATCGGAGACCATCGCCCAAGACTGCCCAAGGCTGCCACGTAATCTGCGGATAACCAGTGCATAAATCAATCAGAAATCGGGAATATACAGGGCAAATCAAAGATGAAAATGAAAAGAACTGAGAGTTCTGAAATACCTCTGTCGTCCGAACAGTGTCAAAATACTGTCGCAGAGAAAGGAGAGTCTCTCGAGGTCTCGATAGGTGCTCGCCCTCGAATACCAATGAAAACGGAGTCATAAGAGGTCCTGCCACCTCCATCTCTGGGGCTAACGTGGGAAAATATACATACACCCACAACTGAGACAAGCAATGCAGAATGTAAATACAAAGTGCTGAGGGCAAAATATAGAACGTAAAGTGCGCCGTGTGTGCAGTGAACAAGTAATCAGGAGCAGAAATGTAAATCAAGAGGACAGAATGTACCTCCCAGGCTCTCCAATAGCCGCCGAGTAAGTCTCCCCGTCCGCGAGAGGCCGCCCTCATATAGCAATAGAGGGTAGCCAGGCCAGCGCCACCCCAGTCATACCGACTGACCTGTGACAGGTCCACTAGGGCACTCAAAAGATACAACCCAACGGTGTTCCCTCTATCAGCAAACAGAGTGGTGCCAAAGAGGAACATGAGGAAACCGCGGGTGTACTGCTCAACCTCCTCAGGAGACTCGGGCTCCATCTCCGGCCTCCGAAAACGGGAAGAGAACCAGGTGTACCGGACTCTCCTGGAAGCTCTGTCTACAGGCGGGCGGGCCCCTAACAGATGTACCCAAGCGGCCTCCCACTCGCCCATATCCTCGTCATAAGGAATGGGCCAACCGCCTATGTCTAGGCTGATGAGTACAGCAAAGTCTAGCGGAGTCATGGTCATATCCCCGGTGGCAGAAAAAATGGAAAGAATTGGTGGTGTCCCACCATCTCTCCACCAAAACAGCTAACAATGTCCTACTGGCAGGACAGTGTGATAACCCCATGCAGAATGCTCCGAACCCTGCTGAATCAACCAAATCCCGGACAGCCTCCGGAAGCTCGGCATACCACTCTCTCGCAGCAGTGGAGCCGTATCCCCGCACGGTACGAGAGCCGACCTGCATTCAGAATGAATGCATGTCTCAGTAATGAAATGAATGAGCTGTGTGCGAATGAAATGAACAAGCTGTGTGCAAATGAAATGAATGAGCTATGTGCGAATGAAATGAATGAGCTGTGTGCAAATGAAATGTATGAGCTGCGCGCAAAATCAGTGTTTTGGGCTGCGTGTCCAAATCTTACTCAGTGGGCTGCGTGTTCACTTCAAATCTAGGCTGTGTGTTCAGTAAATCTGAGTTAGGGCTGCGTGTTCTACTCTTAATCAGTGGGCTGCGTGTTCACTTTAAATCTGGGATGCGTGTTCAGTAAATCTGAATTAGGGCTGCGTGTTCTACTTTTAATCAGTGGGCTGCGTGTTCACTTCAAATCTGGGCTGCGTGTTCAGTAAATCTGAGTTAGGGCTGCGTGTTCTACTCTTAATTAGTGGGCTGCGTGTTCACTTCAAATCTGGGCTGCGTGTTCAGTAAATCTGAGTTAGGGCTATGTGTTCTACTCTTAATCAGTGGGCTGCGTGTTCACTTCAAATCTGGGATGCGTGTTCAGTAAATCTGAGTTAGGGCTGCATGTTCTACTCTTAATCAGTGGGCTGCGTGTTCACTTCAAATCTGGGCTGCGTGTTCAGTAAATCTGAGTTAGGGCTGCGTGTTCTACTCTTAATCAGTGGGCTGCGTGTTCACTTCAAATCTGGGCTGTGTGTTCAGTAAATCTGAGTTAGGGCTGCGTGTTCTACTCTTAATCAGTAGGCTGCGTGTTCACCTCAAATCTGGGCTGCGTGTTCAGTAAATCTGAGTTAGGGCTGCGTGTTCTACTCTTAATCAGTGGGCTGCGTGTTCACTTCAAATCTGGGCTGTGTGTTCAGTAAATCTGAGTTAGGGCTGCGTGTTCTACTCTTAATCAGTAGGCTGCGTGTTCACTTCAAATCTGGGCTGCGTGTTCAGTAAATCTGAGTTAGGGCTGCGTGTTCTACTCTTAATTAGTGGGCTGTGTGTTCACTTTAATCTGGGCTGTGTGTTCAGTAAATCTGAGATTAGGGCTGCGTGTTCTACTCTTAATCAGTGGGCTGCGTGTTCACTTCAAATCTGGGCTGTGTGTTCAGTAAATCTAAGATTAGCGCTCAGTGGGCTGCGTGTTCACTTCAAATCTGGGCTGTGTGTTCAGTAAATCTGAGTTAGGACTGCGTGTTCTACTCTTAATCAGTGTGGGCTGTGTGTTCACCATCAACTTGGACTGTGCGTTCAGAAAATCAGAATTTAGGGCTGTGTGTTCTACTCTTAATCAGTGTGGGATGTGTGTTCACCATCAATCTGGGCTGTGTGTTCAGAAAATCAGAGTTTGGGACTGTGTGTTCTACTGTTAGTCGGTGTGTGCCGTGTGTTCACTTCAAATTCGGGCTGTGTGTTCGACAAACCAGTGTTTGGGCCGTGTGTTCAATTCTTAACTAATGTGTGCCGTGTATTCACAATCAATCAATGAGCAGAGTGTTCAAAAATTCAAGTGTTTAAGTCACATGTTCAGAATGCAAGCAAAATACTATGTCATAAGCTAAAACTGTGTGTTCAAGCATGGCAAAGGTATGAAATGCACGAAAAATACAGAAAATGAAGTAAAATACCTCTCATGCATCGTGACAGAGGTGATGCTCCGGCTCTCGTAGAAGCAGATCTCCGGGTGCCCGATCATTGAAGTCAGTAAAATGACGAAAAACGGCCCGCGGAAGCACATGTACTGATGGGGCGTATCGATCGGGAATGAAGGGGCGGACCCTCGGGGGCAGCGTCATAATATCAAAATCATCCCCGGCACCTGAAGGACTTCCACCATGAGGGAAATTTCCCGCCATTTCAAAAAATCTGCAAAATGAGCAAAAATGAGCCAAAATTGGAAAAAGTCAACAAAAGTCAACTCTCGGGAAATGAAAAAGTCAACAAAAGTCAACTCCTGAGAAAATCTTCCAAATATTGAGACAAACTTACCTCAAGTGGCGAAAATGAGAAAAGAAGCCCCGAAATCAAAATTTAATCGGTCCAAAGTGCTTAAAATCGAATGTTTTTGCGAAAACAATTTGCGTGGGAGGCTGAAAAGCGCGTATAAAGTGCAGATCTGAAGGAGAAAATGGTTTGGGAGGCAAGAGAGGAAGATTTCGCAGTTGTGGGTGTGATTTCGGAGGCAATGGATAAGTGGTTATAAAGAAAATGGGGTGAAAAGACAAAACTGCCCCCTGTTTTGGACAGGTGGCCGACCGGCCACCTTTTCTGGCTGGCCGGCCATTTGCTTTTTGGTACCTAACCGATGGCCTCCCCTTGGGCAATGAGCTGGCCGGCCATGTCCCCCATGTGCTCCCCTAGATCCCTGCAAATTTTGAGGAAGATTGGAGTTCCCGGGACCCGAAAAAGTTCAAGAAAAGTGCACTTTCTGGTGCGAAATTGCTCCGCCGGAACTTCAGCTGCAATTCCTGACATGTGTCTCATCATTACTCATCAAAATCAAGGTGTATCCTTTTTGAGCATGTTGTAACCTCTCCGGGAGGTGAATCAGAGGCCGCGATCAAGTCGCATTCGCCGAAATGCGTGTTTCCTTGCTCGTTGTTCCGCAACAAACGGGCACCCTGATTTATGCTCGTTTTGCATTGTTGTGCACCTAACTTGCATTCTCATAAGCATTTTGCATTGTCATGCATGTTTTCTTGGTGTATCATACCTCTGTGCTTGAGCATGCATTGTCACGCACGTTCCTTTCTCGTATTGCGATGCATTCATTCGTCGACACTGCGTGTGACAAACTTTCGGAATCACAGGAATCACATTGAATATATGTTGTTAGCATATTGTTCTTGTTGAATTTCTCTCTTTTGCAGGCACGATATTGTATGTACGGTTCATTTGAGGCTGGTGCGACCAGACGAATCGCGCAGGTATCGTATCTTCTCCGTGTGAGACGCGACGAGAATTGAATAATTCTCCGCATTCCTAACTGCATGAAATGTAGTTGTTGCTTTGCATTCTTGCTTAAAATTGTGGCATCTATTTGCGAATACTTGCTTCATTACAGCTTGTTGCACTTGCATGATCATCAAGTTACAACTGGCTCTGTGCATAACGTTTTGCATTTTGCCCCTACCTGCGGGCACGCCTGCGGGCACATATCTCTGTTCATCTTGTATGATTGTCTAAGTCTTCAGCCTTGTCAAAAATGGGTCGTCTCTAAGCTTTGACATTCACTCCCGTCACTTCTGACTTCCGAGTTCTGTCAAGAGGGGCAACTGTAGACACCCCATTTTTGACCGACCTTAAGACTCAGACGTCACCGATTGAGCGCTCGGTGATGTTGCATATTGTGCTCGTTTAGAAGTCTCAGAGTCGCGGCCGTGCGCCCTGCCTCCGGACTTCCGAACCCTCTTCTGTGCCTTGCCTCGGTTTGCAAACCAGACTCGGTTTTCTCTGTTTTCTTTCCTGAGGGGGAGGAGAGGTCCCGTAGACCATCTCTCAGTGGCCGTGGGCTACATTTCGTGGCCGTAGGCCATTTTGCCCATTTCGGAGCCCGGTTCCCGGTTTTCGGAGCCGTCAGGCCGTGTGCCTCGGTTCGGGACCGCCTAACCATCTCCGATTTCTCCGGTTTTTGGCATGCATCTTATTTACTCCCTTTCGAGGGACACTGGGGTCTTAGATACCCACTTCGTGGCCAAACACCACTTTCGGTGCTTCACGGCCGATTTTCGGGATCCCGAACTGCGTGTTTTGGCCCCCGAGCATTCGTTTTGCATCGGTTTTCGTTCATTTTTGGCAGGCACCTCTGTTTTATCACCAGAAAGGTCACTGAAGGGTGGGAGGCCAGCAATTGTCTCAGCAACCAGTTATGCTCCTCCGGCGCCCTTCGGCGCCCGTTTTTCTCACTTCCGGGCCAATTTTGAACACCCTAGGGCTATTTTATTCAAGCCAAAACCACATATTTGTGTTGTACACACATGGGAGGACCCTAAAAACACATGGCCGGCTAGTAACTCCAACTGAACCTTTTGAACCCCTTCTAAAAATGGCTTGTTGTCTCTCCTGCTTCAGAGTTGCCAATTTCCAACCACAGGGTCTTGTTGTACACACATGGGAGGACACCTTTTTCAGGTGGGCCGGCCATTAATTCTTTGTGACCCTTTTGGCCCTTGGCCGGCCGGCCATAGGGGGTAGCCAGCCGGCCACCTGCAACAAAAGTACATGGCCGGCCATGCTTCTTGGGAGGTGTGCATGGCAGCTGTATAGCTTTATCCCCCAAAATATTGATTTCGGGGGATATTTTGTAAGCAAGGGAACTTAATCCCTTAAGCCTACACTCTTTCACACACTTTTGCTCTACACCCTTGCATGCATACATCTCTCTCTCCCTCCCTCAAGAGTTAAAAACTTTTGCCTCAAACATACACACACATATTCATCTCCATCTCTCTCATTCTTCTCAAGTTTGGTGCCATTTCCTCACTACCATCAAGCACCACCATCACCACTCCATTTCAAGCAGCAAGGAGAGGTTCTTAGAGGCTTAGAAGCAACATTCCTCAAGCCAAGAGGTAGAAAAGAAGAGGTCTTCAAGGGTAAGTCTCAATCTCCCTCCTTTGTAGCATTTTCTTGCCTCATTTCTTAAGCCTATTTTCTCACTGTTTTAGGCTCCGACCCTAACTGAAAGGGTCACTCTTTTGAGCTATTCTTCATGTTTGTTCAAGGGCTCAACCCTGTTTGAGCCCTCCATTTGGTACTTGCTTCAATATCATCTTGTATGCCATTATTTTGCATGAAATTTCTAGCCTATGAGTGATCTGTTTTCAAGCATAATGTAAACTGTAAGTGGGCCTATTTTGAGCCCCTCTTCAACATTGAAGAAGGGCTCAACCCTGTTTGAGCCCCCTATCTTGCACTTGCTTCATAATCTCTCCTATTTACCGTAAATTTGCATGATTTGTTTGGCTAATATGTAAATTGTTTTGGAGTTTTTCATGAACTGTGAGTAGGCTTATTTTGAGTTCCTCTACAACATTGTAGAAGGGATCAACCTTGTTTGGGGTCTCCATGTTGTACCTACCATTATACCCCTCTTTGGCCCCCATTCTTGCATGCCTTTTAGGGCTTGTCTAGCTTCTGTTTTCGGCCATCATCAGAACTGAAATGGGTCATATTTTGACCCCCTGGACATATTTTATTAAGGGTCTTTGCTTTTTGGATGAATGTTTGGCCTACTTCATGTTATACCCTCTTGTGGCCTCAATCTTGCATAGCATTTTTAGCATATTTGCACACTGATTTGGGGAATGTCATCTATTGTAAATGTTCATATTTTTAGTCCCTCTTCAGTGTTGTAGAAGGGTATTTTTCCATTTGGGCTTTGCATGTACCACTTGTTTCATAGCCTCCCTTGTGGAGCCATTTTTGTATACCATTGTAGTCCTACTTGCGTATGCTGTTTAGCCCTTTTTATGACTGAAAAATGTGAGTTTTGGGGCTGCCTTGCTACTGTATATTCATTGCATATCCATATTGTGCATGTTTGGTATAGCTATAGGCCATTTCGGGTGCCAAAATTCATGTTTCGGGATCATTCCATGCATCGGGTACACTTTGGTCATGTTTCGGGACTGTTTTCCCCACATTTCAGTGCTGAAATTCATTTGCATGTTTGCATATCATTCTCTATGCCATTTCATTGCATATGCCATCGCCTCGGTTTGCGTGCCTGTGTGCACGCATTTCGAGGCACTTCATTTTCATCTATTGGCCTCTTGTGTGAGTGTGGCTGAGGCTCTCTCATGTTAGTGTAAGCCCATGTTGCATTGTATTTGCCATATTAGTCTCATTGTATTGCGTATGCCATTGCCTCGGTTTGTGTGCCCGTGTGCACGCATTTCGAGGCACTTCATTTTCACTCATCGGCCTCTTATGTGAGTGTGGCTGAGGTCCACTCGTGTTAGTGTAAGTCCAATTTGCATTTGGAGTGCCATTTCATGCCTTAGGATCATTGCCTCGGTTTGCGCGCCCGCGTGCACGCATTTCGAGCCATCTCATTTTCATAGCATTGTGTATGTTAGGATTGTATCTTAGTTGCATTTCATGCATATCATGCATATTACATCGTGTTCGGGATAGGAGTTAGCCTGGGCACGGGAAACGAGGCACGTTTCGCACCCCGAGTGACGGAACGGGTCTCAATTCCCCAGTCACCGACACTCCGGATTACCCGTGATGGAGTTAGGTTTTGTTGTAGCATTCACGTGCATTCATCCTATATTGAGTTGTGCAATTCGGTTCCTCGGCCATCATGCATCGATATGCGTGATTGGTGGCACGAGGATCAAGGCATGCATATATTTGTGAAATACATTGCTATGCCCCTTTCCTGCTCTCTGTTGCAGCAAAATGAAGAATCAGCAACTTTTTCGGAGTCTAGCACGCATTTCGAGAAACATTGCAAACAGAGGCTAATCGGGGCATCCTAGTGGATTTCCGCGCAAGGCAGCCCGGCATACATCATTCATCAATAGCAAGGCAGTCCCTGGCTTGCATGCCAGTTTACAGTTTTTTTTTTATAGTTAATATGTTAATTAATTAGAGACTTGTATATTTATTCGGACTGTAATATTTTGGACTGTACTATTCTTTCATTTAGGACTGTATTATTATTTATTCGGACCCTCTGCGCGAGGGCATAATTGTAATAAGTGTGGGTGAGTGCGATGTATGTCTTCCAACCCCACGTCTTTCTTCCCTTTTATTTATCTGCTTATGATGGTTAGATATAGGGCATATTTCAATTAGCATACAGTATGATAGCATGTTTGCATCATTCATTTGTTTTGCACGCATCGGGCTCGGCGCATCATACAAACTGCATCTGTATTTCAATTCCAAATTGAATACGTGATAGTTGTAGCATTCCATACGCCATGTTTAGAATAGCCGAGCCTGCTATAATTTGCATCTTTGCATGTGTCGCATTAGGCAATTCTGTGCATCTAGGATCATGCAATGATTTCTAATCGTTTTCTGTTTTGGCTCGGAGTACTCGGTAAGTTTTATGCTTTAGCATCCTTGCATGCGTGTGAGTGCTGCCATGAATAGCATGCTTACCATGAGGCTATGTGCTTATGTGATATAACTGCCTTGAGTGCCTGTGGGTGGAGGTTGAGTTACTCGAATTGGGACAATTCATTGACTGTTTGTTTTAAGCCCACTAGATAGTGGCAAAATCGTGTTTTCCTAAGCCCACCCGAGGGTGGCAAATCCATGTCTTAGCCTACCTGCGGGTAGCACCATCAAACCATTTTCAAACAAACAAACATGAAATGTTTTTGTTCCAATTCAGGCGACTCAGTCTATACTTGTATGCTGTGCGCATCACATAGTAACCTAGGCTAATAACCGGAATAAGAACATACAATGTTTTCAAAAACAGATATCATGGTTAGTAGAGGCCGATCTTTGACCGGGCGAGCGGGGGTGCTCACGAAGTGACCTTCCCCAATCGTACCCAAGTTCCTGAGCCGAGGCAACTTTGGTCATGACAGACACGTGGCCTTTGGCACCGAGTCAGGGTTTCCTAAATTTCCCATAAAAAAACATTTAGGTGGCGACTCTGTATCTGGCAAAGCAGTCCATGTTTGGCATTTCTTTTCAAAAAAAATCTGTTTTCAAAAAAACGATTTGCCGGATTTGGACTCTTTGGTTCAAGATTAAGAACTGTGACATTTGAGTCCTTCGAACTGTAGTGACCCAATATCGAACCAGAACGGGGGGGACTCGCACTCCTTTCCCCGGGATGCGTTCGGGGACGTCTACACTACCCTGTGAGAATTTGTGAAGAACAAAGTATAGTAGTTCAAACAAGCTCAGAACTGGCTGTATGCAAGAAGCAAATGCAGTTGGAGGAGGACTTCAGTACAAATGATCAGTCCAATCAGGCCATGGAGGTGAGAGTCAGAGAAGATAAGGAAGATGATGACATGGTTGATGAGTCAGCTGATGTGCTGGAACATTGTGAGGTGGTGGCTAGAGAGGCTCTGACATATGGACGGATGAACAGCATGGCGGTAGACAGAGGTGTGTGGGATAAGTGGGACGGTAGTAGCAGAGTCGGCTGGTGTATTGGTGAAGGAGCTCGAGATAGAAGCATGCCAAGAAAGGAAAAATGTGGGAATTTCAAAATCCAGCTTTGTGGACAAATGTCAGCAGTGTTATGATCAGGTGTACACGCCTGGGTATATGATGAGCTTAAGTGAGTCTAGCCTGCTTAAGCCTGGGCTGAATCTGGAAGTGGCTTTAGGCTGTAATATGGTGACTAATAGGTTGGAGGGGCTACCACCCGTAACGATTGGGCCTACTGATCAGGTACTCCAAAACAGATGTATGGGTTGAGGCAGATGGGCCAGGTTTTAGCCTGATAAGGGGCTCAACAGCCCTGCTGAATAAGGGTCTGAACGAGACAATAAATTCGAGGAAGAAAGGCAATAACAATTGGAACCGAAAAGGGAAAGGTAAGATTCAATCTTAGAAAAAAGGATTTTTTGATTTTGTGAGTAGGTATGGCTCTAAAGGAGCCTCATCCAGTAAACAAGTATCGAAGCAGTCAGTATTAAGGGGCTCAGTTGCGGAAGCTTCAATATCAGCCTCCATTGATAGTGGGAACGCTAGAAGGATCCTCAGTGAGGCTCAAGCAACAGTACAGATGGGAGCATAGTTGGGTCTGCAGTATAATGGGAAAGAAGCTGAAGTTATTAACAAAATTGTGGAGCTTGAGAGGAAAGATAAGGAAAGAATTAGAGGAGTGAATGAGCCAGATGCATAGAATGCAACAATGAAGGGGTTATAAGAGGTGTTAATTGTTTCTTGATGAAGATATTAGTATGGAATATTAGAAGTGCTGGTAGGAGTGTGAAGAAAGGAAAGATCAGGAAGTTGCTTAAGGAGAGGAGTGTAGATATTGCTTTGTTTCAAGAAACTAAAAAGGCAGATATCACAGATCAAGAAGTCAGAGCAATTTGGGGAAGGGATTCAGTGGAATATATGGCAGTGGGCTTAGAAGGATTTGTTAGTGGGCTTCTCTGTATTTGGGATCCTCAGGTTTTTCCATTTAGTAGACTGTTGTAGTAGTAGGAGATTTATTCTGCTTTCTGGTTTGTTGTTTAATTCTTTTGAATGTGTGATTGTAAATTTGTATGCACCTAATGAAGTGGGAGATAGAAGGAAATTTTGGGAGGGTCTGTCTTAACTAAATAATGAATTTCCTAAACCATGGTGTTTATGTGGGGATTTTAATCAAACCAGATTTATGAGTGAAATGAAAGGCTGTTATAGGAGGGATAGGGGTATGGCAAATTTGAATGAGTTCATTGAAAAGTGTGAAGTGAAGGATTTACCATTATTGGGTAAAAAGTTCACCTGGTGTAACTCGGCAGATGGGGAGAGATGGAGCAGAATTGATAGGGTTTTGGTGGATCCACAATGGTTGGAGGTGTTTAAGCTTAAATTGTGGGGCTTGCCTAGGCTCATTTTTTTATCATTGTCCTCTGTTAGTGATGCAGAATGAAAGGGACTGGAGGCCTAAGCCATTTAGGTTTGTAAATGCATGGTGTTTGCACCCTTCTTGTGCTCCTCTTGTAGATAAATCTTGGAAGGAGACTGTGGTCCATGGTTGGGCTGGCTATGTATTACTCAAAAACTTGAAAGCCTTGAAGCAGATACTCAGAATATGGAATAAGGAGGTGTATGGTAATGTGTCGCTTAAATTGAAAGCTGCAGAGGAAAAGGCGCATAATCTTGATCTTGAGGCTGAAACCAGAGACCTTAATCAATCTGAGACAGTTAGAAAAAGGGTAGATAGAGAGGAGGTATGGAGGTTGAATAGAATGGTTGAATGGATGTGGTTACAAAACTCAAGATTGAGTTGGGCATTGAAGGGGGATAGGAATACCAGGTTCTTCCATACGATGGCCAGGAGCAAAGCAGAAATGAGTTAGCATCCATTACAGTAGGGGATTCAGTGGTAGAGGAACCTTATATTGTGAGGAGGGAAGTATTTGAGCATTTTAGGAAACATTATACAAAGGAGTGGGTGGTTAGGCCTAAGTTAGGTGGCATGTTCAAATCAGTCCACAGCAGTCCTCAGGTTGAAATGCTTGAAGTAGAGTTTTCAAAGGAAAAGATTAAGGCA
Source organism: Camellia granthamiana (assembly GCA_036172215.1). Taxonomy (NCBI): domain Eukaryota; kingdom Viridiplantae; phylum Streptophyta; class Magnoliopsida; order Ericales; family Theaceae; genus Camellia; species Camellia granthamiana. The sequence continues at coordinate 116,685,693 of CM069907.1, forward strand.
ACTATGAAGAATTATGATGGTAATAGGGCTCCTGGGCCTGATGGGTTCAACATGCTATGATTTCAAAAATTCTGAAAGGTGATGAAAAGGGATGTGATTAATTTTATGAAGGATTTCCATAGAAATGGTAGATTGGTGAAGGGATTGAATAACTCTTTTATCACTCTGGTTCCTAAAAAGGAGAATCCTGTGGGATTATCTGATTATAGGCCTATTAGCCTGGTTGGTTCAGTATATAAAATTTTAGCCAAGGTATTGTCAATAAGGCTAAAAGCAGTGCTTCCTAGTGTTATCAGTGAAACCCAATCAGCTTTTCTCGGGGGGAGAAATATCCTTGATGGTGTACTTAAATGAAGTGGTGGATGGGTGGAAGAAGTCTAAGAAAAAGGGTGTGATAATTAAACTTGACTTTGAGAAGGCTTATGACTCAGTAAATTGGGGATTTCTGCACTCAATGCTTCTGAATTTTGGGTTTGGTTTAAGATGGTCAGAATGGATTGTGGAGTGTGTTACCACAGCTCGTGTTTCTGTCCTTGTCAATGGTTCTCCTACTAATGAGTTTTGTCCACAGAGGGGTCTTAGACAAGGAGATCCATTGTCTCTATTCTTATTTAACTTGGTGGCTGAGGGTTTGAATGTGTTATTAAATAGGGCATACCAGTTAAGTATTATTAAAGGGGTGAAAATAGGGGTTTGAGGTGTGGTGTTGTCTCATTTGCAATTTGTTGATGATTCCTTACTGTTGTGTGAAGCTGAAGAGGAGAAGGTTAGAAACCTAAAGAGGATATTAAGGTGTTTTGAGGTTATGTCTGGGTTGAGAATTAATTACCATAAAATTCAGGTTTGTGGAGTGGGTGTTGCTGATGGTTATTTGGACAGATTTGCTGATATACTAAACTGTAAGACCAAGAAGTTGCCTGTGCAGTATTTAGGGCTGCCCTTAGGGGCTAATCCCAGTTGTAAAGCAACATGGAAACCAATGGTGGAGAAAGTGAGAAATATATTAGCTAGCTGGAAGAGGAAAGTTTTATCCCATGTTGGTAGACTTACTCTAATTAAATCTATTCTTGCATCTTTGCCTGTGTTTTATATGTCTTTGTTTAAAATGCCAGATGGGCTAGCTAGAATATTGGAGAGATTGCAAGCCTCATTTCTCTAGGGAGGATCAGAAGTAAGAAGAAAGGTGCATATGGTCAAATGGGAGGAATTGACTAAAAGCTTAGAGCAAAGGGGTTTGGGGCTGAGAAGAGTGAGGGTGGTAAATTCTTGTTCGCTAATTAAATGGTGGTGGAGATCTGGGTATGAAAATGAAGCATTGTAGAGAAGAGTTATTTGTAGTAAATATAAAGTGGACTTCAGGGATTGGATTCCTTCCAATTCTACCACTAGTAGTATGTCTAGTGTATAGAAAGGTATAATTACCATTGCAGAGTCAAACAACACCCTCTTGGAGTATTACATGAATAACTTTCAGCTTAGGATTGGGGATGGGAATAATGTTAGATTTTGGGTGGACAAATGGTAGAATAGGACAAGTCTTAGAGAGGAATTTCCGGGTCTGTATGGTTTGGTGGTGAATAAAGAGGAATCACTTAGATTAATGCATGACCAAAAGGTTGCTGAAGGAAATTGGGTGTGTCAGTTCAGAAGAAGGTTGTATGAGGGGGAGGTTAGTGAGGTTTTCAGGCTTAGAAACTTCCTTGCAGTAACACCTAGTCCTGTACCAGATCAAACAGATTGTCCAGTGTAGAATGCAACATCCTCTTGGGTGTTCTCTGTCTTCTCTACTTATACAGGTTTGCTAGCTTCAGTAGGCCCTTTGTTAAGGTCTACTAAATTCGTGTGGATTCATTACTTGCCACCAAAAGTTCAATTCTTTACTTGGCTAGCTTGGCGAAATAGAATTAAGCACGCAGTCTACTTACAAAGAATTGGTGTCCTTCACAGTTCTGCTTCAACTTTGTGTGTCTTCTGTAATGCTGACTTCGAAACTGTGAATCATGTGTTGTTTTCCTGCCCATTCGCTTGGAAGGTGTGGTCTGCAATGCTACTTTGGTGGGATGTTGTGGGGGCTCTACCTGAATTTGTTGAAGGAGTTCTATTATGGTGGGAAGGACAATGTTTTAGGAGTCAAGAGAGGAAGATTTGGAGAGTGCCTCTGGTTGTGCTTTGGTCTCTCTGGCAACACAGGAATGCTATAGTGTTTAATGCATCTGCTTCAAACTTGGCGAAACTGTGTGAAGTGATTAAGGTAAGAATTGCATTATGGCTGAGACCAAGGTATCCTAAGCACTAATTTTCAATGTAGGATTTTCTGATTAATCTTAGGCAAGTGAGATGTTGCATTAGAGGGAGGAGTATGTAACTCTTTTTGTCTGGTGCTATCTTGCTGTTGTGCTTGTCCATTTCTATGTCCTTTTGGTTGGTATCTCTCCAAACATAAGGTGGCTCGGCCTTGTTTCTGTGTCTTTTTTCTTCCTCTTCGGTCAGTTTTGTCTTCTTGTTGTGTTTATCTTCTTCCTCTTGTTGCTGTGTTGCTTTCTTCCTCTTCTTTTGCTTCTTTGGACTTTGTTGATGTTTTCTTTTTTCTTCCTCTTCGGTCAGTTTTGTCTTCTTGTTGTGTTTATCTTCTTCCTCTTGTTGCTGTGTTGCTTTTTTCCTCTTCTTTTGCTTCTTTGGACTTTGTTGATGTTTTCTTTGTATCTTCTCTGATTGTTGATCATTAATAAAGGTTGATTTGGCTGTTTCAAAAAAAAAAAAAAAAAATTGATCTATATCTAAAATACAACTAAATAAAAAATAAATACATATATGACTAAATAATTTAAATGATAAATGAAAAATTTTATAAACAAAAATATTAATTTATAGTTAGATTGTTAAAATCACGATCTTATCTTAAATAATAAACAATAATAAATATATAGTATTATACAAATATTTTTCTATCAACTTCCTATTTCAATTTTCTATAAAATGAATTGCATAATTACACAATTTTGTTTAATAATTCATTTCATAATACAAATTTATTAAATCCACTATTACATATTATTTACATACTATTAATGTAAGAATGCATTAATATCAATATGTAATATATTTTTATACATCAAGAGTTGTTGAGTCTCTTTTTTCGTTTCACAAATATATTATATGATGAAAAATATAACATTAATCATTAGTATATTTTCAATTATGCAGAAAATATGAAATAATTTTTTTTTTAAAATGGAATAATTTTATAGGTTAATATTTCGATCGATATATGAATTTCATAATTATTTTCATGACGTTTATAGATCCATACTTATAAGTATTTGCACAGTCACTTTTATGAAATTATCAAGCTACATTATTTATTATGGCATCTGTAATTAATTAGTGATGATATTCTTGGGTGGGAAAAAGCTAGCTGCAATTTTTTTCTTTGGTTGCTTTTGATTGGTTTCTCACCAATCTTGGATCAAGTGCTAGTGTATAATTGCGCTTCCTCTACGGTACCAACCTAGTTGGGATTGTTGAGGATAGCTATGACGCTTTTTGCACTTCCCTATTTTGTTGAAGTAAATTTTGCATGTATTATGCCTTTTTCTATCAATAAAGTTTTCGTTTTTTGCTGATAAAAAAAAATCTGTAAGTAATCAGCATAACAAAAATTGGTCGAAACTTTTTACCTGATGTACTTTCTGTATCATTAAGTTACTGCAATAATGTTTGGGCATCATTTAATTTTTTCCTTATAATTTGACTAAAATGTGTGCATGGGGTACATTATTTTTTTTTTTTAATTTCACAACAAATAAGACAACTTCTATTTTAGCTTGTCTAACTTTGCTTGGAGAGCATGTTGCAATAGATCTTTTGTAATTTTTGTTTCACCATTTTTTTTTTCTTCTTACTCACCATTATAACCCATTGTAATAAAAATATTTTGATGAGTACGAGTTTGAAGCGATATCATATTATTATGAATTTCAAAATCTATTTTCCTTCAATAATGTAATTTTTTTCTATAAAGGAAAAAAAATACAATTATTATCATAATAGAAGTGTTTTGCAAAGTCTTTGATTGTTATTGAAAGTATTTGTTGTGGACATTTGTTTGTATGACACACACACACACACACACACACACACACACTCACTCACTCACACACACACTTGTATTGAACATAAGTTGATAGGAGAACATTACACAATTTCGTAATTTTTTTTATAACAAATATACTAAAGCAATACATATTAGAAAATTAAAGTATCCAATAGTAATATAGTATTACAGATTGATAATGTATGAATACAGTAACATATATGAATTTACATTTATATATATATTTTTTATATATTTACATATATAGATATTGACATATATAAGATATGATAAAAATAATACATGAAATCTTTTGTAACAATATAATACATGTAACAATGAGAAGTTAATTATTCATAATTAAATAACTAGTCATAACGTAGATGTTAGTGTTACATTTTTTTGGATATGCACAATTTTTTAATTAGATTATTAAATTTACATAAAAATTGAAAGGAATTTGTGAATAATTTTTGTAAAATTAGAGATTAATAAAAAAAAAAATTTAAAAGTTTATGTTTTTTGTTTGGTTTGTTTTTTCAAACTTTTATTTTAAATTTTTTAGTTTTCATGTTTTTATTTTATTTTATTTATTTATTTATTTATTTATTTATTTATTTATTTTTAACACATTTTTTTAATAACCATTTTATTTTATTTTTAAATTTACTTAATTTAATACTTTTTATTTTTTTAATTTTACTTTTAGAATTAGATTTACTTAATCTAAATACACTTCGAAAATAATGTATTGTGTATTCTTTTTGAAAAATAATAATAATAATAGCATTAAAGTATATAATAAAAAAAAATCAGTACATGTTTAAATTTATAAATGTTTTTACCAATATTTTATTTTTTAATTCTATTTAAATTATTAGATATCAGATTTTCATATAAAAAGCTAATTAAATATAAAATATAGGAAGATCTGATCAGCACCTATGGAAATAACACCCGTTGGGAGTAGGCAATCTTGGTCTTGTGCCATTGTCTTGACCTGATACAAATATAGGAAGATCTGACCAGCACCTATGGAAATCATGTCAATGAAATTACCACCCCAAGAAAATTCATCCAAGTCCACAATAAACACATTGAAAGAAATATAAAAGAGCATACTCTTGGATTGACTGATCCTTCCCATGCCATTGGGTTTGCTGTCATGGATTCCAACCCAGCACCAATACCTATATAGAAGATGCATACATTTAAAGAAATAAATAAAAGAACAGATGAGCATCAAGATTGCTGACATCCAGGCCATCCTCCAATAATAGATGACCCTTACCAATATCATAAAATCCAGCTTTAATAGCTGCAGCTACATCAGCAACTGCCTGAAGACCAGAAGAACACTGCATATTCACGGTTCTAATCGGCACAGTTTCTAGGCAATGGGGATAAGATATATGTCAGCATTCGGCAATGCAAGGGAATGAGACCAAAAATCCTAAAGAACACATGCAAATAAATATTACCAGGGAAACCAGCATAAAATGCAGCCATCCTGCATTCACTTGCCCTTTGAGAGCCCAGTGCCAATACTGTGCCCACAACAATGTCTCCAACTTCACTCGGATTCAGATTTGTTTTCTCTATCAATGCCTATACCAAATACTCATCATAAGAACAGAATATTCTAAATCTCATTGAACCTTGTTTTAGAAGACAAATCAACACATTAGAAGACAAAAAAGAAAACAAACCCTCAGAACAGGTGCGAGTAAATCATCAGGATAAGTATCCTTGAAACCCCCCCTCTTTGACTTGCAAAGTGCAGTCCGATATGCCCTGTACAGAGCGAAAAGCACAAAAAGTGTAAAGATATATTACTTCACAAACTTGAGCATAAAAGAGAACTTTAAATAGTGTGAGTTACTTGTTAGGCCTATCGGACACCAGAAATCAATACCACACAAGAACACAACAATATTTACGTGGTTTGGCAATTGCTTACGTCCACGGAGAGTAATGTATTATCCGGAGAAAAATGATTACAGAACACTTTCTCACATACACTCTCACTCTCTCAATTCTCTCTGTGTTTGCTCTTTTGCTCACAGCTTGTTGTTGTTATTTATTCTCCTCTCAGCCTCTCCATATATATACACTTATAAATGGTAGTAGGTGAAGCCAAGCCAGCTTGCAATCTTCATTTCGGTGGTAATCCGTCCACCTTTGCGGCTTGCAGCCGCTTTCCTTGACAAGCTCGGCAATGCGTTCACATGAGGAGAAGCTTCTTCCTCCTTATGAGCTGGAGCCAACAATTCTCCCCCTCCACGCCCATAAGGATAACTGACTTCTCACTTGAAGTCCATCCCGGTCAGAATCTTGCAAACTTCCAGTTTGTCTCTGGTGACACTTTTGGTCATCATGTCAGAAGGATTCTTGTCTGTATGAATCTTCACTAGCTTCATCAGTTGCTTTTCCATCACTTCTCATATCCAATGATACCGGACATCAATGTGTTTTGTACGTGAATGGTACATAGAATTCTTGCTCAAGTCAATTGCACTTTGACTATCACAATGTACCTTGTAATCTGCTTACTGTAGACCCAATTCTTGGAGAAACCGTTTTAACCACAACATTTCCTTTCCAGCATCGGCGGCAGCAATGTACTCTGCCTCTGTTGTAGATAAAGCAACACACTTTTGTAGTTTGGACTGCCATGAAACAGCTCCCCCTGCAAAGGTGAATAGAAATCCTGATGTAGACTTTCTACCATCAAGATCACCTGCCATATCGGCATCTGTAAAACCCTCCAAAATTGGTTCAGCTCCCCCGAAACATAAACACATCCTTGAAGTTCCCTTCAAGTACTGAAGAATCCATTTGACCGCCTCCCAATGCTTCTTTCCTGGATTGGCGAGGAATCTGCTCACAACGCCAACTGCGTGAGCTATATCTGGCCGGGTACACACCATTGCATACATCAAACTTCCTACTGCGGAAGAATAAGGGATTGCCTCCATTTCTTTCCTTTTAGAGATGGTTGTGGGACACAAACGCTTTGACACATTGAAATGGTTGGCCAGTGGTGTGCTGACTGGCTTGGCATCTTTCATGTTGAACCTTTCAATCACCCGTTCAACATATTTCTCTTGTGACAGCCATATCTTCTTGGCTTTCCTGTCACGAACAATCTTCATGCCTAAAATTTGCTGTGCTGGGCCTAAATTCTTCATATCAAAATACTGTGACAAGTCCTTTTTCAACTTGTTGATCATAGTAGTATCCTGTCTGATGATCAGCATATCATCGACATACAACAGTAGGATAATGAAGTTTCCATCCAAAAACCTGCGGAAATATACACATTGGTCTGCCACCGTTCTTGTGTACTCGTGATCTACCATAAATGAATCAAACTTCTTGTACCATTGTCTCGGCGCCTGTTTCAGGCCGTAGAGACTCTTCTTCAGTTTGCAGACGAGTTTTTGTTTTCCTTGAACTTCAAATCCTTCTGGTTGCTCCATGTAGATCTCTTCCTCCAACTCACCATGGAGAAAGGCAGTCTTGACATCCATTTGTTCTACTTCTAGATTCAAGCTAGCTGCTAATCCCAGAGCTACTCGAATAGAAGTCATCTTCACAACTGGGGAGAAGATCTCATCAAAATCAATTTCTTTCTTCTGCCCAAAGCCTTTGACCACCAAACGAGCTTTATGCTGCAATAGTTTACCATTTCCATCTTTCTTCAACTTATACACCGATTTGTTCTTCAAGGCTCTTCTGTCTCTTGGAAGTGGAACAAGCTCATAAGTGTGGTTCTTCTGCAAAGAACTCATCTCCTCCTTCATGGCTTGCATCCAACAGTCTTTCTCTGTATGACTCTTGGCTCCTGAAAAACTCTCGGGCTCCCCCTCATCAGTAATCAGAATATACTGAGAAGCGGGATATTTGGTTAATGGTACGGCAGCTCTTCCAGATCTCCGCAACTGAGGCCCAGTTGCCTCTGTTTGAGGGGGTTGCTCCCCCTGCTCAATACCTTCTTCATCCAGGTCTTCATCTCTTTCCTCCTGATCTTCAATTTCTGGCATAGGATCCTGCAACTCTGGCACTTCTTGTTGCACATCATCACATCTAGCATTTTGTGATGGCTTGGGAGATGGAAACGAGTCTGGAGTGATGACATCTCTAGACTTTGCAGATTTCTCAAAATCTGCTACTGTCTGGTCTTCTTGGAACACAACATCTCTGCTCCTGAATATCTTCTTGTTCACTGGGTCCCACATCCTGTACCCAAATGCTGCATCTGAATAGCCCACAAATATGCATGGAGTGGGCTTGTCATCAAGCTTCTGTCTGTTCTCTTTGGAGATGTGTGCAAAGGCCTTACACCCGAAGACTCTCAAGTGAGAATATGATACCTTTCTTCTGGACCAGACTTCCTGAGGTATCGCAAAATTCAACGGGACTGAAGGCGACCTATTGATGAGGTAACAGGCTGTACTGGCGGCTTCAGCCCAAAATGACTTTGGCAACTTTGCCATTTTGAGCATACATCTGACTCTTTCCATAATAGTGCGGTTCATTCTTTCTGCCACACCATTGTGTTGTGGTGTGCCGGAAACTATTGTCTCGTGCCGGATACCTCTGCTGGCACAGTATGCTGCAAAAGCATTGGAAGTATACTCGCATCCATTGTCTGTGCTAAGACACTTCAACTTCTTCCCGGTCTCTCTTTCCACCATTGCATGGAACTCCTGAAAGTGCTGAAATACCTCATCCTTTGTCTTCAGGAAATATACCCACAACTTCCTTGATGCATCATCAATGAAAGTCAGAAAATACTTGCGGCCGCCATATGACTCCACATCGAGTGGGCCACAAACATCCGAGTATACCATATTCAGCACTTCTGTTTTCCTCTTGCTCGTTGAACTGAATGATACTCGATGTTGCTTGCCATAAAGGCAATGATCACAGGGCTTCAAGACACTTCCTTTGAATAAGGGTATCCTGGATTGCTTTGCCAATAGATGCAATCCCTTCTCACTCATGTGAGCCAGTCTTCTGTGCCATAAGTCCGGTGACTCCTTGCCTTCTGCTGCATTAAGACTTTCCAGACAGATCTTCGTTTGAGTCTTATACAGTGTTGAAGACATCTCTCCTCTGGCGATTGTCAAAGCTCCTCCTGTCAGCTTCCAACGGCCATTTCCGAATGTACTTGTATAGCCCTGTCGGTCCAGGGCGCTTCCGGAGATAAGATTGAGGTGCAAATCTGGAACATGCCTCACATCTTTGAGAACCAGCTTGTTCCCGACATTAGTTTGAATACTAATGTCTCCAATACCCACGATCTTCGAATAGCTAGAATTCCCCATTCGAACAGTGCCAAAATCTCCAGCGTTGTACGAGCTGAAGAGTTCTCTGTGGGAAGTGGCGTGTGTAGACACCCCATTTTTGACCGACCTTAAGACTCAGACGTCACCGATTGAGCGCTCGATGATGTTGCATATTGTGCTCGTTCAGAAGTCTCAGAGTCGCGGCCGTGAGCCCTGCCTCCGGACTTCCGAACCCTCTTCTGTACCTTGTCTCGGTTTGCAAACCAGACTCGGTTTTCTCTGTTTCTTTTCCTGAGGGGAGGGAGAGGTCCCGTAGACCATCTCCCGGTGGCCGTGGGCTACATTTCGTGGTCGTAGGCCATTTTGCCCATTTCGGAGCCCGGTTCCCGGTTTTCGGAGCCGTCAGGCCGTGTGCCTCGGTTCGGGACTGCCTAACCATCTCCGATTTCTCCGGTTTTTGGTATGCATCTCATTTACTCCCTTTCAAGGGACACTGAGGTCTTAGATACCCACTTCGTGGCCAAACACCACTTTCGGTGCTTAACGGCCGATTTTCGGGGCCCCGAACTGCGTGTTTTGACCCCCGAGCATTCGTTTTGCATCGATTTTCGTTCATTTTTGGCAGGTACCTCTGTTTTATCACCAGGAAGGTCACTGAAGGGTGGGAGGCCAGCAATTGTCTCAGCAACCAGTTATGTTCCTCCGACGCCGTCCGACGCCCGTTTTTCTCACTTCCGGGCCAATGTTGAACACCCTAGGGTCATTTTCTTCAAGCCCAAACCACATATTTGTGTTGTACACACATGGGAGGACCCTAAAAGTACATGGCCGGCCAGTAATTCACATTGAACCTTTTGAACCCCTCCTAAAAGTGGCTTGTTGTCTCTCCTGCTTCAGAGTTGCCAATTTCCAACCATAGGGTCATGTTGTACACACATGGAAGGACACTTTTTTCTGGTGGCCGGCCAGAAATTCTTCTTGGCCTTTTTGACCCTTGGTCGGCCGGCCATAGGGGGTAGCCGGCCGGCCACCTGCAACAAAAATGGCTGGCCGGCCATGATCCTTGGGAGGTGTGTTTTACAACTGTATAGCTTTGTCCCCCAAAATATCTGATTTCGGGGGACTTTTTGTAGGAAAGGGAACTTAATCCCTTAGGACTACACACTTTCTCTCCATTGCTCATCCATCTTTGCATACATACAGCAGCTCTAGCTCTCCTTCAAGGGTTAGAAAACTTGCCTCAAGCATACACATACATATCCATCTCTATCTCTCTCATTTTTCTCAAGTTTGGTGCCATCTCTTCATCACTATCAAGCACCACTACCACTACTCCATTCCAGCAGCAAGGAGAGGTTTTTCAGAGGCTTAGAAGCAACATTCCTCAAGCCAAGAGGTGGAAAAGAGGTGGTCTTCAAGGGTAAGTCTCAATCTCCCTCTTTTGTAGCACTTTCTTGCCTCATTTCTTAGGCCTATTTGCTCACTGTTTTAGGCTCCAACCCTAACTGAAAGGGTTATTTTTTTGAGCCATTCTTCATATTTGTTTAAGGGCTCAACCCTGTTTGAGCCCTCGTTTGTACACTTGCTTCAATACCCTTTGGTATGTCACATTTTTGCATGAAATTTCTAGCCTATGTGTGATCTATTTTTGAGCATAATGTAAACTGTAAGTGGGACTATTTTGAGCCCCTCTTAAACATTGAAGAAGGGCTCAACCCTTTTTGGGCTCCCTATCTTGCACTTACTTCATAATCCCTCCTATTTACCGTAAATTTGCATGATTTGTTTGGCCTATATGTAAATTGTTTTGGAGTGTGTCATGAACTGTGAGTAGGCTTATTTTGAGTCCCTCTACAACATTGTTGAAGGGCTCAGCACTATTGGGGGCCTCCATGTTGTACTTACCATTATACCCCTCTTTGGCCCCCATTTTTGCATGCTTTTTTAGGCTTATCTAGCTTCTGTTTTCGGCCATGACCAGAACTAAAAATGGACATATTTTTACCCCCTGGACATATTTCATTAAGGGTCTTTTCTTGTTTGATGAATGTTTGGGGTACCTCATGTTATAGCCTTTTGTTATCCTAATTCTTGCATGGCATTTTTAGCATGTTTTCATACTGTTTTGGGGCTTGTCATCTACTGTAAATGTTCATATTTTTAGTCCCTTTTCAGTGTTGTAGAAGGGTATTTTTCCATTTGGGCTTTGCATGTATCACTTGCTTCATAGCCTCCTTTGTGGAGCCATTTTTTGTATGCCATGTTAGCCCTATTTGTGATTGCTATTTGGCTTTGTTTTGTACTGTAAAAATGTGAGTTATGGGGCTGCCTTGCTTCTTCCTTTTCATGTCATGTATCAATTATGCATGTATGGTATAGCTGTAGGCCATTTTATGCATTGAAATCCATGTTTCGGGATCATTTCATACATCGGGTATCATTTCGCCATGATTCGGGGCTGTTTTGCCCCTCATTTTTCCACTGATTTTTGCATGTTTGCATATCATATTCTATGTCATTTCCATGTCTCATTAGAGTGGCATTTCGGTGCCTGAGGGTCTGCTCTCGGTTTGCGTGCCCGCGGGCACGCACTTCGAGGTATCTTGTTTTCATCTGATGGCCTCCTATGTGAGTGTGGCTGAGGCTCTCTCATGTTGGTGTAATCCCATTACTGCATTGCGTATGCCATTTCACCCGTAGCATTGTGTATGCTAGGTTGCATCTTACCTCGTTTAGCGTGTATGCCATTCCATGACATTGTGTATGTTAGGATTGTATCTTAGTTGCATTTCATGCATCTCATGCATATTGCATCGTGTTCGGGATAGGAGTTAGCCCGGGCACGGGAAACGAGGCGCGTTTCGCACTCCGAGTGACGGACCGGGTCTCAATTCCCAAGTCACCGACACTTCGGATTATCCATGATGGAGTTAGGTTTTGTTGTAACATTCATATGCATTCATCCTATATTGAGTTGTGCAATTCGGCTCCTCGGCCATCATGCATCGATATGCGTGATTGGTGGCACGAGGATCGAGGCATGCATATATTTGTGAAATACATTGCTATGCCCCTTTCCTGCTCTCTGTTGCAGCAAAATGAAGAATCAGCAACTTTTCAGAGTCTGGCGCGCATTTCGAGAAACATTGCAAACAGAGGCTAATTGGGGCATCCCAGTGGATTTCCGCGCAAAGCAGCCCAAACATACATTATTTCATTATCCGGAGCGGAGTCGAGGCAGTCCCTGGCTTGCATGCCAGTTTACAGTTTTTCTTAGTTAATTTGTTAATTAATTAGGAATTTGTATATTTATTATTTGGACTGTAATATTCGGACTGTATTATTCTTTCATTTGGGACTGTATATTCTTTTGGACCCTCTGCGCGAGGGCAAAATTGTAATAAGTGTGGGTGAGTGTGATGTATGTCTTCCAACCCCACGTCTTTCTTCCCTTTTATTTTCCTGCTTATGATGGTTAGATATAGGGCATATTTCAATTAGCATACAGTATGACAGCATGTTTGCATCATTCATCTGTTTTGCACGCACCGGGCTCGGCGCATCATACAAACTGCATTTGTATTTCAATTCCAAATTGAATACGTGTTAGTTGTAGCATTTCACATGCCATGTTTGGAATAGCCGAGCCTGCTATTGTTTGCATCTTTGCATGTGTTGCATTAGACATTTCAGTATGCTTAGGTCCATGCATGGATTTCTAACAAGCTTCTGTTTTGGCTTGGAGTACTAGGTGAGTTTTATGCTTTAGCATCCTTGCATGCATGTGAGTGTTGCCATGAATAGCATGCTTACCATGAGGCTATGTGCTTATGTGATATAACTGCCTTGAATACCTGTGGGTGGAGGTTGAGTTACTTGAATTGGAGCAATTCATTGACTGTTTGTTTTAAGCCCACTAGATAGTGGCAAAACCATTGTTCTTCTAAGCCCACCTGAGGGTGGCAAAATCTACATTTTTAGCCTACCTGCGGGTAGCACCATCAAACCATTTTCAAACAAACAAACATGAAATGTCTTTGTTCCAATTCAGGCGATTCAGTCTATACTTGTATGTTGTGCGCATCACATAGTAACCTAGGCTAATAACCGGAATAAGAACATACAATGTTTTCAAAAACAGATATCATGGTTAGTAGAGGCCGGTCTTTGACCGGGCGAGCGGGGGTGCTCACGAAGTGACCTTCCCCAATCGTACCCAAGTTCCCGAGCCGAGGCAACTTTGGTGATGACGGACACGTGGCCTTTGGCACCGAGTCAGGGTTTCCTAAATTTCCCATTTAAAAAACATTTAGGTGGCGACTCTGTATCTGGCAAAGCAGTCCATGTTTGGCACTTCTTTCAAAAATCTGTTTTCAAATCGATTTGCCAGATTTGGACTCTTTGGTTCAAGATTAAGAACCGTGACATTTTGAGTCCTTCGAACTGTAGTGACCCAATATCGAACCAGAACGGGGGGGACTCGCACTCCCTTCCCCCGGGATGCGTTCGGGGACGTCTACAGCGCGATAGGATGCAGCTGTGTCTATCACCCATTCTGTGTAGCTGTGGTCAACCACGTGAAGACAATCTTCCTCTTCACCAACTGCAAGAAGTATTTCCTCAGTTGTTGTGGCTGTTGTGTTCTCATCTCCTTTTGACTTACTGCTTTGGCCTTTCTCTTTCCGGCTTGGGCAGTTTCTCTTTATGTGACCCTCCTGGCCATAGTGATAGCAAGTGAAGCTGGAGTTACCTCGACCTTTGTTGTCTCTGGATTTACTCATGCTGTTCCAGCTGCCTCTACTCTTGCTTCTTCCTCTACCTCTTCCTTTATCTCTGTCTCTGCCTCTATCTTCTGTGACAAGAGCATGGGACTGATTATGGGACTGGTTACCTCCCATGTCTTTCCTTTTTGTCTCTTCATTGTACATGGCGTCTGTGACCATACTCATGGTCAGTTTCCCTTCTGGTGTAGAGGTGCTGAGAGAAACCACCAACGTCTCCCAGCTGTCCGGTAAAGAACTGAGCAGTAGTACGGCTTGCATTTCATCGTCCAATCGCATCTTGACGGTTGCAAGCTGATTCACCAGATTTTTGAATTCACTGGTGTGCTCAGCAATAGACACACCATTCTTCAACTTCAGATTTACTAGCCTTCTCATCACCAAGGTTTTATTTCGGGCGGTCTTTGACTGGTACATGTCGTTTAACATTGTCCAAAGAACATATGCATCTGTCTCTTCGGCGACATGATGGAACACACAGTGGTCTATCCATTGTCTGATACAAGTGATAGTCTTGCGGTTCATCTTTATCCAGTCATCATCTTTCACTCCTTCAGGTTTAACCCCCTTTATAAAAATGGGATCATGCGAGTCTTTTAAAAATATGATGTCTTCCATCCGTGACCTCCAAATTGCATAATTGGAAGGAGTTAACTTGAACATAGAATCTGAAGTGGATGTAGAAGCCTCCATCGTGTTCTGTCTTTTTATAGAAAATTTCAAATGCAAAATCTGACCGTACGGATGTGTCCGGAATACTCCAAATAGTCAAAAACCACTATTGGATCGTCAAAAACGGACTCAGAATGGCTCAGATCGGGCCAAAATAGTTTCGACAGTTTAGATCTGCGGAATCAGGTGCGCCTGCGAAGCACCGGATGATTCCCGATCAACGGCTCGGTCAATCGACACGGTCAACGGCGCAGACAGCGCGGTCAACGGCGGCTTGGCTGTGGCGCGGCGCGGCGCAGCGGCTCAGTTAGCAGCAGCTCGGCCCAGCTCGGCTCGGTCAACAGCTCGGGTCAACGATGCCAGGTGTCTGCCACGTGTCGCTGACGCGGCGATGACGTGGCATGACGCGGCGCTGACGCGGCGGCCACGTGGTCGTCTTCTCCCTTACGTCGCGCGTGCTGGCGCGTGCGTGCGTCTGATCTGACGCGTCGGCTGCTGGTCAGCACGTGGAGGCGCATGTTGCGCGTGGGATTTACTCGCTTTCTTTGGGCGGCGCGTGGAGGCGCGTGTGGGCTCTTCTGGACTTGTTCTTTACAGTTTTGGACTCCTCTCCTCGAGCCCTTCCTCCTGGTATGTTCAAAACCAGATTTTGAGCAACTCGATTTCTGGGCAGTTTCGAAGAACACTCTGTTTGTGTTCCAAAACGCAACCGAAATGGCTCTGATACCACTTGTTAGGCCTATCGGACACCAAAAATCAATACCACACAAGAACACAACAATATTTACATGGTTTGGCAATTGCTTACGTCCACGGAGAGTAATGTATTATCCGGAGAAAAATGATTACAGAACAGTTTCTCACATACACTCTCACTCTCTCAATTCTCTCTGTGTTTGCTCTTTTGCTCACAGCTTGTTGTTGTTATTTATTCTCCTCTCAGCCTCTCCATATATATACACCTATAAATGGTAGTAGGTGAAGCCAAGCCAGCTTGCAATCTTCATTTCGGTGGTGATCCGTCCACCTTTGCGGCTTGCAGCCGCTTTCCTTGACAAGCTCGGCAATGCGTTCACATGAGGAGAAGCTTCTTCCTCCTTATGAGCTGGAGCCAACATTACTTACGCGACAATGACTACACCATCCCCATAAACAAAACTCCTATGATATGCTGCACTATCCCCAGCAGCACAGACAGATGCCTGGGTGTGAAGAATAATAATTAATTTAGTTTAGGGAACAAACAATGGACGACTGAGACAAGTGCATAAGCATGTCAATTTCTCAGCTATGCACAAGCAGAGAACAAAAGTCAAGCTGACAGAATATTCTAGCAACTCAAAATAAAACCCATCTACCATATCATCATATTTTAACCTCAATAAAGATGAGATTATAGATACACGAGAACATGGACAAACAAATGGGAAAATTAACACTATGC
The DNA here is from genome assembly GCA_036172215.1 of Camellia granthamiana. Taxonomy (NCBI): domain Eukaryota; kingdom Viridiplantae; phylum Streptophyta; class Magnoliopsida; order Ericales; family Theaceae; genus Camellia; species Camellia granthamiana. The sequence goes on from CM069907.1 coordinate 116,701,977, forward strand.
ATTAAAGTAATCAAATTACAATAATCGACTCATCAGTATATCTCAAGCCCTGTTGTTTCACCAAAATCATATCAGAAAAGCTTTAAAAAAAGCAACTTGATGCACTAAAATACCCAAATTTCAATAACTGACACTGTAGCTCTCAAACTCTGTTTGTTTCAACAGAATGTAACATTGGAAAAGAGTTATACAGTTGACAAAAATTAAGTGAAATCTCACATACAAACAAACAGACCAATCTACTCAAATTGGATCAAGATTAATATACGATAATTGATAAAACCAAATTGAATTTCCCAATAATACATAAAGAGTAGGCTTTTTCCCCATATATATATAAACCCTAGATCCAAAACAGTTTCAAATTGGACATCATAACTAGAGAAGATCAAATAGGATTCAACAACTCCAACAATCAAATCGCAAAAAAAAGAAAAAAAAAAGTGAATTTATAACTTACAGAGAGGGAAGAATCAATGTTCTCGAGGAAAGAAGAGGTAAAGGAAGGACGAAGGTTGTGGAGAAGAACTCTCTGTCCCTCGATTGCTTTCTCCATACCCCTCTCTCTCTCTCTCTCTCTCTGTCCCTCGATTGCTTTCTCCATACCCCCTCTCTCTCTCTCTCTCTCTCTCACTCACTAACTTTCTCTCTCTAGAACTAGTGCGTGTTTGTGTAAAATACTTAAAGTTGAAGCAAAAACAGAGAGAGAAAGATACAAATACTCAACCTGCTATATATTGGTGTGTTATATAACTTACATGTAGGTGGTATATATGTAATATATTAGCGGCAGGGCACACGTGATGTGTATGTGTAAATTGATTTAAAGTTATAATATAAAATTAATATTTTTTTTAAATAATGTATATATATATAACTATGTACAATGTAACATTTGATATTAATATATTTGATAAATAAAATATACATATATATATTAAAATATGTACAAATCTTTATAAAGAAGGGCACATACGAAATTAAAGAAACAAACAAATCAATTTTTTGGAAACATAAGAGCATCTCCAACCCTGAATCAAAGTTTTCATCAAATCTGAGTAAAAAAATGACTTTTTCCTCAATCTGATACCGAGTGCTCCAACGGTTGATTTTCATCAAATTTTCATCAAATCTGTGCCGCGATAACCGGTTGGTCGACCGGTTAAGCCAACAAAAAAAAAAAATTTTGATTTTTTTTTTTTTTTGAACCTTTTAGTGGTCGACCGGCTGGTTGACCGGCCGGTCCACCGACTGGTCGACCGGTAAGGCCAAAAAAAAAATTTTTTTTCAACTGTTTGAACCTTTTGGTGGTCAACCGGCTGGTCGACCGGTTGGTCTTCCCCAACGGTCATGCACAATGTTTTGATGAAATGCGAAGCCTGTCCTTATTTTGGTGAAACGTTTGGTGAAATCTCGATTTGATATCAATTTGGTGAAACCGTTGGAGCATGAAAAAGTGTTTTTTTTACCAAATTTTAAATTTGATGCCAGATTTGATTCAAGGTTGGAGATGGTCTAATAAACCCACAAACACAAATTTTGATAAAAAGAAGAAAAATAATAGTCAATTTTTTTATTTTTTATTTTTATATTTTATAACTTGATAACATAATGAAACATTTCATTTTATAGAAAGTATAATTAACAGTATTACATAAAAAGACAAAAATACAAATCCAAGGCACTTAGAGCACTGAACTTTTTTTAAGAACGCTGAATATTTTTTAAAAACACACACAATTAAGTAGCAAACAAACCAAATTTTTAAAAACTGAATTTATACACACAAAAAAAAAAAAAAAACAAATACTTGAAAAAGTAAAACACGAAAAAAAAAAAAAAAAAAAAAAAGCCCAAAATGTTTAAGTCTAATCTAAAAAATTTCACACATGCATGGTGCCAAATTATTCAAAGAAGCCTACATAAATATGAATTAAGAACCTAAAAATTAATTTAATGAAAATACAAAAAACACTGATTTTTTTTTCAAAAATACACACACAAAATTAAGAACACTGATTTTTTTTTTTTTTTTCAAAACACACAGACAATGAAACTTTTTAATGAGAAAAAAAAAATACATAATAGTGTTCTCACAAAAGTAAACAAACAAACAAATCAAATTATAAAAAAACTGAATTTATACACAAAAAGAAACAATAGTTTAAAAAGTGAAATAGGAAAAAATCCAAAACTATTTAAGTCTCTAAAAAATTGCACATAGGTGTCAAAGTGTTTAATTAAAAACACTTATAAATATTAAGAACCTAAAAATTAATTTAATGAAAATACGGAAAATACCGATTTCTTTTTTCACACACACACACAAAATTATGAGCACTAATTTTTTTTTTCCCTCCTAAAAACACACACAATGAAACTTTTTAATGAGTTTGCACATGCATCGCGTGTGTGCCCAGCCGCTAATTATTTAAAAAGTTAGGATTATTTTAGGAAAATTTGGAAAAAGTTTATGAGGAATGGTTTCATGACATTAAGGGGTGGTTTGGGATTATTTAAATTAGTGTATTTTTTGATTTTTTATGAAATATGGGTTGGGTATGAGTTAGGTTTGAAGTGATGTGGTAGAAAAGTGATGTGGTAGAAAAATAATATAACTTAAATAAGATGATGTGACTTAAATAAGATAATAACTTTTTGACTTTTAACTTTTTTTTAGAATACCCCTAGCCTAAAATTGTTGTTCCTTTTAATAATATATAATAGATATGGCCTATAATTTTATTGGAATTCGGGACATGAAAGATGCTAACACATCGTTATCTATCTAGGCTCTTTTGGGTAAAGAGAAAAACGCATGGTTTGCGTTTTTGTTGCAAAACGCCTGCTGCGTTTTTGTTGTCATTTGGCAAGTGTGAAAATCAAGTTGGAAAATTACATATCTACCCTTAATATTTATATTTTATAAGTTTTGGGTGAAATGTAAATTTTTTAATTTGAGAGAGGGCATTTTAGTCAAATCACTTTCAAAAAGTTTGGTTAAAATCAACTTTTTACTAACTTCCCAAATCACTTCCAAAAATCTTGGTTAAAAGCAAAAAAGTTGATTTTTACCATCTTCCCAAAATACCACGTAAGTGGAGAGTTTGGATAAGAAAGATGTGGAGGTGACTCTGATATTTCTTTTTAAAAAGAGCCAAAATTAGAAACTATTTATCACAATTTATGTATGAATAATGCTTGGGACCCCTTGTGGGGGTCACCCCCTCACCCCCTTTGTCACGTGGCGGTGGGTGATTGGAGGAGCAGGAAAAAAAGAAAAAGAAAAAGAAAAAGAAAAAGTAACCAATGAGATAGAGAGGGGGTCAAAGGGATGGAGGGAAAAGGGGGATGAATCATTGTTGTTTATGTATTTATTTCAGTTTCAGCCCTTGATGGTTACTTGTTAATTTTATGACCCTTTTTAAGAAATAAAATCCTCCCATTAAGCTTTCGTTTGGGAAGTGAGTTGACTTTTTGATTTTTTAACTTTTTTTGCTATATGAGCCTGGGCTCAAAAACTTAGTTTGGGAAGGATTTTTGGCTTTTTAGCTTTTTAAACTTTTTTTATGAGAAAAGAGTGTAATGATTATGGAATTAGATGGGATATTTTGTCTGTTGTGACTCATGAGCCTATTTAATCTTTTGTGACTCATTGAGCCAAAAAAGCCTAATGAGCCACTTCCCAAACCATGCCTTCGCTTTGAAATGTGGGATGAGCTCATTTTTATACTTTTATCTTTGAATAAGTCTAGGTTAGATCTAGCTTTAGGGTCTCAGATTTTAAATTGTATGATAACAATTAAAATTATATATTATGAGTTTATGTGTGAATAATATGTTAATGTTTTTAGATGAATTCTAAGTAAATTATTTTGGGTTTATAGTATCCTTTTTATCTTTTCTTCATTCTTTTTTATATCTTTTTGTGGCCTCAATTTAAATTCACTCTGATAATTTAAATCAACTAATTTAAGGGCTTCGTAATAAAAGCAAGTCGTATAAAAAATTAATTTAATCAAATATTTATAAAGAAAAATTCTATTAGTACATAAACGAATAATATTTTATTTTATAAACTGAATATCAAGATTATAAACTTAAACTATTATTGTATAAAACAAAATGCGATTCATTCATATGTTTATAATTATCTGATAAACATGATTTTTTTGCATGAATAACGTTTATTGTGAGGCTTACGAAATATATGGTTTGAATTATCTATGTATGCTTGGATTGAAACCCACAAAAAGAGTAGGAAGCTATATGAAGAAATGAAATATGGAGAGGAGTTTATCTCTTAAAATATAAGGTAAATTACACTGATCTCCCATAAGGTTTAGAGCAACTACAATGAATCCCATAATTTTGACATAATTATATTGAGTTTCTTTGTAATTTTAATTTATAAGGTAATTTACAATTGCACTCCCTGAAATTTACTTGATATACGAATTGTCTTATGTAATTTTGAAAATTATATCCCGCCATTTCAAATTTCTAATTGCATAACAAATTACCCATTTTATTAAATCATTAAGTCAATTAACAGTTTAAATGATATTAGAAATACATTTCAATTAACAATTCTGATAATTTTATTGTTACATAGGACAGTAGTTAGGAATTTCATTTTTTCTGTTAATTATGTTAAATAAATTTTTTTGATGAAGGGTTACTTGTAATTTTCAGAATCATAGAGGGCAATTTGTATTTTAAACAAATTTCAAGAGGTATATTTGTAATTTATCCTAATTTATATAATACTTAGTCATCTTTTCATCAATAATTTGTTAGTTATATGGATGAAAAAATGATATTGTCATCTCTTTTACAAGATAATGTATATTTTATTTAGACTTACTGTATTTTTTTCTAAATTTCAAAGGAGATCAGTATAATTTATCCTAAAACATATTATATATACCATCTTTGTTATTTAACAGTAGATTTTGATTAATTATTTTATAACCAAAGTATCATTTAGCAATAAACTTCGTATTTATCATAAAGAATCACTCTAACCCTTAACACAATTAGAATTTCTAACTATTAAAATGTCGCACAACCTAATGTCGTTAACAAAAATGATGAAATGACCAAATTACCTCATTTTTTCTACATCTCACACATTTGTTTTATCTTTCAAGTCCATTAGTAGCTATTACAAATAAGAAATAAAATGATTTTTTTTTTTTTTTTTTTTTTTTTTTTTTTTTAGGGGGTTGGAAATGGGTTGGGAGGTGGTAGGGCTAGGGTATATGAGATTTTTTTTTTTTTTTAATGATTTCTTATGGACTTAAAAAAGAGGAGTATGTGAGATATAGAAAAGATGTGACAATTTGGTCATTTTATTATGGATAAATTACACTAATAGTCCATGTAATTTACACGATATGTCAATTTGGTCCCTGTAGTTTCAATTTGCTCGATTTTGCCCCTTAATTTAATGGATTGTGTCATTTTAGTCCAATAAATAGCGGTTGTTAAGTTCATTTAACGGAAGGTCAAACAATGTGTCAATTTAGTCTAATTTGACACATTGTGAAAAATACAGGGACCAAATTGATACATTGTTTAACTTTCCGTTAAATTAACTTAACAACTGTTATTTATTGGACTAAAATTACACAATCTATTAAATTGGCAAAATCGAGCAAATTAAAACTACAGGAACCAAATTGACATATCGTGTAAACTATAGGGAATACTTGCATAATTTTCCCTTTTATTATTTCCGTTAACGACATCAAGTTTTGTGTACATTTTGATAGTTGAATGGTCTAATTTTACACTTTTATAGTTTAGAGAGTAAAGTGATACTTCAAAAGTGTGTAAGACATGCAAAAGAAAGGGCAATTCGATCATTTTTCCTTTTTTGTTAACAGCATCAGGGGTGTGTGATATTATTATAGTTAAATAGTTTAATTATACATTTTTTTAGTTCAATAAAGTAATATTTCATGATAGTTTAAGAGATTTTCCTGTAATTAATCCTAATTAGTAAGATTAAATTTTCATAACACTTTGTCCTCCTAACATTAATCATTATGTAATACAAATGGAAAATGACATTACTACTTATTTAACATTAAAATGCATTTTTCTTTTCATTATGCATGGAGCCATAGATCGCTTGTATTAATGCCGATTCTTTTAAACTAATTAAATAGAGGTCAATATAATTATATCATGTTTATAAGATTTATTATATTTTTTTCAAATGCAAGGGCGGTCAATATTTTCTTCTTTTTTTTTGGGGGGAGGGGGGGGGTGGTTAGTTTTTTCAATTAATAGGAGAATATTTACAAATATAAAAAGAGATATGAAAGTGGATAATCAATTGTATATGAAAGTTTAACATGACATACCCGCAAATCTAATACCAACAACAACAAAAACTAGTACAAGAAAATAAATAAACAACTAAAACATGACCCTTACACATTTCATTTGGATGGAGAGGTATGGTGAGAAAAGGAATAATCAATTCATGCTTTGGTAAATGTAATAGAAGTGAAGAACTAAAGTAATCCAATTAGTTTTTTTATGGAAAAATAACAATTCAGTGGGTATTTTAAAAGTTAACTACAAATTAGTAATAAAGTTTATAAATATTAATGATTAAAATTATAAGTTTTTTTTATGAATTCATAATAATTTTGTAAAACCACCACTGTGCGGTAATTTTCCCTTCTTTTATTAGTAGATTAATAATAGGAAAATTATTTATAAGTCCTATTTGAGAGATTTATTTAATGTGAAGTCCTATGTAATTTCTTATAGAGTTTCAAGTCCTATTTAGATGGAAATATATTCTATAAAGTTCTATAAGTTGTAAGTAAATAGTATTAATGTATTATTATACCCTTATATGTTTCCATATTATTGATTATCGTATCATTCATGTATTATGTGTTTTGGAGGCTTTTAGGAAAGTGGATTGTGTTGGACACGTCCGTGGGCATGAATGTCGCATTTTTCGTTGATTCCGGTAGATTTTGAAAATGTTGATTGTTTGGATGTAGATATGGCCGATGTTGTCTTAAAGGTTGGAGGTTGTGTTTTGTTTGCTTTTGCCGATTTTGAATCCAAGTGATTAAGGGAAGGAGATAGGGTTTCTGCTTCTCCAGTTGGTGCTGTGGGGAAGTGGTTTGGAAATACTCTTCAGATCTTGGAAGACGCTAGTGATCCTCAGCTAGACACCTGCAAAGACACAAACACTCCGGTCGGGGGTGCCGGGATTAGCACTCCAATAGGCAAGTCAGTTCTTCTATTCAAGAAAGCTTGTTTACTAAGTTAAGTGAAGTGATTCTTACATACCTTTCTAAATCTGAAGCTCTTGTATTTATACTCAATTTCTGGACCTCGGGGCCAGTGCCCACTCTTTACTTACCCTTTTGTTTGTTCCAATCTGCGTATTCCCGTCTATTTAGCCTCTTCAACGTATTCGGCGTCTTAGTCAATCAGGATGGAGCCGAACAGTTCCTAACTTCTGGGATTCACCCCTTCCAACTCTTCTATTTATTCGGCCCCCACAATTGCCCCCCAAGCATTCTACCAACGACCGTTGGCTGGAGTGCTTGGTTCCGAATTTTGAATACTCAATCCCCAAATTCGGCGGTTGGCCTTATCATGTGGATGTCTAAATGCACCCCCTTTTGGTTGTCGTCTCGACTTCCCGCTCCTTCGTACATGTCTATTTATTGCGATTTAAAATTTGACGTCCCTTCGAATTTGTATTCTATGACATTGGTCGCTGGATTGCTTTTCGAATTGTATCCTCTCCGATATCTTCTTCATTCTTTGTAAGTTCTCCACTCCCTTACTTCGAAAACTCTTCCTAGTTTGTTTCTTCTTTGGCGTATTCCTGTAAACTGTAGGGTATGGCGAAACATCTAAAAGACCTTTTTTCGTCAGATCGAATTGCTGGCTTTAGGCGTCATTTCTCTATTCCTGATGATGTCCATCTGTCACTTGTGGCAGACGGCATTCTTGACATGGAGAGGGAGAACAAAACCACGATTGTCTTTCCTCTTTTGTCAATCGCAGAGGGTGGAGTCCGTTTTCCCCTTCACCTGTTTCTAAGGGTTGTTCTTCGTCATTAGGGTTTAGTCCCTTCCCAACCTAATGTGAATTTTTTTAGAATTATAATGGGGGTTGGAGCGCTGAACCGTCGCCTTGGAATTAACCTTGGCATTCCAGCCATCTGGCACTGCTATGCTTTGGCTAAGTCTTCCGGTTGGCACGGGCGTTACTTCCTGAGGGCCAAGGACACCGACCATCAGCTAATCACTATGCTTTCCAGCTCTGGGAAACGAGTTGATGATGTTATGGTCGTTGTCCAGGGTAACTGGGAATTCAGCGAAGGGGAGGATCATGTCGACCCTATTCCTAGACGGAGGGGCGAGCCAGGTCGCCGAGTACCTTCTTGCTTTTATTACACGTTCATATTTGTTGTTAAGCCTATTCCTTTGAAATCTTACGGCTTGTCTCGTGCAGGGAACGATTTGAAAAGAGTCCTACCTTCAACCGACGACGCCGTTCTTTCGAACATTAGGGTCGCTCTAAAATATTTCGGCCGTCGAAGTCTTCAAAAACAGGGGAGGGCGGCTCACATTCTGCTTTGCTACGAGCCGACATATACAACTTTCTCGGCGGCGGAAAATATACCGATTCCGAAGGGTGAGGATTCTCTTATCGCTCTTATTTTGTTTGACTTCAAAAACTTAAGGCAGGTTGGTTTTGAAGGGTCTGATTCGGAACGACATGAAGTAGCTGATATTGCCGAATCAGATCAGTCCGAGACCGAATCGGAGGAGGTATTGAATTTCGCCGATCCTCCATCTACTTCGGGACAAGGGGATCTTGCATCTGACGTTTTTCAACGCTTAGGAGATCTTCCCGTCGCAGGCTCCACAGACATGTCTGGGTTAAGCCTGACAAAGCTTGCCAAGAAGGCGAATGCGGAGAGGTTAGCCGCACGGCGAAAAACGGAGGGCCTTCCGTCTAAAGTGCCGCCCGCCACCAAATCTCAACTCTCCTTGCCTGTTACTGAATCAGAGTCCTTGGGAGTTATTGAGGCGGCAAAAAATCAGAATGCCGAATCTCCTTTGGTCGGGCAAGCCGGTCAAGAAGATGATGAAAAGGCAGAGAAACGCTCTACTGATCTTGAGGCCGGTTCCGAACAACACGGAGGTAAACGTCCTTGATTGGAGGGATCTAATGAGATTGTTCCCTTTGTCATTCGTCCGATGGTAAAAAAATATGCCGGTTCCTTCTGATGCTTCAACGCTTAGAGATCCAGCAGTTGCATTCGGCGTGGCTTCGTCCGTGTCGTTGCCGTCTGACATGGAGGCTTTCCGTGTGGAACCAGATCTGAATGCGACGGTGCTAGCCGCCCAATCGGCACTTTTGGTACATATTCTGACTTTTCTTGACTTTTATCCAAATATTGTTGAAATCATGTTTTTAGGTTCTTTTGCAGACCGTCGGAAGGATAGCAGATATGGGCCGTCGCCATCTCGACGCCATCAAATAGATTGGTCGTTTACAAAAGCAAGTTGAGGGCCAGAGGAAAAGGGCCGAGGACGAAGCTTTGAGAGCGAACAAGGAAGCTTCTCGGGCCGAGGCCGAGGTAGAAAAGGCTCGTAGTGCGGATCAATTAAGAGCGGATGTTGAGAAGAAGGTGGACGCGAGCGAAGCGGCGCTCAAATTGTCTCAGGAGGCGGTTGCCAGCCTGGAGGCTGAGTTGGCTGACATGAAAGCGGCGAAAGAAATAGCCGACTCGGCTGCTTCCAAGGTATTCGAAGCCGGGAAAGATGCTGGACTCGCCGAGTATGTGGACCAGGTCCCCCGGTTTGAAAATCGGGGGTTCAAACATGGCTGGCACAAAGCCCTTGCTGCGGCTGGAGTTTCATTGACTATGCCAATACCGTATGAGCAAATGGATGTCGAGCCATTGGAGACTGATTCCGAAGGCTGATCTGGGCGATTGACATTTGTTAGGATTTCAAAATTGTGTTTTTACAGTTCTTTGTTAGACATTTTCATGCGGGCTTGTAGCTTGTTTGTTTTGCGTGTATAAAATGTCATGAGTTGTGCTCGATTTGCTAATGAAGAATGATATTGCTTAAATATAAACTGAAAATTGAGGAATGATATTGCTTAATTTTAGGCCCAGTGGACCAGATTATTGAATCTGCCCTTGCCTTAGCCAGGGCGCGAGCTTGAGAAGCCAAATGAGCCGAATGGTTCTGACTCGTGGACTGGCTAAGGCACAGATTGATCGGCGCTCACGCTTGAAAACTTGGCCGACTAGATTAATGAATCTACCCTTGCCTTAGCCAGGGCGCGAGCCTGAGAAGCCGAATGAGCCGAACGGTTCTGACTCGTGGGCTGGCTGAGGCACAGATTGATCAGCGCTCGCGCTTGAAAACTTGGCCGACCAGATTAATGAATCTGCCCTTGCCTTAGCTAGGGCGTGAGCCTGAGAAGCCGAATGAGCCGAACGGTTCTGGTTGACCAGATTAATGAATCTGCCCTTGCCCTAGCGAGGACGCGAGCCTCGGAAGCCGAACGGTTCTGACTCGTGGGCTGGCTGAGGCATAGATTGATTGGCGCTCACGCTTGAAAACTTGGCCGACCAGATTAATGAATCTGCCATTGCCTTAGCCAGGGCGCGAGCCTGAGAAGCCGAATGAACCGAACGGTTCTGACTCGTGGGCTGGCTGAGGCACAGATTGATCGGCGCTCGAACTTGAAAACTTGGCCAACCAGATTAATGAATCTGCCCTTGCCTTAGCCAGGGCGCGAGCCTGAGAAGCCGAATGAGCCAAACGGTTCTGACTCGTGGGCTGGCTGAGGCACAGATTGATCGACGCTCGCGCTTGAAAACTTGGCCAACCAGATTAATGAATCTGCCCTTTCCTTAGCCAGGCAGCGAGCCTGAGAAGCCGAATAAGCCGAACGGTTCTGACTCGGGCTAGCTAATTGTCACCTGACGTTTGGCGTTCGGTCTAACTGACATTGCCTTGGGGGAGCTGCACGTATCCCAGAATAAATGGGGCGAGTTCATGCCTGAAGCTCTACTTATTTTCATTCAGGCGTGGTCCAAACTGGGCAGGGACTAAGATTGACTGAGCCTATTCGCACGGGAAGAAGAACGCCCATGGGTCGGGAAAAACAGCAGCCCCTTAGTCGTCGAAGCAGATCGCCCCGAAAGGACGGGCAACGGGGAAATTCCCCGCGCCCGCGACCGAGAATTGAGCCTGAGGCGACGCCACGACCGTTGAGTTTTGCGGTTTTTGTGAAGAATAAACCAATGACGGAGGCGGATTCTATCATTAAGGACCTAGATGTCGCAGTCGAGTTCGCTCGACAGATCTTTCCGCTGGAAGTCCAATAATCGATGGTCGGTCGTCGAGATTCCGAAGTATTTCGGGACGGCATACATGGGGCTGTCAAAGGACTGTATAGTGCTTATGAAGTCGGCATGCGTCTGCGCGAAGCGCGACGAGAGATTGAGAAAAAGGATGAAAGGAATCGCAGTCTGGAGGCTCGTGCGAAAAAGGCTGAGAGTGAGCTTCGGGAGCTTAAGAACGTTCGAACGACCGAGTCGGTGGCGGACGGTCAACCTAAAGTCGTGGGGGAGAGAGTGACCCAAAAGGCCTCGGGTTATGAGAGAGGATTTTAGGACGGCTTGAAGGCCGGGATCGAGAAGACCAAACTAGACCTTGCTGAGGAGGTCTGCCGATGTGAAAATCGTGGTTTCAAGCATGGCTGGATCAAGGCCCTTCAAACCGTGGAAGCTCTTGGGTCCGTGGGCATTGATTCGGCCTCGCCCCTGTATCATCGCCATTACCTTCCCTATTTCGACTTTGAAATTGAGAAAAGCGACGATGAGGTTGCCGACTATAAATAGGTTGTAATGCAAGAACAGACTTCGCTGTGAATAAATAGAATTTCCTTTATTTTCGATATTTGTATTTCGTTTTGAAATGTTCTGCGTGTAATTAAACGCTTTATTTCAATTTAGCAGTAAGTTTTGTATAGCCTGAGAAAACGTTCAAGCATGCATTGGTCGGCTCGAATTAAGAACCATTTAGATTTTATTTGGCCACTCGTGATATCCACGAAGGGCGCTCCGAATCCGGAGGCTTAATTGGCTTTAAGAGGCTTAATCGGCCCTTAGATGTCATGCACCCAAGGGGGCTCCGAATTCGGAGACTTATCTGGCCAATCGTGGTATCCACGAAGGGCGCTCCGAATCCGGAGGCTTAATCGGCCCTTAGATGTCATGCACCCAAGGGGGCTCCGAATTCGGAGACTTATCTGGCCAATCGTGATATCCACGAAGGGCGCTCCGAATCCGGAGGCTTAATCGGCCTTAAGAGGCTTAATAGCTGAAGCATGAGAAAACGAGAAGCTTTGCATTACAACAGAGGAGTATGTACAAGTACCAAGCCCACAAGTCGGATCATTGATAGAATTTGCGCAGATGTGTTGAATTCCAAGGCCGTGGCAGGCTTCTTCCTGACATGTCTGAGAGCCGATATGCCTCTGTTCCTGCAATGGAATCTATTTGATAGGGGCCGTCCCAGTTCGGACCCAGCTTTCCATCGGCCGGTCTTCGGTCGGCTGGAAGTACTTTCTTCAAGACCAACTCTCCTGGAGTGTAACAGCGCAACTGAACTCGTTGATTGTACGACTTAGCGAGCTACTGCTGATACCGTGCCATGGATGCCAGGGCGCGGTCTCTTCGTTCTTCGATTAGAATCAGATCCAGAGCGTGCATCATGTCATTTTGGCCTGTGTCAAAAGCTTGCGATTTCAGAGTTGAGAGGCCGATTTCTAGGGGTAAGATTGCTTGGGTTCCGAAGCACAGAGCAAACAGTGTTTCTCCAGTGGATCTTCTCGGTGTTGTACGATGAGCCCACAATACACTCAGTAATTCTTCGACCCATTTGCCTTTAGCTCTTTCCAGCCTTTTTTTGATGCCGTCCAATATGGATTTGTTAGAGGCTTCGGCTTGACCGTTACTTTGGGGGTACGCTGGCGTAGAGAAGTAAGGCAGAATACCACATTTGCTGCACAGTTCTCGGTATACGCCACAATCGAACTGGGTGCCATTGTCTGAGATGAAAGCTCTTGGAATGCCGAATTGTGTAATGATGTTTCTCCATACAAAGCGTTTAATGTCGGAATCTCGTATATGTGTTAGAGCCTCCGCTTCGACCCATTTTGTGAAATAATCTGTCGCCACGATTAAGAATCGCTTGTTCCCTGGGGCCCTCGGCAATGGTCCTACGATATCAAGTCCCCACTGAGCAAACGGCCAAGGACTGGTGATAGAGTTCAACTCTTCGGCGGGCAGATGGGTCAATGGGGAGAACTTTTGGCATTGTTCGCATCTTTTAACATAATTTTCCGCATTGGCTCTCATTGTCGGCCAATAATATCCCTGTGTTATAGCTCGATGGGCCAGGGAGCGTCCGCCAGAATGGGCACCATAACTGCCCTCATGTATCTCAGTCAGAAGCTCCTCCACTTTGTCCGGGTGCACGCATTCCAAATATGGACCAGAGAGGGACTTTTTATAAAGCCCTCATTGTGGATCCAGGTAGTATCGCAGGGCCTTATTTCGCAGCTTATGTGCTTCCTTTTTGTCCTCTGGGAGTTGTTCAGAAGAAAGGAATGCGGCAATGGGGTCCATTCAGCTTGGTGTAGATTCTATAACATTAACATGGGTTTCCTCCGAAGGGCCGATACTCGGCTCCGGGATGAAACCTACTTCAATGGTCCGTTTGAGCACAGAGTTGATGGCGGAGGCTAAGCACGCCAGGGCATCTGCGTGTGTGTTCTGATCGCGTGTTATTTGGTTCAGTTCATGATGGTCAAATTTCGTCAGCAAGGAGTTGGCCGTTTTCATATAGGCCGTCATACGGTCGTTTCTTGCCGCGTACTCGCCCTTTAGCTGGTTGATTACCAATTTTGAGTCACAAAACACCAGCAAGCGCCGAGCGCCGAGAATATGTGCATTCCGCAGACCGGCTAAGAGGGCTTCATACTCAGCCTCGTTATTTGATGCTTCGAAGCCAAGCTTTACGGCCTGCTCAATTACTGCGCCGTCTGGAGACATGATTACTACGCCGATGCCGCTGCCGCTGCCCCGTTGGTTAGACGATCCATCACAGTATAATTGCCAAATATCCCCGACATAAATTCTCTAGTTCGGCTTTGGTCGAACTTCAGCCTTTGGCAGAACGTCGTCAGGTTTGAGGTCGGCAAGCCTGCCGGTGAATTCGGCAACAAAGTCGGCCAGCACTTGCCCCTTGATTGCGGTTTTGGGTAAAAACTAAATGTCGTATTGGCCGAGTTCAAGAGCCCATTTCGAAACACGTCCTGATGCTTCTGCACTCCGTAGTACTAATCGGAGGGGATAGTCTGTTAGCACCCCAATGCTATGTCCCTGGAAGTAATGCATCATTTTTTTTGCCGCCATGACTAAGGCTAGGATGAGTTTTTCCAGCAGAAGGTAGCGTGTTTCGGCGTCGACCATTGCCTTGCTTACATAATACACTTGTCGTTGCTGCCCTTCCTCCTCTTTTAACAGTACGGCGCTGACGGCCCTATCGGAGACTGCCAGATACAGAATAAGGAGGTCACCGGCAGCGGGTGTTGTCAAGAGAGGTACTGACCGGAGGTAGGTCTTGAGCCCGTTGAAAGCTGCTTCGCATTCGGCAGACCATTCAAAAGCTTTGCCCTGACATAGTGTCTGAAAGAATTGTTTGCAGCGATCTGTAAACCGGCTGATGAACCTGTTGAGTGCAGCGGCCATCCCCATCAACTTTTAGACTTCTTTCACTGAACGGGGGGAACCGAGTTCCAAGATTACTGTGACTTGCCTCGGGTTGGCTTCGATTCATCGGTGGTTGATGATATAACCAAGGAATTTGCCGGAGCCGATTCCGAATGCACACTTGGAAGCGTTCAGTTTCATTCTGTATGTGTGTAAGGTGCTGAATGTCTTTTCTAGATCAGCTATGTGATTCTATTCTTCTTTGGACTTGACCACCATATTGTCAATGTATACTTCCATAGTGTGGCCGAGTTGTTCTTTGAACATAGCGGTGACCAGTCTTTGGTAAGTTGCCCCTGCACTCTTCAGCCCAAAAGGCATAACTTTGTAGCAGTAGGTTCCTCTCGGGGTGAGGAATGCAGTTTTGTTATGGTCATCTGGATGCATGGCGATCTGATGGTAGCCTCTGTAAGCATCGAGGAAGCTCATACGTTGGTGGCGTGCCGTCGCATCGACGAGTTAGTCAATTCTGGGCAAAGGAAAGCAGTCTTTGGGGCAAGCTTTGTTCAGATCCGTGAAGTCGATGCACACTCGCCAAGTTCCATTTTTCTTCTTCACTACCACTGTATTGGAAATCCACGTGGGGTAGGTGACTTCTCTAATTGCCCCGGCCTCAAGCAGTCTGTCGACTTCCTCTATAACGGCGGCAGTGTGTTCTGCGGCTGACCGCCGGCCTTTCTGAATAATCGGCTTGCATTTGGGGTCGACATTCAGATGGTGCTGTGAAACTGATGGGTCTATACCCGGCATCTCGTACGGAGTCCACGCAAAGACGTCGAGGTTGCTGAGTAGGAAAGAGATCAGCTGCTGTCTGTCGGCCTGGTTCAAAGAGGCGCTGATCATGAAGAACTTTTCTGGGCTTCCATCGATGTCAACTCGGTCTAAATCTTCCGTGGCCTTTTCATTTGGATGCCGCCCGACGTCATCCAGGATTTCGCGATTGGGTACTTCAATGGAGTTTACTTGCAGTTCCTTTAGCGTTTTGGCGGCAAGGAGATAACATGTTTGTGCCGATTTTTGGGAGTCGCGGATCTGCTCAATGCCGTGTTCTGTTGAGAAACATAGCAGTTGATGGTAGGTGCTTGGAACGGCCTGCAAGGTATGCAGCCACGATCGCCCCATGATGAGATTGTACGGCGATGGCAGCCTGACGACCAAAAATTCCACATCCACCGTTCTGGAACCTGCTCGAACGGGTAGACTGATCTTTTCCAATGGATACTCTGGATTGGCATTGAAGCCGAACAGTGGATAAGGAGCCGGGGTGAGGTCTGACTCGTTGAAACCAAGTTTGATGAAGGTTTTATAGTACATAACCTCTGAAGTGCTGCCCTAATCTATAAGAACGCGTTCGACGGTGAACCGGTTTACGCGTAGCGCAACTACCAATGGATCGATGTGAGGGAGTGTTACACCGATCAAATCAGAGTCGTCGAAGGTGATGCTTGGCGCTTTTCGGAGTTGCTTTGCTGGTGTGAGTTACTGTTGGGGGCCTGGAAGTGATTGGATTACATGCACGACCGGAGCTGTCGGCAGGCTGTATATCATGTGGATGGTGTCAAGCGGAACGCCTTGCTGGAGACGTTCGCCCTTTGCCAGCTCCTCAAGGTAATCGGTTGAGGCACATCGACCGTCGGTGTTTTGCTGTCGGGGTCGAGATCGTTGATCGCCTACCCTCGGGGGTCACTCAGAAACCTGGCGCACTGTTTGTTTGGACCTTGCTATTTCCAAGGCCAGATCGCGACGAAGGCGTTCGTTCTTAGCGATGATGTTGTCCAAACTCTGTTTGGTCTGTCTGGCTCGCTCCATGGTCGCTTGCATTGTCTTTTGCATTGGAGTTGAAGATGAGCAGGTGTTTAAGGCATATGTTGCCGCGATGGTTGTAGGTCCAAGCGTGTTTGTTGGCGTGGGGCTACCTCTTTGTGTGGTTTCGTTAGTGGCTATCGGAGGATCTTCAGTCACGTCTGCCATGGATGTATTTGAGTATTCCCACAGACGGTGCCAATTGTGGGGAAGTGGTTTGGAAATACTCTTCAGATCCTGGGAGACACTAGTGATCCTCAGCTAGACACCTGCAAAGACACAAACACTCCGGTCGGGGGTGCCGGGATTAGCACTCCGACGGGCAAGTCAGTTCTTCTATTCAAGAAAGCTTGTTTACTAAGTTAAGTGAAGTGATTCTTAGATACCTTTCTAAATCTGAAGCTCTTGTATTTATAGTCAATTTCTGGACCTCGGGGCCAGTGCCCACTCTTTACTTACCCTTTTGTTTGTTCCGATCTGCGTATTCCCGTCTATTCGGCCTCTTCAGCATATTCGGCGTCTTAGTCAATCAGGATGGAGCCGAACAGTTCCTGACTTCTGGGATTCACCCCTTCCAACTCTTCTATTTATTCGGCCCCCACAGGTGCGTTTTGTTGTTGTGTGTTTGTCAATTGTTCATTTATCATTGACATCTTATCTTTTATGGCTTTGACAATCTATTACAACCATCCATTGACACACTTTCATTAACCTTCAATGAAGTTACATTAAGATTGTAATGTTAATCTACATTTACAACGTTGTTATGTCCTTTGTGTGTTATGTTCGGTTGTATTTGCCTTTCAATTTATGTTGTGTCGTTGTTGTATTCAATGTTTATATATACATGTCACATTACGTTGCACAAAACGATTGGGGTTTTAATTTTTTAATTTGATGTGGGTTGAATCACATCACGTTACGTTGCGCAAAATTACAACGTTATTATGTCTTTTGTGTTTAATTTTTTAATTAAGTGTTTACATGGTTGATATGTCACACTGTGCGAATGTGATGACATAGGAAACAATGTGACGACATGGAAGACAATGTGACGTATGCCAATTCAAACATCAACTAAATGTACCCAACACAAATCATTAACCAAAGTCGTATTGTTTGTCATACAAAATACAGTTAACGTCATAACGTATATTATGTGACTACATATTTCACAAAACAAAAACATAACAACGTATCCACATTTCCACACATGTTCACAAATGTGACACTTAGGTAGTCCACGTAAACGTCAAATCACAACCACGAATGTGACAACATGAATTGAGGACGTGAAATCACAACCACGTTCCGGAATTGTGTTACTTCCATTATTCAACTCTCTATGACAATTTACAAACAGTCCCACAAATTCACGGTCACATTCAGAAATGGCGTCAGATTCATATTCATAAATTATTCATATGGGGTCCCATTCACATTCATAATTTACTTACATGGGGTCACATTCACATTCAAAAGTAATTTACATTTGGGTTACATTCACATTCAGAAAACTAGACAATACATAAAACAAGGACGTGTCACCAGTCACATTTAACAAATTACTTTTGTTACTTAATGCGCACAACCAAACGACATCGTAGCACAACGTGAACCCCCAAAAATCAGACTATCAACACACAATCATTTGCATGGGTTCCCAAAAAAAAAAAAAAAATAGACCCCTTATTCGGCAACACAACAACGAATCATGCACAAAACACCCAAAATTCGACAACCCACTAAACCCCCATCCTAGAACACCAACAACTAAGTCACATGACACACACAATCAACAACCCCCACATATATACTAAAATCTTCAAACCGAGAACTATCAAAACTTGTAATCCTCATAAAACTCACAAAATATACAACTACCATTATAGCTTCTGACTGAAAGAAATTGAAATTATCAACAATCCCATATTCACATAAACCCTAGTTATGAGTTGTTAACCAAAATCAAATGAATGAACATTGCAAAACAGGGGGGAAAGCCACACTTCTGTTTTGGAGCCATCCTTCGTCGTCGTTCATCGGAGATAAGATTTCATTCCCACTGTCCCATCAAACCTCACCGTCGAATCGCACTCCTTCTCCTCTCGGTGGTGGGTTTCCAAATGTCCGGAAATGAACCAACCGTTCACATTAGAATAATGACACAAAACATATCTCATATATTTTGTTTCCTAAAATTTTGCCTAATCAAAGCTGTAATATCCAAATATAACGTGTATTTTGAATTTCAAATTCACATTCATATAGATATGATCTATGGTAACATTTAATTTCCTATATATGGTTTTGTCGTTATTTATGATATTAACAAATAATATTGAGGATAAATGTGTCAACCAACTTCCCACAGAACTTATAGGAACATAAGTTTTTACTTAAGACCATATGTAGTATAAGTCTTCCAAATAGGACTTATAAATAATTCTCCCTTAATAATACTACGTTTCATTTCAGTCTATTTGTTTGACTTGTTTTGGAAATTAAATTATTAATTAAACAAAATATGTATGGAAGAACAATATTGGGACATTTACACACAAGTCATAATTTATGAACTTATACTCCATATTAAGATTTTTTAAACTTTCAAGTCCCATTAAATTTTTAATAGTCAGAATTATCCTTCAAATAATGATTGTTCATCATTTATGATTATCTATAAAAGAGCATGATGATTTTACATTTATTTTGTTTTTCAAAACTTTAAAATATCAACTTTCAAATTGAAAAAATTAAATATATATATATATGTGCAAAAAAAAAATGGTTTTAGTTTTTTGAAAATTAAGTTTTTTATTTTTCGTGTTTTTATTTTAAGCAATTTTTTAAAATATTTTTTTAGATGTACTTTACTTAGATGTATCTAAAGAGTAAATTATTTGTGAAATTTTTTTTAAAAAAATTAATAAATACACAAAAATACAAAAAAAAAAATGTACTAAATTTTTATATTTTTGTTTTGTATTTTTGGTATTTAGTGAATTTTTTAAATATTATTTTTACAAATATTATATTTTCTAAGTGTATTTATTTTCTAAGTGTATTTATGTTAGATGTGTCTAAAAATTTAAAAAAACTGCTTAAAATATTTAAAAATTCAGTGAAAACAAAAAAAATACAAAAAAAAAGAGAAAAAGTATAATTTTCTGAAAAGTGAATTCTGAAAATTGGAAACGAACAAAGTGAAAATTTTGTCTATAAAGTAGCGTGATAATTGAATATTGATGTGCAAAACTGAAGAAAAAAAATTTTAAAATGAAAAAATTGATAATGTTCTCAGTTTTTAAACTGAAAAAAATTGATAATGTTCTCGATTTTATTGGATAGTTGAATCAAAAAGTAGAAGGGCAAAAATGTTTAATCTCATGCTCTCTCTTTTTTTCCCATCAGTTAGTATTATTTAGAATATTATTGTGCAAAATTAATAATATTATTAGTTTTAAAAATTGGAAAAAACTGATAATATTTTTAGTTTTACTAAAAAAGATTTATTAGTTCAAAAATTTTTAGATAAAACCTAAGCTACTATAACATTTGTAAATAGGACTTTTGGGTAATTAACTCAAAAATATTTGGTTTATTAATACTGATTTCTTTCAATATTAAGATTATTTTATAAAATCATGTTAAATTAAAGAATGCTTGGTGCGAGATGGTGTTGTACCTCAATTTGAGGTGTATTATGAGCTTATTTTTATAATCCAAACCGTTAAGATTTGTTAAGTACTTCATGTCTACCAAAAATCATATTAATCGGATATCAATAACTATATGATCGAATTCCATATTTTTTATGCTATTTCTTAAAAAAAAAAAAAAACTCATTGTTTATTTTTTTGGTTATCGATCATATAGTTATTGATATCTGATTAATATGATTTTTTTGTAGGCATAAAGTACTCAACAAACCTTACAAAGTGAATGGTTCGGATTATAAAAATAGATCCATAATATACCTTAAATTGCTTCTTTTGCCTACTAAACTTTCCAATATTCAAGTAAATTGGTGAATGTCGTTAGCAATTTCCAAATTATATTGATTAGTCATGAATGCTCTAAGAAATCGAACATGTAATGTACTAGTATATTTAAATAACTTAGGCAATTTCTCTTACCCAAAAAAAAAAAAAAAAAAAAAATGTAAAAAAGAAAAGGATGGAAGAATATGAAGAAATATATAATAGAGATCGAAACAATTGCTACAAGACATGTTCTAAGAATGTTTCCTTTTACGCAATATTTTTTCTCCTTTGGAATTGAACGACGAGTGACCAATTGAGTAAAAAAAATTCTTTCTTCACGATACGATTCAATCTTATCGATGAAGTTTGATTCAAAGTACATACTATTTGATCAAATTATGAACGCTATTGATGTGCATATTGATGATGCCAATGGATAAAGAAGAAGTTAATGACAGCACAAAAGAAAATGATGCAAAAAGAAATAGAGTTACAAATCTCTATTTGTAGATAAATTCATGGTTTCTCATGAGCAAATTGTTTGCAACCCATACTAACATAATACGATATCTCATGAGGAGCGACCCTTAGCAACTAAATGACAATGCTTATGTGTAAAGCAGAAAGAACCTAAAAGTTGCCCATCCACAGACTACACGATCTGCTTATAGACCCACGACAATACATTGAATCAAATACATCTGATTGTATAAGATGTCACTCTATTTCTTTCAATAGTTATGCCCATAATTAATTTTGTTATCTCCAATGTGGGACAAGCACCCTCTTTATTCAACAGCTGCAACTTCCAAAATGCACCCATTTGTGAATAAATTGGTGGATGGTGTTAGTGATTTCCAAATTATATTGATTAGGCAGGAATGCTCTTGCTATTATGCACTAAACAAAACACCCATAAAATGCCTTCCCAATTCAATTGTTTTGCTAAAAAAAAATTAAAAAATGTAACGTACTTGTTAACACCATAAATCTGTAATTTTTATTATTCATATAATTGCAAGACATGTGGCATCCTCCTACTCATTTGGAGGTTATGAGAAGTTATGAAATATGAAAAAGATGTTGGAGAATAAAGTGGAGAACATGGAGCATTAATTGGAGGTTAAAAGAAGTTACGAAGACATGGAGAAATATGTGGCATTGTGGGAATGAAGATGGAAAAGTGGGTAGTTTTAGGTGGTTATTGGGTAGTTATTTCTGGAAGTTTTTTCCTACAAATATTTGTCTATAAATAGCCATTCATGGCTACATTGTAAAAGATCCAGAACTTAAAATCAAAGACAGTTGATTTCAATATTTCTTGTCATTTTCCTTATCTTAGGAGTAGTTTAACATAGATTTATATTTCGAAGCATTTATTTTCAGCACTTTTATTTCGAAGCATTTCATGTACTTCCTTTTCGAAGCATAGGAGTAGAGGTAAGTAATTACTACTTTGATTGTTCACTCAATCGTCTTTCTCCATCTCCCTTTCTTCTTTTTCTTTTCCCTACACTTGGCAATTTTGAAGTCCTCTTCGTTGAGGCAAAAGAACCGTCAACGCAATCGCTTGATAAATGGCTTCAATTTAATCTGTAAGGGTTTTTCAATCCTTGCTGGCACGCTCGCATTTATGATATTTTCCTTCGTAGGAAAAATAAGCCAACAATTTTGGCACGCCCAGTGGGACAGCCAAGTGTAAGAAATGACAAACAATTTGGATTTCGCCATTCAAACTTGTCAGTTTGAAATATATTGGCGTGGAAAAAAAATTTTAGATCTTCAAGAAGAGATCCATTTTCTTGATGAAATAAACTTTCATCCATTACAATATTGTTTGGTGGAAGAAAAAAGCCACCATTTAATTGGAGAAATTCATCAACTTGATATGGAAATTCGCCAATGGAATGATGAGTTATCAACTCTCACTACCAAGTCATTAACCGAGGCTTTAATGGCCGGAATTGGTGAATTTTTTCAGAATTTTTCCATGGTTAAAAATAGCAAAAGCAAAGAGTTGATTTCATCAATGGCTCGGGGGGTTCAAGAGTCCGTTTTAAAAGAGCCAAATTATGAAATTAACACAACGAAAGAGCATGTTCTTGAGCCAAATTTGGCTAAGAATAATGTTTCATGTATGACTCGGGGGGTCCAAAAATCAAAATTTAGAGAGTCAAGTCATGAAAATAATATATCTATGGGTGATTTTCATAAGCCATTAATGGCTAACATGGAAAAACAACCCGCTTTGCCAAATAATTATGAGAACTTATTCGGCAAAAGTCATGTTTTCAAAACAAACATGGTCAAAAATAATGAACAAGCCACTGTTCATGAATTCAAAATTTTTGATATTTTTCAAAATGTCAAAAAGTATGAATTTTCATGGTCACACTATACCATGACTTTTGGTGTTCAAAATCTTTTTTGGATTTGTGGTTCACATCAAAATATAATTCTGATGATGTGGCTAATAAAATTAACAAATTGTTTTTATGAGTTCGAAGCACTAAGAACAAGGGATGACCATTTAAAATGCATGAACTTGGCTAGAAAAAGCCTGTGCATTTAAATAAATGGTTAAGAATGGCTTATCTTTTCAAATTGATGGCCAGTTGTTTGTATGTACACAATCAAAGCATCGAAGATACATTCGAAGCATCAAGAGTTGTTTCGAAGGTTGACTACTTCACCTTCGAAGCTGTATAAAGTTTTGAAGATACATTCGCAACATCAAGAGTCGTTTCGAAGGTTGATTACTTCACCTTCGAAACTGTATAAAGCTTTGAAAACTTTCGAAATGTGTACATCTCTTCACATATATGTAAAATGACAATTAATTAGTTGTCGAATAATGTCTGTTTTTGGCATGATGAGTTGGTTCGAAGAACAACAGTTTTTGGTGTCTTCGAATAATTAATAATTGGTTCGAAGCACAAAATTAATATTTTCATTAATTATGTATGAACCAGAACATATAAGATTTGAATAACTACAATGTTGGCCAAAAACAGCTTTGAAAGCCATTTTGCCATAAGTTGCTTCGAAAGCCGTTTTGCCATAAGTTGCTTCGAAAACTGTTTTGCCATAATTTTGTAAGCTTCGAAGCACTCTATCTTGCGTTAACAACAGCTTCGAAGAAATAATAATGGTGGTTGTGAACCTTCGAAGCTTTGCCGAGTATTTTCGAGGATGTAATTCGTCCTTTGTCGGCTCCATCGACCTTCGAAGAATGATTTTGGTCCTTTATACCACCTTCGAAGCTTGCTATTCAAGGCATCTAGTCATAATTTCATACTCATTCGAAGCACTTCATTGGTACTATTACATCATTCGAAGCACTTTGTTGATATTATTCGAAGCATTTTATTGCTTAGATTAATCATGTGCTTGGTTCGGCCCTTCAAAAATTCAAATAAACATCATTTTTTAAGGGCCGCGGGGGGTAATGTTAGCACCATAAATCTGCAATTTTTATTATTCATATAATTGCAGGACATATGGCATCCTCCTACTCATTTGGAGGTTATGAGAAGTTATGAAATATGAAAAAGATGTTGGAGAATAAAGTGGAGAACATGGAGCATTAATTGGAGGTTAAAAGAAGTTACGAAGACATGGAGAAATATGTGGCATTGTGGGAATGAAGATGGAAAAGTGGGTAGTTTTAGGTGGTTATTGGATAGTTATTTCTAGAAGTTTTTTCCTACAAATATTTGTCTATAAATAGCCATTCATGGCTACATTGTAAAAGATCCAGAACTTAAAATCAAAGACAGTTGATTTCAATATTTCTTGTCATTTTCCTTATCTTAGGAGTAGTTTAACATAGATTTATATTTCGAAGCATTTATTTTCAGCACTTTCATTTCGAAGCATTTCATGTACTTCATTTTCGAAGCATAGGAGTAGAGGTAAGTAATTACTACTTTGATTGTTCACTCAATCGTCTTTCTCCATCTCCCTTTCTTCTTTTTCTTTTCCCTACACTTGGGAATTTTGAAGTCCTCTTCGTTGAGGCAAAAGAACCGTCAACGCAATCGCTTGATAAATGGCTTCAATTCAATCTGTAAGAGTTTTTCAATCCTTGCTGGCACGCTCGCATTTATGATATTTTCCTTCGTAGGAAAAATAAGCCAACAGTACTATTATAGTGAAATAATTTCGAGAGTTACAACTTCCATAAGCAACCATTTGCGATTAAATCGGTGGATGGTGTTAATAATTTCCAAATTATGTTGCGTAAGCATGAATGAATGCTCTTGCTATTAGGCACAAAACAAACCAAAACTCCCGTCTTAATTTAATTATTTTGCTCAAAAAAATTGAATAATGTAATGTCATATAATACATTTAAAGGCAAATACTATCAAGTATCAACATCATGAGTTGTTTATACAGATAAATTGGTGGACTTTCAAAAAGTCAGAGCGATTACTTAAAATGAACTGTTTCATTCTTTTATGGGAGGAGATAATATGAATTCTGGATCTAATCTAGTTTGGTTTTAACCTAGGGAAAATGGTAACTCAATTAGAAATTTATTTAAATAAAAAATAATTTTAATTTAAATAAATTTTATTTAAAAAATAATATATAATCTAAATGTTACGCACCAGTACCATCCTAGTTCCGTACGGCATCGCACGTGTTCAGGATGGCAGCGCACTTGTGTGGTGAATCACATTCCTTCTATTTCAAAACTTGTAGTGCCTTTCGACACCTATACCCAAGTGCAAGGCTAAAATATATAAATGGTTTCTTCTCTAACTAATTTGGGATAACCTTTCTAAGTTTTTGCATTTGATCCTCTCTACTCTTAGAAGGTTGGTTTTACATGATAAAATGTGTGTTTACCTGAGTTAAGAATTGATTGATTTTCCTAAATTGACTATCAATTTAATTGTGACTTTGATAATTTTGTAAAGAATTGATTGATTTTCCTAAATTGACTATCAATTTAATTGTGACTTTGATAATTTTGTAAAAATAATGCATGGTTCTATTATCTTCATACTCCTTAAGACTTCACTTTGTGAGTCTTATGAGATATACGACAGTGATTTAAACGGTTCATATTGTAAATCTCGAAGAGAAAAATATATATGTAAAAGATTAGTTTGAGTGGATATCCATAGATACACAAACTAATCATATTTTGTTTTATGAAATTAATGATAAATATAATTTTAAAATAAAACTTCCATTTTATAAAATAAAATATTTATCGATGTCCAATCAAATTAATTTTTTGGATATATGTTATTCTCTTTGATGCTTATGAGATAAACGATTCACATTACTATCTTAAAATTACATGAGACCCACGAAATGGAGTCTTGAGAACTATATATTGGAGTATTTATCAAAATAAATAAATAATTATAGATTCAAAATAAATATGGATAAAAATCATTACCATGAGAAGACGCTAGATTTACGTGATTCAACAAATTTGCCTACATCCACAAATATTACCCATCGCATACTATTTTAAATATATATTACACATCACATCTCTAAATATGTGAATATACAATAAATTGGACTGAGGCACGATAATCTCGCTCTCTTTAAAAAGATTCAAGGCCTTCTCAGTTGGTAAAACTATTACTCCCTGATACAGCAGAATATCACATATTAGCATGTCTTTTCCAAGATATAATAGCCCGACTTTTTGTCGTATTGACTCCACCAACCCTACACAAGTAAGTGAGTCCAAAGCTCCACCATAAAAACACATTTATAAGTTGCCTAACCATTTTTGTAAACACAATATAATATATGTATATATATACCATATTATTCATGTACACTTCCTTGTATATATACACATCTACCAAAACATGAAGACTTTCATATCAAATATAATAATAAATCAATGGTAACTTATAACTTTTTGCATGAGCTATAATTATAACTCACCATAATGTATGCATAATTAGTTGAGAATAATAAACTCACATTCAAACCCTTCAATTCATCCTATGGCATTGAATAATTTTAGAGGTTATAGGTCTTTGTAATTTACATGCGATGGTGCTACATACATCAATTAATGTACACATTAGTATACCGATTAGTGTTATGCCATTATTACTGACTCCACTTATTATACAAATTATAAATATTCAAAACTTTTTAAATTATGCCACATTATTTGTTAGTATACTAATTAGTACATTAATTAGTATATATAACATTATTCATTTATATAATAGGTGGAGTCATAATTTTAAAATGATAATATCATAATATATGTTGGTACACTAATTGATATACTTAATTAATGCATGTAATACCACCATATTATATTATCATGTAATTATTAATTACACTTTATGACATAATATATATACACATGAATGCATATATATAATTTTAATATTAAAATAATATGAGTGCATATGCACCAACACTAAAACATTGTTTCACATATAGAGTTTGGGTTAAAATAGTCACAAAAATATTAAATAGACTTCTTAACTCAATAAAATAAAACATTACATTCAGATTATAATTATTTCATTTTTTTCTCTCATAAAAGTAAAAAGAAAAATCAAAAAACTTATTCAAAATGAGATTTTTTAATCCCAAATTAAATAGTCAAAATATCAACCCATATCCCAAATGAAAGTTAAATAAGATGAAATTGTGATGGGAGCTAATCTCGAGTTTGTGAGTTCAAATTGCATGTGGGGCACTTGAGTAATCCCCCCCCCCCCTTCCCCTCATTTTTTTTAAATTATTTAAATTAGAATACACTACAAAAAAACACACCTTTGGCGACTAAATTTTTAGTCGCCAAAGGTCGATTTTTAGTCGCCAAAAGTCGTTGTTTAACCTTCCCCGACTAATTTTTTTGATCGCCAGTTTTGTCGCCAATAAACGGTCGCAGAAGGTTTTTGCGACTAATCTGTCTTTTTGTCGGCAAAAGGCAGGTTTTTAGCGACTAAAGGTTTGGTCGCCAATGCTCAATTCCATTTTCGGAAATTATACCTTTGGCGACTAAAATGTTAGTCGCCAATAGTTAACTTTTTTTATTATTATTTATACAACTGCCACTCTTTTGGCGACCAAAGTATTTCGTCGCCAAAAGCATTTGTCAAAAAAAAAAAAAATAACCCACAGTGCACTGTGCTGCCTCAGGAGCTCCCAAGGGTTTTGAACCTGCGACTTCAACCTTCCAAGCCTTAAACACAACACGCCACCCACTATGCCACTCAACCATCTCATGATTATATATACAATATATATTATTTATATAGTATAATTACCGCTATGAATACAAAATAATAATTTATAAATATAATTTTTTTAATTGAATTAATTTCTGTCAAAAAATAAATTATTTACTAAAAAAAAAAATTGGCCACTTTTGGCGACTAAAACAATTATTTAGTCGCTAATTGTATTATTTTGGGCTACTAATTATTTATTTGTCGCTAAAAAAAGAAGTTCCAATTAAAACTCAGCACTTTTGGCGACCAAACCTAATTTTAGTCGCCAAAAACGTCGCCTTTTGGCTACTAAACTGAATTTTAGTCGCCAATACTCAATTTTTAGCTACTAATTTTTTTTTGGTAGCCAAAAAGCTTCACTTTCAGCGACCAATCTGTTTTTAGTCGCCAAAACAACTATATTCGGCGACTAAACTATTTTTTAGTCGCCAAAAGCTGTACTTTTGGCTACTAACTGTCTTTAGTCGCCAAAAACCGTCGCCTTTGGCTACTAAAATTGTTTTAGTCGCTAAAAACCCTGTATTCGGCGACTAAACTTAGTTTTAGTCGCTAAAACACCTATATTTGGCGACTAAAGTCTTTTAGTCGCCAAAAGTGATCAAATTTGGCTACTAACTCACTTTTAGTCGCCCATTGGCCTACATTCAGCGACGAATTTGTAATTTTTGGTCGCCAAAACTGCATTTTGTTGTAGTGATAGGTTCTAATGAATGGCAAATAAATGAATTAAAAAAAAAGAAAAAATTACAAAAATAAATAAATAAATTTTAAGGTTTGAATTTTGTAACAAAATAAATTCTGAATTCTTATTTTTATCAATTTAAATCTTAATTTTTTAAATTTATTTTTAATTTAAACCATTTGCCTATTTCTGTTACATAAAATTCATTAAAAAAATGAATATTTTAGTCATTAAACTCAATGACAAAGAATATTTTAGACATTATATATATACATTGAGTTTAATAACAAAAATATAATTTTTTTTCACTGATTTTACTTAACCAAAAGAGGTAAATGGTTTAGATTAAAAATATATTAAAAGATTAAAATTTAAATTGACAAAATTAAAAATTCAGGATTTATTTTATTAGAAGACTCATACTTTATTTTTATTTTCATTTTTTTGTAATTATTTCCAATTTTTTTTGGGGGTAAATTACACTGACCTCCCCAGAAGTTTACCTTAATTACAGAGACCTCCCTTACAGTTTCAAAAATAACACTGACCTTCTTTACTTTTGAAACTAAGGCTTGGTTTGGGAGTATGCTATTTTAATAACTTTTGACTTTTTACGAAAAGGTCTGCAGAAAAGTAGAGAGATGATGTGATGTGTTTTAGTTGACTTTTTGACTTTTTGACTATTTTAGTCACTTCCCAAACATAGCTTAATATACAAAGACCACCTTCAATTACCCATCCATCCAAATTCAAATAAATTTTACTGATGTCATCCATAATTATTCTCCAAATTCTAATACTCCATCTGTCCCAAAATATTAGTCCCATATTCTATTTTTCATTGTCCCAAAACATTAGTCCCTCTTCTAAAGTCAAATACAAAAATAATATAAATTTCCTATTTTACCCTTCTTTTAAATTAATAAACAATATAAAAAGTACAATTATGTATTGATATTCTCAAAAATTGTACTATCAAAAGGGTCTTATTGAAAAATTAACTTTTTTCAAATACAATAATTATACTACTAAAAAAAATTAAATTCCCCAAAAAAAATCATTATTTTGAGACGGAAGGAGTACTATCCTTCAGGGAAGGTAAGGGCTGGTTTGGGGTAACCTAAATCAGCTAAAAAGTCAAAAAGTTACTCCAAAATCCAAAAAGATATCACTATTCACCAAAAAAAAAATTAAAAAATTAATTTTTGACTGAGGCATCTGATGTATTGCAGCTGCTGTGATGACAGGTGTACACGGATGTACACTGCTGTGCAGCGGCAGTTCATATAAGCCAAATGATCGGGTGTGATTTGCACACACACGGATGTTCGGCCTGTGGGGGCTATCGCAGGTCCCCTTTTGATAATCTGAACCGTTAAATGTGTAGAACTCGTCGAGTACTATATGTCCGTAAAAAATCACATTGATCGGATATCGATAACTATATGATCAGATCAGTTATGTACGACAAATGGATGGTGTTATAATTAATGATTGAAAAATAAATATATCTGATCAGATAGCTATCGATATCCGATTAACGTGATTGTTTATAGGTACATAGTGTTCGACGAGTTATACACATTGAACGGTTCAGATTATTAAAATGGGACCTGTGATGACCTCCACGGACCAAATAAAACCGTGCAGTGCTTTGTAAAAAAAATAACCAATAATTTCCAACTCCTCTCACAACTGCCGAATTGTACTACTGGGGCCCACCTGTCACTATTCATCTCTTACACACTCTTTTTATACAATTTTTTAATACACATTTTTTCAAAAAAATCCAAAAATATTTTTTTCTCAATTTTTTTAATCCAAAAAGACAAAAAATACAATTTTTTAATACACCCCAAACCAGCCCTAAGTCTAATTTACCCATTCCATCTCTCTTCCCTCTCGCTCTCTCTTTGTGCTCTGTCATCCATAATAATTTACCCATTCCATCTCTCTTCCCTTTCGCTCTCCTTTGTGCTCTGCCTTTCTCCCCATGTCGCATGGCGCAGGCCGCCGCCTCTCTCTCTTTCTTTTTCTCTCTCTCTCTCTCGTTGCTGCATCTCTCTTCCGCCGCTGCGTCTCTCTCTCTCTCACACACACACACACACACACACACACACACACATCTCAGATGGACCCAAACGGCCCACTCCCTCTACAAACCAGCCTACCCCCTTCCCATCTGGGTTGAATGTGCTCCGAAACCCACCCTTATATATATATATATCTCACTCCCTCCCATATCTGCGATTATCCCAAATTTTCTTAGATCGGATCTCACTTCCTTCGGCCTTGACGCATCTAATCTAGCAATCGTCCCCCTTTTCATCTCCTTCGTCTCGTCAATTTTTGTCACCTATCCCATCTGTCCCCGAACTCCAACCTGGGAAGAAAAACTTGCCTTCTGATGTGACCACTATCTGAAATGAAGAGCCGCCAGCACGAGTCCAGATTGCCACGCAACGACACTGCCGCCAACAACTCCTTCCGGCTCATCACCGTTGCCGCCTCCATGTCTGCAAATGCCGTGAATATGCCCAATCGCTCTTCCTACCCTCGATTTGCTTCGTCGCCGACTTACACACTCCTATTAATGGCTCGCGCATCATTCTCCAACTATTGGCGCGACAAAGGAACCGAGCCGCGCTGCAGAGGCTCGGTGGGAGCCGAACGAACTGCGAAGAACTGGTCTGTGAGAAGCGGTGTTGCGTCGACGCCATTGTTATTGTTGTTCTTGTTCGGGGAGAGAGAGAGTGTGGAGATTGATTAGGCTTTGTGCACCATTTGAAGAAAACGAAACCTAATTGAATTTCAGAGGATAATCTTTGTATTTATCAGTTCTATAATTTTATTTTATTTTTTTAAAGTTGTTGCTAATAATGATAATGATCATGTAAATAATATTAGAATGAATGAGCGAGGTTTTTTTACCTTAAGGTTAGTTGTGTCTTTTCTTAATGAGGTTCAAAGGTATTATGGTCAATTCGGTTATTAAGTTAATACCGTTAATACTCTTTTAATGAGAATGAGAAATCTAAGTATTATTTTTAAAAGTAAAGAAGGTTAGTATTATTTTTGAAATTGCAAGAGAGGTTCTTGTAATTAAAGTAAACTTCAGGAGAGGTCAGTGTAATTTACTCTTTTTTTTAATAAGGGGAAATTAGGCATACATCTCTCTATAAGTTTTTGTGTAAGATTTTAATGACACTAACAATTTACTTGCAAGTTAAAATCTTTGAGATTTGAAATCTTAGGTCTCGTTTGGAAAATTGATTATTTTAGTAGGCTATTTTGATTTTTGGTTATTTTAGTGAGCTAAAATTTTTGTATTTGGGAAAAATATTAGATTTTTTTTGGTAATTGGATGTGATATTTGGGAGAGAAAAAATGAAATGATTATAATTTTGATGTAATATTTTATTTTTTTTACAATTTTTGCCTATTTTATCTTTTTTGGGGAATTTTAACCCAAAAAAGTCCAAATTTGACTTCCCAAACAAGGTCTTAAAGAGGTAAGGGCAAACTTCAACACCATCTCACCGAGTTTACTAAGTTTGCCATTCCGCCACTGTTGGATCTACTTTATCCCTTCTCCTTCGTCACTTGTGGTAATTGTCACCACTATTTCACTGCCAGATCTGTTACGAATCTGGCCCGCCTTCATGAATCCGGTTATTCTCCGGGAATGAGATCAAGTTTTTTTCGATTTTTTGGTTTTGGTTGTGTTTTTGAAGTCCTTCGGTGCTATGTTGTACCTTAGCTACTCTATGATTGTAACCTATGATCTATCTTAGACATGCTCTATTGCTGATTGATTGGCTTCTACTTTGCAGTACAAGCACGAGTACGAGTTGTGCGTTTGGATTTCTTCATAGTTTTTACTCATTTGTGTTTCTTACTCTGATCTTTTCTTTGCTTGGTATAAGTTTATTTGTTAGATGGACTTCTCTCTGTATGTGCCGTTTGGTTTCCTTAATGAAAATTTCTTTCTGATCACAAAAATAGAAAAAAGAAAAACCTTTAACATATATGGTTCAAAATGTCATCATAATCTTATAAACCCTAATCTTTTCATTGTTTCTATCATAATGTCATCTTTTTCTCCTGTGACCTTTTACATTGTTTAAGTGATTTCAAAACTTTAAACTTTTAACAACTTTTGATTTACATTTTTATTTTTTGAAAAAAATTATATTTTTAGAATCTTATTGGCACTATCTTTCAAACAAGATCTATGAGTAATATAAAATTTTGAAGAAAAGTTTATGAAATTTTACTATGTTTGTTGTTACATCATAGTGAAATTTCTCTGACTTTGTACAAAGTGAAATTTCACTTAGAGACAGAGAAAAACACAATGAAATAGAAAAAATTATGTGTTTTAACACAGAAACACAGAGAAACAACATAGAGACAAGAAAACATAGTGACACAGAGAAAACTGTGTTTCAATATAGATAAAAATAACAAAATACAGAGAAAATTCCGTTTTAACACAGAAACATAGAAAAAATTTCATATTTCATCACAGAAAAACACAAACACAAAAAAATAACAAGGAGATAGAGAGAGAGAGAGAGATTTAAAATTCATACACAAAATTTGTAAACAATGAAAATTTCACTAACTTGGCAAAGTGAATCAGTGAAATTTTATTTCACTAGAAATTCACCAGAAAAAGCATCAACGGTTGTCACTGAAAAGTGGTCACCAAAATTTCATTTTCTTGGGTCATTGAAATTTTGTTTTACAAATCTTGATGAAATAATTTCAAAAATACAAATTTTATAAAAAACAAAGATCTAGATCAAAAGTGACAAAATTTTAAAATTTTAAAATGAGTTAAAAAATATTCGATCAATCCGTGATACAATTCTAAGGCCACTACTTTTTTTTTAGTCTGAAATTGAATGAGACAACGTTGTTGGGCTATGGTGGACTCAATTCAAAGCTCATTTCGATAGCGTGTCGAGTATATCATTCTTGTAAAATATTATATTAATCAAATATCGATAAGTGTTTGATAAATTTTAGGGGTACTTACCAATTAGTCCTGTTAACTAGACTTATTTACCTACATGTCCTAACTAATAAATTTAACACTATAAAAATAAGAGATTGATAAATTTATCACTATAAATTTATTTATAAAAACAAAGAGACTGATAAATTTATCACTATAAAATTATTCATAAAAAAAAAGACTGATAAATTTATCTTTATCACTTAATAAATTATATCAAATAGGACTTAATGGGTAATAAGTCTCCAAAGTATGACCTATTGGGTAATAAGTCTCCAAAGTAGGATTTATTGATAGTTTATCCTAAATTTTATACATTGAACGATTTAAATTATTGATGTAAATTTAAAATCGAATTTTCTGCGATCCAACAATACCGTTCAATTCGGTCTGAAGAGGAACTGGACACAATTTCAACGATCATGCTACGTAGCTCGAAACCGCGGCTCAACACCAAAACGACGTCGTTTTGGTGTCGAAATTTTTTTTTTTTTTTTTCTTTCTTTCCTCCTGGTTTTCTTACAGAACGAAGAAGAAGAAGAAGAAGAAGAAGAAGGAGGGAGGATGAGGAGGGAGGGGAGGAGGAAGAGGAGGAGGAGGAGGGAGGGGAGGGGGCCATAAAAACCGGGGCTGGAGGAGGGGGAGGGAGGGGAGGGGACGGGGCTGCGACGGCGGGGCTGGAGGAGGAAGGCGAGGACGACGGCGGGGCTGGGACGGCGGGACTGGGCTGCGACGAGGACGACCCACGGCGGGCAGACGACCCACGGCGAGGAGGAGGAAGGCGAGGACGGCGGCAGACGACGGCGGCAGACGATCATCTTCTCTCTCTCTCCCCCTCTCCTTCTCCCTCTCCCTCTCCCTCTCCCTCTCCCTCTCTTTTCTCCTTCTCTCTCTCTTTTTCTTCTTTTCGAGCCAAATCGAGCCTGGTAACATTCGAGCTACCAGGCATTTTCCCAATTTCAAATAGATTAATCAGCATAACATTATTAAATAATAATAATAAAAAAACAAAAAAAAAAAAATGTCTAGCACAAGCTCAAAGCGCATGATTGGATGTTGAGCATACGGAAGCGTGCCATCGTCGGTGTGCTCGCCATTCTTATCCTCAATGTTCAA
The DNA here is from genome assembly GCA_036172215.1 of Camellia granthamiana. Lineage (NCBI taxonomy): Eukaryota > Viridiplantae > Streptophyta > Magnoliopsida > Ericales > Theaceae > Camellia > Camellia granthamiana. Next base: position 116,736,691 of record CM069907.1, read on the forward strand.
ATTCATAACTCGCTCAATTCATTTCTATTTTTTTATAGCTTGTGAATATAATTTGGGTAAATTATAAATATATTTTTAAAAATTTGTTTAAAATATATGTTGTCTTCTATAATTTAAAAAATTATAAATAATTTTTTATTAAATTTTTTTTATTTAACAGAATTAACTAAAAAAATAAAATTCATAATTATTCTCTTATACAATAATAAAATTACCTAGATTATTAATTGAAACATATTTTCAACCTCATTAAACACTATTAATTGACTTCATAATTTATTAATAAAAATGACGATTTGTTATAAAATTAAAAACTTAAGGGATAAATGTAATTTTCAAAACTATAGAGGATGATTTGTATTTAACCAAATCTCAAAAGGTGTGTTTGTAATTTACCCATATAATTTTATTTCATCAAGTTGATCTGGATTGATATTTTCAGCTCGATTAATAAATGAGTTGGATTTGAAAATTATATTTTTGACCCAGGCTGGCTTGGTCTGCTACATATTTAATTTAATAAATTAATTAATTTATATAATATATTAAAAATATATATACTCTTTTAATTATATAGTTGTATAATTTGTTTTTTATTTCATATTAATAATTTATATGTTGATAATGTAGGAAATTTATAGTATCATAGAAACAATGATTAATGGTGATTCTAACTCTTCAAAAAGATGATAATCAAATATAGGAAAAAGTTTGAAATTTAAAACATAGATATTTTTTTTTTTAGTTTGATGTATTACTAACAGTTTGGTTTTAAAAACTCCGAGCTTATAGAATTATGAATGTGTTTGGTTTAAAAAAATTTATAATGTTTTAATTAATATGGTATTGTATATTTAATTGTTAGTTGCTTGATAGGTTTTTGTTTATTTATGAAAAAATAATAAGTACTATAATATTTAATTTTTTTAATAGTTTATGTATATGACTCGATAGATGGACTTAAAAATTATAATTTATATTAAGATTGGATTTAAAATGATTATATAAGTCCGAGCAAATTTGAATAGACATAAAATTTCTTATTAAATAGTGTCAACTTAACCTCGATAAATGGCCACTCCAACGTTTTCATACAGTGCTTTTGGTTATAATTCATTACGGTACTCCACTAGATGGGGTGTTTTGGGAAGTTGGTAAAAAATTGACTTTTGACTTTTTACTAAGCTTTTTAGCTTTTTGGAAAGTGATTTGGGAACTTGGTAAAAAGCTAACTTTTTACTTTTTAATTTAATATTTATTTATGGTGTCAAATCAATTTAAAATAACCAAAATACCCTTACCAAACTTTGAAATTCTACACAATTTGTTGACCTAGAAGGTATTTACGTAATTAGCCAACCTAGCTTTTTGTTCACTTGCCAAATGTAAAATGGCCCCAAAAAGCTGACCCAGCTTTTTTCTCAAGCAACAAAAACGCTGCCTTTTTTATGTCTTCTTGAAACGGCACATAATCGTCAATGAAATCGTGATAACACCCAGTCCGTCAACCAGTCTCAATGGTCAACAAACTCAACGATGGTTCGGGCAGTAGCCCCTCCAATGTTATGCTTTTGTAGAGTAATGTTAGAGATTAATAATTTAAAATTTAAAATTTATTTATAATGATGTGATAAAAAAAAGTAGGTCATATATAAATATATATAAATATATGATAAATTAAAAATTAACATATATTTTATCACATCATTGTAAATTAAATTATGAGATATTTTTTTTATGGGTTTTAAATATTTTTTTGCTTTGTATGAATTATTTTTTAATTTTTTTATTATTAGTATTATTTTTTCTATCTGTGGGTCGTCACGGGGACATTGGCCTGTCCAATGTGCTCAACTCAACATAATATTTATAGGGTTTGAAAAAAATATTTAGATCATAAAATCAGATTGAATTGAAATTTTGGGTCTATCTCAGATCTTATTTGGCAAGTGAATTTTTTAGCCAAAAAATTAAAAAGTCATTAAAAAAATTAAAAGGCCAATAACTTATATTAAAAAGTCAAAGATTTCCATTTGTCTCTACTTTTTGTATATCTTTTCGTAAAAAATCAAAAAATCATCCCAAATATTTTTTTTACATAATATTTTAACTAAAAATTTAAAAAATTACTAAAAAAAACCTATTTCCAAACGAGGCTTGAATATTTGGATTGGACTTGAGATAAAGAATTTAGCCTAGCCTAACTCAGCTAATCAGCTTATGAAATAATAATAATAATTTTATATTATTTTTAATTATAAAATAAAGTAAAAAAATATATAAGACAACAAATATATATAGGGCTTAAATTAAAACATTTATTGTATTCCAATAAGTTAATAACATTTTTTTAATATTTTAATAAGTCTTATTATTTGAATATTTGATCTATAAATTATATTTAAGATATTTTATGAATAATTTTATCTTTACAAATATTTTTTGAATCCTTAGCAACTTGATATGCACTATTTTATACCTTTTATATGTTAGAATTAAAAAATTCTTAATTTTTGTTGTACATTATATTTTTGAAACCTAATTAACGAGATCTATCAAATAAGATTTCACTTCAATATGTAATTTTATAAAATAAAAAAAAAAAAATTTGATAGTGTAAATGTTCACATTGACAATGTGATTGTTCAAATCATGAAACATTTACACTGTCAATGTAAATATTAATGCGTATTTCAACCTATTATTATTAGAAGTATTGTGGTAACTATGTCACTCATAAAACTTATTAGTAATCATTTTGCTAAATCTTGGGAGATAAGACCTTCCCTTAATGGCCCTTTTAAGTCAATTGGAGATGCCAATGATTCCGGCCTTTTAGAGGCAGAGTTCACAGAGGTGGAAATCATAAATGCAATCAAATCTTATGGGGGTAACAAGGCTCCTAAGCCAGATGGTTTTAATCTAGGCTTTTTTTCAGAAAAATGTTAGAGTATAGTTAAAGAGGATGGTTTGCACTTTATGAGGGATTTTTCCCTTAATGCTAAGTTGGTTCGAGGTTTAAATAGCTTTTTCATAGCTTTAATTCCAAAAGTTGAGAATCCAACTAGCCTAAGTGAATATAGGCCAATCAATTTAGTTGGTTCCTTGTACAAAATTTTGGCCAAGGTATTATCTAACAGGTTGACCCAGGTGATGCCAAGAATCATAACTCAATCCGCTTTCATCAAGGGTATAAATATCTTAGATGATATCCTTATTGCAAATGAGATAGTAGATGGCTGGAAGAAGGCTGGTGAGAGTGGTATTGTGCTTAAACTTGATTTTGAAAAAGCCTTTGACTCAGTGAATTGGGAATTTTTGTTTTCTATGCTATCAAACTTTGGCTTTGGGAGCACGTGGGTGAGTTGAATGAAGGAATGTGTAGCATCTACAAGAATTTTAATTTCGGTTAATGGATCTCCAACCCCAGAATTTTATCCACTGAGGGGGCTGAGGCAGGAAGATCCACTATCACCATTTCTATTTATTATTGTGGTTAAAACCCTCAACATTACAAGTGGTCTTAGGCTTACTCATTTACAATTTGCAGATGATACTATCTTGTTTTGAGAAGCTGAACGGGGGGAAGTAGCCAATATAAAAAGAATCCTGAGGTGCTTTGAAATTGTATCAGGTCTTAGGGTTAACTACAACAAGAGCGTGGTTTGTGGGGTGGGAATTCCTATTGAACTGGGCCAAGAGTTTGCTACAAGTTTGAATTGTCATCATCAAATCTTGCCTCTAAAATACTTGGGTCTGCTATTAGGAGCCAGCCCAAGTAAGGGAAGAACCTAGCAGCCTGTGATTGATAAGTGTAAGCTACGTCTTGCTTCTTGGAAGAGAATATTTCTATCCTTCGCTGGGAGGTTGACCTTGATCAAATCTGACCTTGCTAGCTTGGCTATTTATTATCTCTCTCTCTTCAAAATGCCCGAGATGGTTGCAAAAGAGATTAAAAGAATACAATCTACTTTCTTATGGGGTGGCTCGGATCTGAGGAGGAAAGTGCATTCAGTAAAATGGGAGGATGTCTCTAAAAGTAAAAGCATTGGAGGGCTGGGTGTTAGTAGAGTAAAAGTTATGAACATCTATCTTTTACTAAAGTGGTGGTGAAGGTTTGGTGTTGAAGAAAGTTGCCTTTGGAAGGAGGTGATAATGGGAAGTATATAGAGCAAGGTAGGGGTTGGTTCCCTTCAAATGATAGGGACAGCAGGTTGTCTAAGATCTGGGGTGATATTGTCAACACTGTAGCTACTAGGTCAGAGCTTTTTCACTTTTTTAGGAGCAATGTAGTTGTTTTGATTGGTGATGGTCAGAGAGCTAGATTTTGGACTGATTGCTGGTTAGGTGGTATTTGCCTCAGAGATGAGTTTCCTAGACTCTCCTCATTATCAATTGATTAAGATGGGTCTGTCTTTATGTTCCATAACAGTAGAGATGCTTTTGGGAATTGGGTTTTTAACTTTAGAAGACCCTTTTTTGCTTGGGAAGAAGAGGAGCTGAATAGATTGTCAGTCCATCTCAGTACACCCCTCTGCTCAGAGTCAATGTTCCAGATTGTTCGAAATGGAATGCAACTCCATCTGGTGTTTTTAGTGTTTCCTCTACCTATCACTGGTTTGAACTAGGTTTTGTTCCTACTTGCATGGTCTCAAGTTTGCTATAGAAGAATGTTGTACCACCAAGAGTTCAACTTTTTGGTTGGTTGGCTTGGAGGGGTAGAATTAAGGCAGCTAGTTTCTTGAGAAGAATTAGTATACTAAATGGTAATATGGATGTTTGTTGTATTTTTTGTAAAGAGGTGGAGGAAACTTTTATTCATGTGCTACTTCATTGTCCTTTTGTTTGGCTGATTTGGTCTTATTTTGTTAATTGGTGGGGGATGCAATAGGTTTTACCAGGTTCAGTTCAGGGCTTGCTAGATTGGTGGGTTAGGTGTAAGCATAGTAAGTCGGTAAGGAAGATATGGAGTGTAGTTCCTTTAGCTGTTTTATGGTCAATCTGGAAACAAATGAATGATTGTGTGTTCAATGGGGTGTAATCTACTTTTGATGTTTTATGTGAAAACGTTAAGGTCCGAATTGCAGTGTGGGTTAAGTCAACATTTACTTTGGATTACTCTGTCAATGATTTGATTCACAACTTCAATCAGGTGAGACGGTGCTTGGGTTAAAGGAATCATCTCTCAGTCTGAGTATGGTGCATTCGGAGAGCATAGTGGTAGTTGCAGATTTTTGCTTGGCATTGCTATTGGGATATTATGGTTTTTGGGCTTTTGTTGTGTTTTGTGTCCTACTATGTTGATTGTGTTTTTGACTTCTGCTTTGTCTTAGCATTGTATGGTGGAATTCGTGAGCATAGTGTTTTGGAATCTTTTGCTATTGGGGTTGCCTGGTTCAGGGATTTTTGGCTCCAGTTGCATAGTTTTTGCTTAGCATTGGCCAATGGTGTTCTGAGTATCTGTTTGTTCACTGCTTTGTTTAACATAACCTACTTCTATTGGGTCATCCTAGTTTTCTGGTCTCTTTGTTGCATGATCTGTTATCTGTGTCTGTGAATATCATGTCTACATAAGGGAGTGAGGCATTGCTGATCTTGTGCTTCTGCTGGCTGCAAGTCTTGTTGGTTGATACAAGGGGGAGGTGAACTGCTATGCTGGTTGTTAGTGGTTGTTATGTTTTGTTAGAATGTTATGCTCAATAGTGGTCTGATTCCCTTAGCAGTGGACTGTTACATTGGACTTGTGTATGGTGTATTGCTCTGTATAGTTGCCTTTGCTGCTCTGTATTGCTCTTCTATTCTGTTTTGATCTGTCTGCTAGGTTGTTCATGGTTAGATTTTGTTCCAGGTAAATTTGCACTACATTGAGAGTGTTGATATGTTTGTGATGTTGATGTTAATGTGTTAGTGGCTGCTATTCTTCTGCTGTCAATGTTTTGGGTTTGGTTATATGTTGTGGAGGCTGTTGATCTGCTGTTAATGCTATGCTACTAATGGAGGTTGCTGATCTGTTTGTGCAAGGATTTTTATTTTTATTTTTATTTATTTATTTATTTATTTTTCTGGTTTTGGGTGATGTTGCTGCTGAGAGGTGAGGAGCAATGTTATTTTTTGTTATTCTGGGTGTTGTTCTGGGTTGTGGCAACAAGTGTTTGTGGTCCTATGAGCTAGTGTTGGTTTCTCACCAACACTATGCTTGGTTTTCCTTTTTCTTCCTTTTTCTTTATCATCCTTATTGATGTATTTCCATATGTAATGTATGGTTTCGTTATCAATAAAAGTTTTCTCGAAAAAAAAAAAAAATGTTTGGTTTCAGTTTTCTGAATTCAGTTTTTTGAAAACTGAGTTTTTTGTTTTTCGTGTTTTTTTTTAGCTAATATTTTTAAAATTTTAAGTAATTTTTTTTATTTTTTTAGATGCACCTTACTTAGATGTATCTAAAATAGTAAAATATTTATGAAAAAATATTTTTAAAAAATTAATAAATACACAAAAATACGAAAATGTACTGAATTTTTGTTTTTTTGTTTGTTTGTATTTTTTGGTATTTAGTGTATTTTTTAAAGATTTTTTTCACAAATATTATATTTTTTAAGTATATTTATGTTAGGTGTGTCTAAAAATTAAAAAAAATGCTTAAAATATTAAAAAAATTCATTGAAAACATTAAAATACGAAAAATAAAAAAATAGAATTTTCTGAAAACTGGAACCAAACAAGCTTAGAACATAAGAAAATAATTTAAATTGACTGAAACATAAGTAGGAGTTAGCTACATATTTTGTACAGGCCAATCACAGTTCAACACGTGGCAAGATGAGGGCAATACAGGAAGACAATTCAAATCTTCAATCATAATCACGCACGTGACAGTTAGTACTGGTTATTGTGGATCTGCATAGCACTGGATCAGCAAAGAGATGCAAGATGACGTGGCTTTAACGGGTACTCATATATTTAAATTCAAAATCAGGAGGGAAGCCTAACTGCAGACATTGCGTGGTGGAGCTAACTGTGAGGAAACATGATCAGCGATCATGGAGGGATGATTCGACGGTTAGAAGCTCATTTTGACGGTTATCATTGAGAAGTATAAATAGCATAGAAGGCCCCAAAAAGAAGCCCCCAGACTCAGATCCAGAAACTAGTTTTTATCTACTTTATTTTTCTTCCAATTTTTACATTTCTTGTTCTTTACATTTCTGTACTTCAAATTACTGCACTGCACTTCATTCATATGAGTAGTTTCAAGTAGCTCGTTACTGTAAACCTCTACGAGACTGAATTAGACCATTGTAAGTTTTTTTATTTTTACTTAATGAAATGGTACAAATGTTCTTCATTTAATTGTTGTTTACTAAATTCTCCTAAACAAAGCCACCAGTAAAAGTCCTCTTCGTTGAGGCTGAAAGAACTGAAACACAATATTCTGATAATTTGTTGGCAATTAATCTTCTCTAAGGACTAATTGATCCTTGCTGGCACGCTTAAAGTTACAATACTAACCTTCGAAAGCCAAAAAAGCCAACATATATTTTTGGCACGCCCAATGGGACTAATTGAAATGGTTAGACGTAGGAGACAAGGAGAAAATGAACGCTTGGAAAAAGGTGTGGAAGGAGAAGTAGAAATACCTAATCTAGAGGATAATGTGATAACGCATCCTGTGGAAGTACTTGTCTTATCAGAACCTATGGTCGAACAGACCAGCACTTCGGAGCAAGTACCACATGTTCAAAATATTGGACGAGGCCATGGAGTTGGATCATCCACTATTCCATCTACTCAGCCAATGAATCCATGGGGAGGCCTAGTAGATGTCATGGGATAATAATTAATGAACACAATGGAAAGATGGGCAATATCCTTTATGGATCGAATGAATACCCATCAACCAACTAACGCAAGGCCCATAGAGGAAATTTCAAATGTCCCTCAGCAAAGATTGGCTAGAGATAAACAGCCTATGCAAAGTAATGGACATACTAATGGTCAAACTAGTAATCAAAACTATGAAAGACCATCACCTTAGTCTTGGTATGAGCCTCTTTCGAGACCTGTGACAAATCAAAATGCCTCATTACTTAATAGTGAAACCATGCAAATTGGTGGATTTGGGCCAATACAAGAAAATGGCATAAGGATGTTTCCAAATCCTATGTTTGAAGCCATACTTGGCACAAAGGGGTTTACTAATCCTTTGTTCGAATTTGTACCCGAGTGATTGGAAGGGTTTCCTGTGACTGGAAGAGACACAACACCTATTCCAACACCTTTCGTAGGTCCTTTCGTAGGACAATCTTAGAGGGGTCACCCATACCCTCAACAACAGCCAGCACCACAGGGACAACCAGTCCCAAATATACTTCCTTATGGACCAAGAGGACTTCAGGCGCAAGGTTGTTCACCAAATCCTGTGTTTATTCCTCCAGTGGTGGTTCAACAAGCACAAAATATGGTTCTTAGGGACCAAATTGCTGATATTGTTAGAGAAATGTGTGGACCTATGGCTCGGGGGGTTCAAACTCCTGTATACAGGAAACCATATCCAGAATGGGTGGATAGGATACATGAATACCCAAGAGGGTTTAGAATACCAGACTTTGCTCTTTTTTGTGGGAATGGAAACCAGTTAACGGTAGAATATATTGCTAGGTTCGCTGCCCATGTGGTGAATTTACCAATAATAATTACATGAAGTTAAGACTGTTCCCAAATTCTCTAATTGGGGCAACTTTTGTATGGTATATTAACCTTACACCTGACTCTATCCAAACTTGGCAAGAAATGGAGGAGGCGTTTCATGCCCAATTCTTCCAAACGGAGTCAGAAGTTTCCATGGCAAACTTGGTAAGGTTGAGTCAAAGGCCTGATGAGAAGGCTGCTCAATTTATTGCCAAATTCAAAAGAGCACGAAACAAATGTAGGATCATTCTACCAGAGCCTGAATTCGTGAGATTGGCTCAAAATGGTTCAGAGTTTAGGCTTGGAAAGAAGTTTGACTCAACTGAGTTTAGAGACTTAGTGGAATTAACCTATAAGGTGTCTAGGTATGAATCATTACTAGAGGAAGAACAAGATCGAAGTAATGCATCATACAAGACGTATTATAGAGATCCCAATTATGAGATTGATGCAGCAGAGATCACAGAGAAAGAGCCTGTGACCTATGACGCATTAATTCATAAAGACACTACAATATACCAGCAATTTAAAAAGAAAGACCTTCATAGGAAATATTCTTTCTATTTAACAAAGGCAGATGACATTTTTGATCATTTGCTTGCGGAAAACTTCCTAAAGTTACCAAAAGGAGTCAAAATTCCTTCTCTAGAAGAACTTAAAGGAAAAGTGTATCGTAAATGGCATAATTCTTGGTCTCACTTAACTAAAAAGTGTATTATTTTTCGAGACAGGATCCAAGAACAGATTCGAAAGGGGAGTTTAAAATTCCCGACTAAAGCAGAAAAAGCTATGGGGATTGACACTAATCCATTCCCAGAAATTGGAGAAGTTGCAGCCAATGTTATTGTACCAGATTTCCAGAACTTATCCTTGAAGGAATTGGAAGAGGTTAATGTGCAAATGCATGTTGCCAGCTAGACTACTGTCAAGAAAAATGCTAGAAGTTCACCACCTGATGGACAGGGCTTTGCAAACCAAAGGGAAGACTCTGATGAGGAGGCACTAGCTGATGACTCGTTAAAGGCAGTTGTTATGCAAAGAATGTGTTCTAGATGCATGTTAAGCTACAAGTGATTGAAAGGGCACCCGATTAATGAGAAGCAGTATTACAAGGATGTGCAGAGGCGTCCTAAACCAACCAGTGCCTATAACAAAAGGCCATATCCAATTGGTCCTTGGCAGCAGCCATTCTTGGCTGGGCCAACAGCTACTAGAGTGCACTCCAAGGGCAAGAGACCTCTACATGAGTTCAGACCACCCAACTATTACAGAATGGAGGGCAATCATCCTGAGAGGAGACTTAAAGTGGGCTCAAGTTATGCGATCAAAGCCAGAGATTGGCCCCCTAAACCAGCCTCACACAAGATGGAAAGTGGCCACCTTCATGGAAGGCCTGAATTAGGCCCAAAACAGAGAGTCAGGGCCAAGTAGTGGCCTTCACAGGCAGCTTCGAAACTGGCTTTGAAAGAAGAAAGAGACAGTTCGACAACTGAGCTAATGGGTTCATGGGTACCTGGAGTTCCAGATTGGTTTGTCATGTAGAAAAACCTAAGGAAATACCTACCCAAAGAAATGTTGTTGGAGACCAGGATAGGATGGTTAAACCTCCCTTGGTGGCTCCAAATAATTGGGTGTTACTAAAGCATCCAAAAACAAAGAAGGAAATAATTGGGTGGCTTCAACTAAATATGGTTCCAGCGATTTCTAGATTCCAAAGGAGGATTTGAAAGAAAGTGGGGAAAGCTCTTCATTGGTCCAGCCAAAGGGCCAGACAGAGGGAAGAAAAAGTCCAAAGTTAGATCATAGTCCAAAATCGACTCCTCGAGACAAAAGGAGTTGAGGCGAAGAGCAGTTGGCCAAAGTTCACTCTGAACTGAAAGCCAAAGAAAGATCCAGTTTAGCAGGATTAGAAAGGGCTTTGATGGAAAGAGGTAGTGAGGCAGAGGGAGAAGTTGGCCTAGGCCAAAGAAAGGAGATGGTTGAGGAGGAAATGTTTGAAGCCGTCATGGCTGAACATACATTTTTGGTCGAAAAGCCAGCAGAAACAGACCATTCGAAGGAAGTCACTAGTACTGAAGTGCCAGAATGCAGCATGGAAGATGTTTCTGAAGTAATTGAACAAGTTGGCATGGAAAATAAGCAGGTACAGCTAGTGGTCCAATTTGGCTTATTTCCTCCAGTGTCAGTGAATATGGTGCATTTACTACCACAGGAGTTCCAGGCTGAAGATGAAAAACCAAGAAAGTCAAGAGATTGACCCAATTCCAGTTTCTAGTAAAGATTCACAGGTTAGTATGGTGCAAGACGAATTCGAAGTGGCCACACCAATGGAAATTGGAGACGAGAGTGAGAAAGATGTGAGTATTAACCTCTCATACCCTTTTGAGTATCATACGACATCCATGACACAACATGTCAAACTCTTATATATCAAGGCCTTCTTCGATGGGATATAGATGAACCGGGTATTGATGGATAATGAGGCAGCAGTAAATCTGCTTCCGAAGTCTTCTTTGAAGAAACTAGGAAAAAGGAACCCCAGATTAATCCCAACCAGTACAACCACGGCTGGTTTCGCTGGAGACAAACAAATGGCTCAGGGTATTTTGCCCATCAACCTGAGTGTGGGAACCAGGGATTGCATGACGACATTCTTTGTTATCGACAGCAATGCTAAGTATAATGCTCAACTTGGTAGGGATTGGATTCACACCAACAAATATGTGTCTTCCTCTCTACATCAGAAGATAATGATGGCCTTGTGCAATGGAGAGACAGAGGAGATCAATGCAGACCCTCAACCCTCCATAGCTTGTGCAGACTTTGCAAGTGCCAAATTGTATACTGAAGGAGTGACACCACTCAGTATACTGAGAAAACCTGATGGATTAGCCGAAGTGACGGCTGATGAGGAATTAGCACACCTGAAGCACTTAGTTCGGGAAAGTGCTAATGAAGAATTTGTCGCCAAGGATGACAATGATGCCTGGTTGTAGGCAAAAAGATGGAACCTAGAAGGCCAGATCTTTGGCTTTAATTAAGTTCTCAGTATTGGACAGAAAATCAATAGTTCAGAAAGTGCAAGAACAAGAGAAAGAAGCCATGGTAGTTGGCTATAAGTAGGAGCAGCAACAGTTCATGTTTTTGGCCTTTGATAAATACTGTGCGTTAGACATCGAAACAATAGTCCAGGAGATACAAGAAGAAGAAGCCTAATGGACAGACTTTGTTTATGAGGAGGAGGGCAAAGATATTGAATAAAAGGAACTGGCAGTAGAACAAAGCAAAGAAATTGCTTCGAAGACAGAAGAAATTAAAAAAGAAGCATTAGTGAGTTCTCAGATACAAGACCTTTTAGAAGAAGTTAACTTAGGGGAAAGTTCTACACAGCAGCTTATCTATATAAGTGCTTGGTTAAATGCTCTTGATAGGGACCGGTTGTTGGTGGTTTTAAAGAGATATAAAGATTGTTTTGCATGGTCTTATAATGAACTACCAGGATTGGATAGGTCATTAGTAGAACATAGGCTCCCTATGAGGCCTAATTTCAAGCTATACAAGCAAAAACTAAGACGGATGAGTCCTAAAGTGATTCAGAAGGTCAAAGAGGAAATTCTTAGGC